>LR991095.1:21607500-21940000 GCA_905163515.2 Lymantria monacha | reverse complement strand
AACGAAGCACAGCAGCATATTGCCACTGTTCAGGCGTCAATTTTCTGCGAGAGTGTGGTTATACCTGGGATGGAATGGCCCGCGGCTATAGACATAAAACTGTCAACAGCGAGTTCTACCATTAAAAAAATTACCACTAAAAATTGATTAAATTAAAGTAATTCCAAGACGCACGACTTCATTCGATGACATATGGAAAAAAATTAATAGTGAATGTTCTTTTTTAAATCATTCCCTCTTAGCCGTGTGAACATAGAATGAAAGAAAAATGAACCATCACCCGAGTGAACAATCACTCGAGTGAACCGTCTGATATCAGCTTTACAGTATGAAGAAAAATTTGACCGCTGTCATTGAGAATAGACATATCTCAGTTGGGAAGTCCAACAGTCCAAACAACTCCAGTTCGATCTTTGTTTTTTTTTACCTTTTTATTATTTATCCATTTCTTAATTTTTAATTACGAAGGTATAATTTTTTTCATTATTTTATCAACTTATTTTTTTATATTTAAATATATTTTCAAAAAATCACTAAAAAGAAAATTCCGAACTAAGCTCGGTCATTCAGCAATTTCATCTTAAAATAATCTAATAACATCGAACTCAATAAATCAATTCTTTACAATAGAATGAATCTTCTGATAAGTTTTTTAACGTATGTTGGTTAACTATAAATTTCTCAACTCTTCCACGCTGACCCGATGATCTCTAGACGAATTTGATGAATTTTCTAGTATATTCTACATAGATTATCCATGTGGTGACAGAGTAGAAATATAATTCAGCACCCCCTTAATTACCCGTCATCATCATCACCATCACAGCCCATAAATGTCCCATTGCTGGGCTAGGGCCTCCTCCGTAATGGGAGGGAAATTAACCTACTATACCGCGCTGGTCAGACGTGTTGGTAGCCGTTTATTACCCGTAGAAATCGTAAAAGAAGATTAAGGAATATAATATGCTTACCTATGTTATAAGGCTCTATGCAAGAGAAGTATTTGAAGTAGTAAGAATTTAGTAGTGGTATTTCGAATGGGTTTGGAGTGGTAGGCAACAGCCAAGCCAGTACTGCTGGTTTAGCTAAGGTTCATAAGCGACAATAGCACTTACCATCAGATGTTCTGATTATTCAATTGCCACCATAAGTAAAAAAAAAGGAGAAAACTCGAAGGAAAATCCTATACTAAACCGTTTGAACAGTATGGTATATTAGCTCAATTTCCTTCTCATTGTGGAGGAAGCCCAAGCTAGTCCAGCAGTAGGATGTTTATGGATTGCTGACGATGATGATGATGATGATTAATTCACGTACCAGTTTACGACGTCCTGTAAAGCCCAGATCTCTTATCATACAACTGAAATTGGTAAACTCAGACTCACCAACAAAAAGTCTGCTTATATGGTACCAAATAAAGTTAAGTCACCAAAAGACACAGAACCATGAATTTTAAAGACTCATTCGGTTGAAATGGATAGGTTTAAGCCATAAAGATTGTATGTCTTGAAAGTTTACTCATGGAGACAAAAAGAAAAACAAAGCATTTCGTATATCTCTTTACTTTATTGGTTTAAGAAGCATTGATATTTGTCATTTTATCGTCATTTGCATAGGTTTTTAGAGCCCGCATCCGCAACCTCCGAAACCACCGCGGTAGCCGAGACCACGGCTGCCCAGACCGAGACCGTATGCACCACCGTAGCCGTAACCATCACTGACCATGGCGTTGTAACCATCACCGCAAGCGTGGTTAACAGCACCAGCACCAGCAGTGGGTAACACACCCTCCACTCCAACGGTACCGACGAACGGCAGTTCACCAGCGGCAGCTAAAATACCTCCGTAAACATTTTCAGAAGCTATGGAGAGACCAACCGGAGCGATAGCAGAGGCGCTGGAGACGGGAAGTCCGCCGCCACTAGTAGGACTGATATCAAGGCCGGGACCACCGAAACCGTAACCACGACCCAAGCCGTAAGCACCACCTAAACCGTAAGCCCCGTCTAATCCATAAGCACCACCCCAACCGTAGGCACCACCGAAGCCACAACCGCACTGACTAAGTGCAGACTGCAACAATACCATATAACACATTAGTTCATTATCTTCGTAGGAAATTGTTTAATGATAATAACTTTATACATATAATATTTTACCTGTACGAAGAGCGCCTGGGCGCAGAACACGAGGATAACCTTGGCAGACATGTTGTTACTGACGCGATGGACACGAGAATGATGTTCACTGCTAATGCTGACCATTTTATATGAAATATTTTATCAAAGTTCCAAGGATACTTAAGATACTTTTATGTAGGTTATTGTACTGAGAACATTGTACAACAATGATCACTCTTTTATTATCAAACAAAAGAAATAGTGCTTTATACATTTTGATTTTAAATATTTTGATATTAGTTTTAAATCGTGTGTTATCCAATGTTAGATTTTCGTATAAAAACTGGAGCAACATCCAGTACATCATTCAGTATTCAGCTCTTCGTTGAACACTTTTATACAATATGAATACATTCGGTGTTTTGATCCTCTGCATCCAAGCTTGCTTGGTACAGGTAATATTGGCTTCGGTTCTATTTAATTATATTTAATATTTTAATCTGTATATTGTTAATATCTCCATAGATCTTCGTCATTGCTTTCGAAGTATTATTATAATTTCTTTATATTTTTGTAGAGTGTATTCGGTCAGTGCCTGGGTAGATACGGTGGTATTGGAGCTGCCGGTCTCGCTCCTTACGGCTACGGTGGATACGCTGACTACGGTTACGCTGGATACGCTGACTACGGCTACCCCGCTGGCGCATACGGTGTTGATGCGTACGGTGGTATTGGTGAAGGTAACGTAGCTGTCGCCGGTGAGCTGCCCGTCGCTGGTACCACTGCTATCGCTGGTCAAGTACCTATCATGGGTGCTGTGAGATTCGGTGGTGATGTCGCCGCTGGTGGCTCCGTGTCTATCGCTGGCAAGTGCAGTTGTGGCTGCGGCACTGGTTACGGTTACGGCTGCGGCCTCCGTGCTCCATACTTGTACTAAGTATCTGGCATGGTGTAAATACATCCGAAGCCTAAGAATAAAAGAATTTTATACAACAATAACTTTTGTATTTTTTATCATATTAGAAGAAATAACTTTTTATTACATTAGCAGAAATAACTGACAAATACATACCTGAGTCATTCAAACATTTCACCTTAAAATAATCTAATAACATCGAACAGAATGTGCAAATTGTACAACGACCTTTCCACTTCTTTGAATTTAGACATTTTTGGTGATAATTTTCGTCATTTTAAGACTGAAATCTATGAATATTATATGTATAAATGATATATATGTGTATATATGTCTATGTTTAAATATATATATGTATGTAGGTATATATAGTTTGCCAACTGTATATTGATTTTTTTATTATTTTATGTTTTCCTTTTTAAAAAAGTAGGAAATGAATATTTTGTTTTAAAGAGTTTAAGTAACATTTAGTTAGTTGTGGTTACCTGTAAATGAAAGAGCACAAAACATGATCCATGTGATTATTTTTTTACTATATTGTATGTTTGTGTATTTTTCGTTGGTAATCCTAAAAATAAATAAATAAATAAACTCAATAAATCAATTTTTTACAATAGAACGAAGCTTCTGATAAGTTTATTAACATACTGGTTAACTATAAATTTCTCAACTCTTCCCCGCTGATCCGCTGACCTCGGAACGAATTTGTTGAATTTACTAATATATTCTATAGTATCCATGTGGTGACAGAGTAGGAATATAATTCAGCACCTCCTTTGTTACCCGTGGATATCGTAAAAGGCGATTAAGGAATATAATATGCTAATGACATCTATGGGGGACATCTATCATATCTAAGGGGGGCATAGTCCGGAGCGTGCTCGTTCGCGTCCCCTGCTAGTCTAATTAGACTGCTAATCCGGCTCGATATGCGTACCGCAATGCGGGTTAGGGCGTCCCCCGGAGGCGACGCGTACCGACCCGCCCCCGTCGGTACGAACTTCGGCAGTTGCGGCGATGGGGGCCGCCACCCATCACACCTTGCCCAGTCAGGCGAGTCGAGGAGAGCAGAGTGGCGGGTGGGCACGTGGAATGTAAGAGGTTGTGTGGAAGGTAAGTTGCACGAGCTGATATCCGTCATGGCGGACAAACAGCTAGACGTGCTCTGTGTAACAGAGACCAAGCGAAGGGGCAGCGACGCCTGCGATCTTCCTGGTGGCGGGATGGCTCTGTGGTCTGGTGTACCACAGAGCGATCGAGCCAGCATGGGGGTAGGAGTACTGTAGTCCTCTTGCTTGGCCTCAGGTGTGAAGGATTACGGAATGTATGATCCCAGACTTCTTTGGGTCCGTATAAACTAGGTGTCACCAAGGTATTCATGGTTGTAGCATATGCTCCCGTAGGATCTTCGGTGGCATCAGACCTAGAGAAGTTTTGGGATAATGTTAGGGAAGTTCTGGATATGGCAGAAACCAGTGAACGCGTGATTGTATGCGGAGATTTGAACGGATGGGTGGGGACCAAGCGTCCCGACTATGAGGACGTACTTGGTCCATTTGGTGATAAGAGAGTGAACGACGCAGGTAGGCTCATAGCGGATGTATGCATGGAGAGAAACCTTATTGTGTCAAACACATTTTTCCAACATAAGGACATCCATATGTATACATGGAGAAGGAATGAATAGAAAAGTATAATAGATTTAATTTTGGTAGACAGTCGCCTCCGAAGCAAAATATTGGACGCAAGAGCCTACAGGGGCCCCACAGTCGATACGGACCACTATCTCGTTATTGCGATATTTAGTGGTCTGTTCAGAAGGTGGAGGCATTGGCGAGAGCGTGTCCACTTCAGAGGGCTTGAAAGAATAAAGGTTGAAAGGTTGCAAGAAGAGTGTGTAAGAGAAAAGTATGCAGAGGGTGTCCGAGAACGGCTGACGATGGCAAGCCAGCCGCAATCGGACATTGAAGAATGCTGGAGAGTATTGAAAGAGAGTATGGTAGACACAGCGAAAGAAGTATGTGGAAGTTCAAAGAAGCATAGAAACACAAATAGTGATGCATGGTGGGATGCGGAAGTGGCAGCTTCCGTAGAGCAAAAGAAGAAAGCGTGGCTGGACTATGTCTCTTCTTTGAATCTGAATGACAGTATGACTGAACAGAAGAAAGAAATATATCGGCAATGTAAGAATGACACCAAGGCCTTAGTGAAAGAGAAACGTGATAGAGCAAGTATGAGTGCAGAAGAAAGGCTGACTAAAAACTTCGAGGGTAACACCAAACTCTTTTGGAGGGAGGTGAAGAAGTCTCAGGGTGGTTGGTCAGCCTTCAGAATGAATAAAATAAGGTCTAAAGGTGGAGACATTCTTACACAAACACAAGACGTGTTAAGCCGATGGAGTGAATATTTTGTCGATATGTAAGCGGATGCTACGGTTGGCGCCGGTGTCGCATGTGGTTTATTAGATCAACATTCGACAACGGCGTCCTCCGATGGCATCAGTATGGATGAAGTTGAATGGGCGATAAGAAGTTTGAAAAATAGTAAGGCAGGGCATTGATATGGTGTCTGCCGAGATGATCAAGCTTGGTGGCTCCTGTGTCCGGGAGGCGTTCCTGTTGCTCCTCAATTTATGTTGGAGCTCGGGAATGGTTCCCGGGGACTGGAATAGCGCAGTCATCGTGCCTTTGTTTAAAAACAAGGGTTCACGTTATGACTGCGCAAATTACAGAGCCATAAGCTTGACCAGTTTGGCAGTAAAAGTGTATGGTAAAATTATTGAAAGGAGAATGAGGATAGTGTCCGATGGTTTACTGTGTGAGACACAAGGAGGTTTCAGGAGTGGAAGGGGATGCATGGATCAAGTTTTCTCTCTGCGCAACATTGTGGAGAAGCATCTGGCTCTAGGTCAGAGGGTTTTCTGCAGTTATATGGATCTGGAGAGAGCATTTGACACGGTTGTACGAAAGGAACTTTGGGACATTTTACCGAAGTATGGTATTAACGGTAAACTGCTGCAGGCTGTGCAATCCAGTTACATGGGCTGTAGAGCCTGTGTGCGGCTGGATGATGGAATGTCGCCTTGGTTTGACGTCAATATCGGCGTTAAGCAGGGCTGCGTTCTATCAGCCAGGCTGTTTATCATATATCTGGATAAATGTCTCCAAAGGTTGAACGATATGAATGTGGGAGTCCAGATGGGTGACTCAGTGGTCTCTGCTCTGCTTTATGCAGATGATGCAGTCCTGCTGGCACAGTCAGCGACTGACCTGCAGACCCTAGTCGACACAATGACAGAAGATTGTAAGAAAAGGGGTCTAAGCGTGAATGTGAGCAAAACCAAAATAATGGTCTTTGAAAGAGATGAAGCCAGAACAGATGTAAGAGTAAAAATAGGTAATGATGTACTACAGCAAGTGGATGAATTTGTATATCTTGGATGTGGATTTAGCCGAGATGAAAGGTACACCACTGATATAGAGCGAAGAGTGAATGCGGGAAATAGAGTGAACGGAGCGTTGGGGCAACTTCTCGGCAGCCACCACCTCAGCCAGAAGGCACGTGTAGCAATATATAACGCAGTGCTTGTCCCAACACTACTGTATGGAAGCGAGAGTTGGGTATGCAGAAAAGAGTATGAAAGTAAAATTAATGCGGTCGGAATGCGATCTCTTCGGAAAATCTGTGGAGGTAGGCTGACCGACCGCATTCGTAACGACGACGTAAGAGAGCGAGTAGGTATTGAAGAGAGTATTGGTGTAAGGATGCGAAAGGGAATGCTCCGATGGTTCGGACCACGGAGCAAATACAAAGAGGAGACGGCCTAAGTTACTGTGCACTGTGATTCTCAAGTAGGCCGTGACGTCATCAGGTTAACATCAATAGTAGGCGTGGCCTATTAGTCTTCTGTCGTCGCTGACGGTGTTCGTACGGTGCATAAAATTATATTTTTGGTGTATTTTTATGTTATTACGAAGAAAACCATGAACTGTTGTGTTTTATCATGTAAAAACTACTCCGATAAACGTACAGATGCTATGGAAAGAATCACATTCCATTTGTAAGTATATTTATTCATAATTTATCAAAATAATTTCTATAAAGTTCTTTGGACGGTATCATGTTCAAAAATAATTTTACTCAACGTTAGATGGCACCACTTTGCGTAATGGGACCTTGAACAATAAAAGCACATAAAGTTCCAACTATTAAGATTATTGTAATAACTAATAACTATGAGTATTAAAATTTATACCCAAAGCCTTTTACCTCGACAAAATATGAGTTCTATATATAGTTAATAATTATTTTGTAAGCAATACGCCAGCTGTCGTTAACTATGAAGAACTATAAAAGTGTCAAAAATCCAGGGTTGTAATTAGAATATAATAATATTCGGATTTTTCATCAAAGAAAAATATTTTTTACACTACTTTAAATGAACCTATTATAATTAAACTGTAAATTTTGTATGTTTTAGAATACCGTCCAATGACGATGTTAAGAAGCAATGGATTTCAAAAATTAATAGAAAAAACTGGACTCCTACGAAATATACAAAGATTTGTTCTTCTCATTTTAACAATGAAGATTTAAAGGACTGACTGACTGACTGCAGCCAATGGAAACCACTTCGAACAAGCTTTTTATATTTTAAATTGTTTTATATTTATGTATTAAACTAACACTGTAAAATTAATAAATATTTTTTGTAATAGAAGAAGGTTTTTCTTTGTTATAGTATTTAGGGCAAGACTAGGTATAGCTCAAGAAATATATGATACAAAAGAGTATTTCATTTTTATTATTGAAACCAATGTCACCCTTTCTTCTTTATTTCTTAATAATGTAATTGCATTCGATGCAATTTCTTGATAAGATTAACGAGGTTGAGCACGTCACAAAAATATTCAAAATGGTGGTGGCGTCGAAGACCGAGTCTTCAAGTTACCTTTGGCATGGCTAAGTTTTATGAGAAGAAGTATGAAAAGGACACAAATATGAAGAAAAAAAAAAGGTTTCTAAACTTTTGAGTTTATCAGAATGACAGTAAAGAAAAGATGGATTTTTCATAAAATATTAACATTATGAACAATGCTGACAAGCCTTATAAAGAAATTTGCGGTTAAAAACAGTAGTCATTCACCTATTCGCTATGTAACATTGCTGGGCTAGGGCCTCCTCCGAAATGAGAGGGAAATTAACCTACTATACCGCGCTGGTCAGACGTGTTGGTATAGGGTTTTGTTTCGAGTTTTCCTTCTCTCGCATAGATGTTATATGCGTTTTATATCCCTTAGTCGTCCCGTACGATCACCCACGGGTAAGATATAGGGTGGTGAATAGTATTCTTACTCCGTCACCACACGGAAAGCCGTTTATTACCCGTAGAAATCGTAAAAGAAGATTAAGGAATATAATATGCTTATGTTATAAGGCTCTATGCAAGAGAAGTATTTGAAGTAGTAAGAATTTAGTAGTGGTATTTCGAATGGGTTTGGAGTGGTAGGCAACAGCCAAGCCAGTACTGCTGGTTTAGCTAAGGTTCATAAGCGACAATAGCACTTACCATCAGATGTTCTGATTATTCAATTGCCACCATAAGTAAAAAAAAAGGAGAAAACTCGAAGGAAAATCCTATACTAAACCGTTTGAACAGTATGGTATATTAGCTCAATTTCCTTCTCATTGTGGAGGAAGCCCAAGCTAGTCCAGCAGTAGGATGTTTATGGATTGCTGACGATGATGATGATGATGATTAATTCACGTACCAGTTTACGACGTCCTGTAAAGCCCAGATCTCTTATCATACAACTGAAATTGGTAAACTCAGACTCACCAACAAAAAGTCTGCTTATATGGTACCAAATAAAGTTAAGTCACCAAAAGACACAGAACCATGAATTTTAAAGACTCATTCGGTTGAAATGGATAGGTTTAAGCCATAAAGATTGTATGTCTTGAAAGTTTACTCATGGAGACAAAAAGAAAAACAAAGCATTTCGTATATCTCTTTACTTTATTGGTTTAAGAAGCATTGATATTTGTCATTTTATCGTCATTTGCATAGGTTTTTAGAGCCCGCATCCGCAACCTCCGAAACCACCGCGGTAGCCGAGACCACGGCTGCCCAGACCGAGACCGTATGCACCACCGTAGCCGTAACCATCACTGACCATGGCGTTGTAACCATCACCGCAAGCGTGGTTAACAGCACCAGCACCAGCAGTGGGTAACACACCCTCCACTCCAACGGTACCGACGAACGGCAGTTCACCAGCGGCAGCTAAAATACCTCCGTAAACATTTTCAGAAGCTATGGAGAGACCAACCGGAGCGATAGCAGAGGCGCTGGAGACGGGAAGTCCGCCGCCACTAGTAGGACTGATATCAAGGCCGGGACCACCGAAACCGTAACCACGACCCAAGCCGTAAGCACCACCTAAACCGTAAGCCCCGTCTAATCCATAAGCACCACCCCAACCGTAGGCACCACCGAAGCCACAACCGCACTGACTAAGTGCAGACTGCAACAATACCATATAACACATTAGTTCATTATCTTCGTAGGAAATTGTTTAATGATAATAACTTTATACATATAATATTTTACCTGTACGAAGAGCGCCTGGGCGCAGAACACGAGGATAACCTTGGCAGACATGTTGTTACTGACGCGATGGACACGAGAATGATGTTCACTGCTAATGCTGACCATTTTATATGAAATATTTTATCAAAGTTCCAAGGATACTTAAGATACTTTTATGTAGGTTATTGTACTGAGAACATTGTACAACAATGATCACTCTTTTATTATCAAACAAAAGAAATAGTGCTTTATACATTTTGATTTTAAATATTTTGATATTAGTTTTAAAACGTGTGTTATCCAATGTTAGATTTTCGTATAAAAACTGGAGCAACATCCAGTACATCATTCAGTATTCAGCTCTTCGTTGAACACTTTTATACAATATGAATACATTCACTGTTTTGATCCTCTGCATCCAAGCTTGCTTGGTACAGGTAATATTGGCTTCGGTTCTATTTAATTATATTTAATATTTTAATCTGTATATTGTTAATATCTCCATAGATCTTCGTCATTGCTTTCGAAGTATTATTATAATTTCTTTATATTTTTGTAGAGTGTATTCGGTCAGTGCCTGGGTAGATACGGTGGTATTGGAGCTGCCGGTCTCGCTCCTTACGGCTACGGTGGATACGCTGACTACGGTTACGCTGGATACGCTGACTACGGCTATCCCGCTGGCGCATACGGTGTTGATGCGTACGGTGGTATTGGTGAAGGTAACGTAGCTGTCGCCGGTGAGCTGCCCGTCGCTGGTACCACTGCTATCGCTGGTCAAGTACCTATCATGGGTGCTGTGAGATTCGGTGGTGATGTCGCCGCTGGTGGCTCCGTGTCTATCGCTGGCAAGTGCAGTTGTGGCTGCGGCACTGGTTACGGTTACGGCTGCGGCCTCCGTGCTCCATACTTGTACTAAGTATCTGGCATGGTGTAAATACATCCGAAGCCTAAGAATAAAAGAATTTTATACAACAATAACTTTTGTCTTTTTTATCATATTAGAAGAAATAACTTTTTATTACATTAGCAGAAATAACTGACAAATACATACCTGAGTCATTCAAACATTTCACATTAAAATAATCTAATAACATCGAACAGAATGTGCAAATTGTACAACGACCTTTCCACTTCTTTGAATTTAGATATTTTTGGTGATAATTTTCGTCATTTTAAGACTAAAATCTATGAATATTATATGTATAAATGATATATAAGTGTATATATGTCTATGTTTAAATATATATATGTATGTAGGTATATATAGTTTGCCAACTGTATATTGATTTTTTTATCATTTTATGTTTTCCTTTTTAAAAAAGTAGGAAATGAATATTTTGTTTTAAAGAGTTTAAGTAACATTTAGTTAGTTGTGGTTACCTGTAAATGAAAGAGCACAAAACATGATCCATGTGATTATTTTTTTACTATATTGTATGTTTGTGTATTTTTCGTTGGTAATCCTAAAAATAAATAAATAAATAAACTCAATAAATCAATTTTTTACAATAGAACGAAGCTTCTGATAAGTTTATTAACATACTGGTTAACTATAAATTTCTCAACTCTTCCCCGCTGATCCGCTGACCTCGGAACGAATTTGTTGAATTTACTAATATATTCTATAGTATCCATGTGGTGACAGAGTAGGAATATAATTCAGCACCTCCTTTGTTACCCGTGGATATCGTAAAAGGCGATTAAGGAATATAATATGCTAATGACATCTATGGGGGACATCTATCATATCTAAGGGGGGCATAGTCCGGAGCGTGCTCGTTCGCGTCCCCTGCTAGTCTAATTAGACTGCTAATCCGGCTCGATATGCGTACCGCAATGCGGGTTAGGGCGTCCCCCGGAGGCGACGCGTACCGACCCGCCCCCGTCGGTACGAACTTCGGCAGTTGCGGCGATGGGGGCCGCCACCCATCACACCTTGCCCAGTCAGGCGAGTCGAGGAGAGCAGAGTGGCAAGGGGCAGCGACGCCTGCGATCTTCCTGGTGGCGGGATGGCTCTGTGGTCTGGTGTACCACAGAGCGATCGAGCCAGCATGGGGGTAGGAGTACTGTAGTCCTCTTGCTTGGCCTCAGGTGTGAAGGATTACGGAATGTATGATCCCAGACTTCTTTGGGTCCGTATAAACTAGGTGTCACCAAGGTATTCATGGTTGTAGCATATGCTCCCGTAGGATCTTCGGTGGCATCAGACCTAGAGAAGTTTTGGGATAATGTTAGGGAAGTTCTGGATATGGCAGAAACCAGTGAACGCGTGATTGTATGCGGAGATTTGAACGGATGGGTGGGGACCAAGCGTCCCGACTATGAGGACGTACTTGGTCCATTTGGTGATAAGAGAGTGAACGACGCAGGTAGGCTCATAGCGGATGTATGCATGGAGAGAAACCTTATTGTGTCAAACACATTTTTCCAACATAAGGACATCCATATGTATACATGGAGAAGGAATGAATAGAAAAGTATAATAGATTTAATTTTGGTAGACAGTCGCCTCCGAAGCAAAATATTGGACGCAAGAGCCTACAGGGGCCCCACAGTCGATACGGACCACTATCTCGTTATTGCGATATTTAGTGGTCTGTTCAGAAGGTGGAGGCATTGGCGAGAGCGTGTCCACTTCAGAGGGCTTGAAAGAATAAAGGTTGAAAGGTTGCAAGAAGAGTGTGTAAGAGAAAAGTATGCAGAGGGTGTCCGAGAACGGCTGACGATGGCAAGCCAGCCGCAATCGGACATTGAAGAATGCTGGAGAGTATTGAAAGAGAGTATGGTAGACACAGCGAAAGAAGTATGTGGAAGTTCAAAGAAGCATAGAAACACAAATAGTGATGCATGGTGGGATGCGGAAGTGGCAGCTTCCGTAGAGCAAAAGAAGAAAGCGTGGCTGGACTATGTCTCTTCTTTGAATCTGAATGACAGTATGACTGAACAGAAGAAAGAAATATATCGGCAATGTAAGAATGACACCAAGGCCTTAGTGAAAGAGAAACGTGATAGAGCAAGTATGAGTGCAGAAGAAAGGCTGACTAAAAACTTCGAGGGTAACACCAAACTCTTTTGGAGGGAGGTGAAGAAGTCTCAGGGTGGTTGGTCAGCCTTCAGAATGAATAAAATAAGGTCTAAAGGTGGAGACATTCTTACACAAACACAAGACGTGTTAAGCCGATGGAGTGAATATTTTGTCGATATGTAAGCGGATGCTACGGTTGGCGCCGGTGTCGCATGTGGTTTATTAGATCAACATTCGACAACGGCGTCCTCCGATGGCATCAGTATGGATGAAGTTGAATGGGCGATAAGAAGTTTGAAAAATAGTAAGGCAGCGTTCATTGATATGGTGTCTGCCGAGATGATCAAGCTTGGTGGCTCCTGTGTCCGGGAGGCGTTCCTGTTGCTCCTCAATTTATGTTGGAGCTCGGGAATGGTTCCCGGGGACTGGAATAGCGCAGTCATCGTGCCTTTGTTTAAAAACAAGGGTTCACGTTATGACTGCGCAAATTACAGAGCCATAAGCTTGACCAGTTTGGCAGTAAAAGTGTATGGTAAAATTATTGAAAGGAGAATGAGGATGGTGTCCGATGGTTTACTGTGTGAGACACAAGGAGGTTTCAGGAGTGGAAGGGGATGCATGGATCAAGTTTTCTCTCTGCGCAACATTGTGGAGAAGCATCTGGCTCTAGGTCAGAGGGTTTTCTGCAGTTATATGGATCTGGAGAGAGCATTTGACACGGTTGTACGAAAGGAACTTTGGGACATTTTACCGAAGTATGGTATTAACGGTAAACTGCTGCAGGCTGTGCAATCCAGTTACATGGGCTGTAGAGCCTGTGTGCGGCTGGATGATGGAATGTCGCCTTGGTTTGACGTCAATATCGGCGTTAAGCAGGGCTGCGTTCTATCAGCCAGGCTGTTTATCATATATCTGGATAAATGTCTCCAAAGGTTGAACGATATGAATGTGGGAGTCCAGATGGGTGACTCAGTGGTCTCTGCTCTGCTTTATGCAGATGATGCAGTCCTGCTGGCACAGTCAGCGACTGACCTGCAGACCCTAGTCGACACAATGACAGAAGATTGTAAGAAAAGGGGTCTAAGCGTGAATGTGAGCAAAACCAAAATAATGGTCTTTGAAAGAGATGAAGCCAGAACAGATGTAAGAGGAAAAATAGGTAATGATGTACTACAGCAAGTGGATGAATTTGTATATCTTGGATGTGGATTTAGCCGAGATGAAAGGTACACCACTGATATAGAGCGAAGAGTGAATGCGGGAAATAGAGTGAACGGAGCGTTGGGGCAACTTCTCGGCAGCCACCACCTCAGCCAGAAGGCACGTGTAGCAATATATAACGCAGTGCTTGTCCCAACACTACTGTATGGAAGCGAGAGTTGGGTATGCAGAAAAGAGTATGAAAGTAAAATTAATGCGGTCGGAATGCGATCTCTTCGGAAAATCTGTGGAGGTAGGCTGACCGACCGCATTCGTAACGATGACGTAAGAGAGCGAGTAGGTATTGAAGAGAGTATTGGTGTAAGGATGCGAAAGGGAATGCTCCGATGGTTCGGACCACGGAGCAAATACAAAGAGGAGACGGCCTAAGTTACTGTGCACTGTGATTCTCAAGTAGGCCGTGACGTCATCAGGTTAACATCAATAGTAGGCGTGGCCTATTAGTCTTCTGTCGTCGCTGACGGTGTTCGTACGGTGCATAAAATTATATTTTTGGTGTATTTTTATGTTATTACGAAGAAAACCATGAACTGTTGTGTTTTATCATGTAAAAACTACTCCGATAAACGTACAGATGCTATGGAAAGAATCACATTCCATTTGTAAGTATATTTATTCATAATTTATCAAAATAATTTCTATAAAGTTCTTTGGACGGTATCATGTTCAAAAATAATTTTACTCAACGTTAGATGGCACCACTTTGCGTAATGGGACCTTGAACAATAAAAGCACATAAAGTTCCAACTATTAAGATTATTGTAATAACTAATAACTATGAGTATTAAAATTTATACCCAAAGCCTTTTACCTCGACAAAATATGAGTTCTATATATAGTTAATAATTATTTTGTAAGCAATACGCCAGCTGTCGTTAACTATGAAGAACTATAAAAGTGTCAAAAATGCAGGGTTGTAATTAGAATATAATAATATTCGGATTTTTCATCAAAGAAAAATATTTTTTACACTACTTTAAATGAACCTATTATAATTAAACTGTAAATTTTGTATGTTTTAGAATACCGTCCAATGACGATGTTAAGAAGCAATGGATTTCAAAAATTAATAGAAAAAACTGGACTCCTACGAAATATACAAAGATTTGTTCTTCTCATTTTAACAATGAAGATTTAAAGGACTGACTGACTGACTGCAGCCAATGGAAACCACTTCGAACAAGCTTTTTATATTTTAAATTGTTTTATATTTATGTATTAAACTAACACTGTAAAATTAATAAATATTTTTTGTAATAGAAGAAGGTTTTTCTTTGTTATAGTATTTAGGGCAAGACTAGGTATAGCTCAAGAAATATATGATACAAAAGAGTATTTCATTTTTATTATTGAAACCAATGTCACCCTTTCTCCTTTATTTCTTAATAATGTAATTGCATTCGATGCAATTTCTTGATAAGATTAACGAGGTTGAGCACGTCACAAAAATATTCAAAATGGTGGTGGCGTCGAAGACCGAGTCTTCAAGTTACCTTTGGCATGGCTAAGTTTTAGATGGCTCGTGCGTCAATCAAACGGTTGCTGCCAGGGGGGGCTGGTCTGCTCGCTTGAAATACTCTTTTACATGTCTTGGTCATTGACACTATTGTTGCATTATCAATTGTATAAAGCCTTATTTTAATAGAGTGGTTTGGTTCTTTTTTAAATGGAAAAGACAAAAAGGAAGGCAACAATACCGTGTAACTAACATATTTACTAAAAGTCCAACTACTTTCATTCGACAATTTGTTAGAAACCCAAACAAATAATTGTATTATTTGGTCGTATGAAAAGGACACAAATATGAAGAAAAAAAAAAGGTTTCTAAACTTTTGAGTTTATCAGAATGACAGTAAAGAAAAGATGGATTTTTCATAAAATATTAACATTATGAACAATGCTGACAAGCCTTATAAAGAAATTTGCGGTTAAAAACAGTAGTCATTCACCTATTCGCTATGTAACATTGCTGGGCTAGGGCCTCCTCCGTAATGAGAGGGAAATTAACCTACTATACCGCGCTGGTCAGACGTGTTGGTATAGGGTTTTGTTTCGAGTTTTCCTTCTCTCGCATAGATGTTATATGCGTTTTATATCCCTTAGTCGTCCCGTACGATCACCCACGGGTAAGATATAGGGTGGTGAATAGTATTCTTACTCCGTCACCACACGGAAAGCCGTTTATTACCCGTAGAAATCGTAAAAGAAGATTAAGGAATATAATATGCTTATGTTATAAGGCTCTATGCAAGAGAAGTATTTGAAGTAGTAAGAATTTAGTAGTGGTATTTCGAATGGGTTTGGAGTGGTAGGCAACAGCCAAGCCAGTACTGCTGGTTTAGCTAAGGTTCATAAGCGACAATAGCACTTACCATCAGATGTTCTGATTATTCAATTGCCACCATAAGTAAAAAAAAAGGAGAAAACTCGAAGGAAAATCCTATACTAAACTGTTTGAACAGTATGGTATATTAGCTCAATTTCCTTCCTATTGTGGAGGAAGCCCAAGCCAGTCCAGCAGTAGGATGTTTATGGATTGCTGACGATGATGATGATGATTAATTCACGTACCAGTTTACGACGTCCTATAAAGCCCAAATCTCTTATCATACAACTGAAATTGGTAAACTCAGACTCACCAACAAAAAGTCTGCTTCTATGGTACCAAAGAAAGTTAAGTCACCAAATGACACAGAATCATGAATTTTAAAGACTCATTCGGTTGAAATGGATAGGTTTAAGCCATAAAGATTCTATGTCTTGAAAGTTTACTCATGGAGACAAAAAGAAAAACAAAGCATTTCATATATCTCTTTACTTTATTGGTTTAAGAAGCATTGTTATTTGTCATTTCATCGTCATTTGCAGAGGTTTTTAGAGCCCGCATCCGCAACCTCCGAAACCACCGCGGTAGCCGAGACCACGGCCGCCCAGACCGAGACCGTATGCACCACCGTAGCCGTAACCATCACTGACCATGGCGTTGTAACCATCACCGCAAGCGTGGTTAACAGCACCAGCACCAGCAGTGGGTAACACACCCTCCACTCCAACGGTACCGACGAACGGCAGTTCACCAGCGGCAGCTAAAATACCTCCGTAAACATTTTCAGAAGCTATGGAGAGACCAACCGGAGCGATAGCAGAGGCGCTGGAGACGGGAAGTCCGCCGCCACTAGTAGGACTGATATCAAGGCCGGGACCACCGAAACCGTAACCACGACCCAAGCCGTAAGCACCACCTAAACCGTAAGCCCCGTCTAATCCATAAGCACCACCCCAACCGTAGGCACCACCGAAGCCACAACCGCACTGACTAAGTGCAGACTGCAACAATACCATATAACACATTAGTTCATTATCTTCGTAGGAAATTGTTTAATGATAATAACTTTATACATATAATATTTTACCTGTACGAAGAGCGCCTGGGCGCAGAACACGAGGATAACCTTGGCAGACATGTTGTTACTGACGCGATGGACACGAGAATGATGTTCACTGCTAATGCTGACCATTTTATATGAAATATTTTATCAAAGTTCCAAGGATACTTAAGATACTTTTATGTAGGTTATTGTACTGAGAACATTGTACAACAATGATCACTCTTTTATTATCAAACAAAAGAAATAGTGCTTTATACATTTTGATTTTAAATATTTTGATATTAGTTTTAAAACGTGTGTTATCCAATGTTAGATTTTCGTATAAAAACTGGAGCAACATCCAGTACATCATTCAGTATTCAGCTCTTCGTTGAACACTTTTATACAATATGAATACATTCGGTGTTTTGATCCTCTGCATCCAAGCTTGCTTGGTACAGGTAATATTGGCTTCGGTTCTATTTAATTATATTTAATATTTTAATCTGTATATTGTTAATATCTCCATAGATCTTCGTCATTGCTTTCGAAGTATTATTATAATTTCTTTATATTTTTGTAGAGTGTATTCGGTCAGTGCCTGGGTAGATACGGTGGTATTGGAGCTGCCGGTCTCGCTCCTTACGGCTACGGTGGATACGCTGACTACGGTTACACTGGATACGCTGACTACGGCTACCCCGCTGGCGCATACGGTGTTGATGCGTACGGTGGTATTGGTGAAGGTAACGTAGCTGTCGCCGGTGAGCTGCCCGTCGCTGGTACCACTGCTATCGCTGGTCAAGTACCTATCATGGGTGCTGTGAGATTCGGTGGTGATGTCGCCGCTGGTGGCTCCGTGTCTATCGCTGGCAAGTGCAGTTGTGGCTGCGGCACTGGTTACGGTTACGGCTGCGGCCTCCGTGCTCCATACTTGTACTAAGTATCTGGCATGGTGTAAATACATCCGAAGCCTAAGAATAAAAGAATTTTATACAACAATAACTTTTGTATTTTTTATCATATTAGAAGAAATAACTTTTTATTACATTAGCAGAAATAACTGACAAATACATACCTGAGTCATTCAAACATTTCCCCTTAAAATAATCTAATAACATCGAACAGAATGTGCAAATTGTACAACGACCTTTCCACTTCTTTGAATTTAGACATTTTTGGTGATAATTTTCGTCATTTTAAGACTGAAATCTATGAATATTATATATATAAATGATATATATGTGTATATATGTCTATGTTTAAATATATATATGTATGTAGGTATATATAGTTTGCCAACTGTATATTGATTTTTTTATCATTTTTAAAAAGGAAAACATAATTTTCCTTTTTAAAAAAGTAGGAAATGAATATTTTGTTTTAAAGAGTTTAAGTAACATTTAGTTAGTTGTGGTTACCTGTAAATGAAAGAGCACAAAACATGATCCATGTGATTATTTTTTTACTATATTGTATGTTTGTGTATTTTTCGTTGGTAATCCTAAAAATAAATAAATAAATAAACTCAATAAATCAATTTTTTACAATAGAACGAAGCTTCTGATAAGTTTATTAACATACTGGTTAACTATAAATTTCTCAACTCTTCCCCGCTGATCCGCTGACCTCGGAACGAATTTGTTGAATTTACTAATATATTCTATAGTATCCATGTGGTGACAGAGTAGGAATATAATTCAGCACCTCCTTTGTTACCCGTGGATATCGTAAAAGGCGATTAAGGAATATAATATGCTAATGACATCTATGGGGGACATCTATCATATCTAAGGGGGGCATAGTCCGGAGCGGGCTCGTTCGCGTCCCCTGCTAGTCTAATTAGACTGCTAATCCGGCTCGATATGCGTACCGCAATGCGGGTTAGGGCGTCCCCCGGAGGCGACGCGTACCGACCCGCCCCCGTCGGTACGAACTTCGGCAGTTGCGGCGATGGGGGCCGCCACCCATCACACCTTGCCCAGTCAGGCGAGTCGAGGAGAGCAGAGTGGCGGGTGGGCACGTGGAATGTAAGAGGTTGTGTGGAAGGTAAGTTGCACGAGCTGATATCCGTCATGGCGGACAAACAGCTAGACGTGCTCTGTGTAACAGAGACCAAGCGAAGGGGCAGCGACGCCTGCGATCTTCCTGGTGGCGGGATGGCTCTGTGGTCTGGTGTACCACAGAGCGATCGAGCCAGCATGGGGGTAGGAGTACTGTAGTCCTCTTGCTTGGCCTCAGGTGTGAAGGATTACGGAATGTATGATCCCAGACTTCTTTGGGTCCGTATAAACTAGGTGTCACCAAGGTATTCATGGTTGTAGCATATGCTCCCGTAGGATCTTCGGTGGCATCAGACCTAGAGAAGTTTTGGGATAATGTTAGGGAAGTTCTGGATATGGCAGAAACCAGTGAACGCGTGATTGTATGCGGAGATTTGAACGGATGGGTGGGGACCAAGCGTCCCGACTATGAGGACGTACTTGGTCCATTTGGTGATAAGAGAGTGAACGACGCAGGTAGGCTCATAGCGGATGTATGCATGGAGAGAAACCTTATTGTGTCAAACACATTTTTCCAACATAAGGACATCCATATGTATACATGGAGAAGGAATGAATAGAAAAGTATAATAGATTTAATTTTGGTAGACAGTCGCCTCCGAAGCAAAATATTGGACGCAAGAGCCTACAGGGGCCCCACAGTCGATACGGACCACTATCTCGTTATTGCGATATTTAGTGGTCTGTTCAGAAGGTGGAGGCATTGGCGAGAGCGTGTCCACTTCAGAGGGCTTGAAAGAATAAAGGTTGAAAGGTTGCAAGAAGAGTGTGTAAGAGAAAAGTATGCAGAGGGTGTCCGAGAACGGCTGACGATGGCAAGCCAGCCGCAATCGGACATTGAAGAATGCTGGAGAGTATTGAAAGAGAGTATGGTAGACACAGCGAAAGAAGTATGTGGAAGTTCAAAGAAGCATAGAAACACAAATAGTGATGCATGGTGGGATGCGGAAGTGGCAGCTTCCGTAGAGCAAAAGAAGAAAGCGTGGCTGGACTATGTCTCTTCTTTGAATCTGAATGACAGTATGACTGAACAGAAGAAAGAAATATATCGGCAATGTAAGAATGACACCAAGGCCTTAGTGAAAGAGAAACGTGATAGAGCAAGTATGAGTGCAGAAGAAAGGCTGACTAAAAACTTCGAGGGTAACACCAAACTCTTTTGGAGGGAGGTGAAGAAGTCTCAGGGTGGTTGGTCAGCCTTCAGAATGAATAAAATAAGGTCTAAAGGTGGAGACATTCTTACACAAACACAAGACGTGTTAAGCCGATGGAGTGAATATTTTGTCGATATGTAAGCGGATGCTACGGTTGGCGCCGGTGTCGCATGTGGTTTATTAGATCAACATTCGACAACGGCGTCCTCCGATGGCATCAGTATGGATGAAGTTGAATGGGCGATAAGAAGTTTGAAAAATAGTAAGGCAGCGGGCATTGATATGGTGTCTGCCGAGATGATCAAGCTTGGTGGCTCCTGTGTCCGGGAGGCGTTCCTGTTGCTCCTCAATTTATGTTGGAGCTCGGGAATGGTTCCCGGGGACTGGAATAGCGCAGTCATCGTGCCTTTGTTTAAAAACAAGGGTTCACGTTATGACTGCGCAAATTACAGAGCCATAAGCTTGACCAGTTTGGCAGTAAAAGTGTATGGTAAAATTATTGAAAGGAGAATGAGGATAGTGTCCGATGGTTTACTGTGTGAGACACAAGGAGGTTTCAGGAGTGGAAGGGGATGCATGGATCAAGTTTTCTCTCTGCGCAACATTGTGGAGAAGCATCTGGCTCTAGGTCAGAGGGTTTTCTGCAGTTATATGGATCTGGAGAGAGCATTTGACACGGTTGTACGAAAGGAACTTTGGGACATTTTACCGAAGTATGGTATTAACGGTAAACTGCTGCAGGCTGTGCAATCCAGTTACATGGGCTGTAGAGCCTGTGTGCGGCTGGATGATGGAATGTCGCCTTGGTTTGACGTCAATATCGGCGTTAAGCAGGGCTGCGTTCTATCAGCCAGGCTGTTTATCATATATCTGGATAAATGTCTCCAAAGGTTGAACGATATGAATGTGGGAGTCCAGATGGGTGACTCAGTGGTCTCTGCTCTGCTTTATGCAGATGATGCAGTCCTGCTGGCACAGTCAGCGACTGACCTGCAGACCCTAGTCGACACAATGACAGAAGATTGTAAGAAAAGGGGTCTAAGCGTGAATGTGAGCAAAACCAAAATAATGGTCTTTGAAAGAGATGAAGCCAGAACAGATGTAAGAGTAAAAATAGGTAATGATGTACTACAGCAAGTGGATGAATTTGTATATCTTGGATGTGGATTTAGCCGAGATGAAAGGTACACCACTGATATAGAGCGAAGAGTGAATGCGGGAAATAGAGTGAACGGAGCGTTGGGGCAACTTCTCGGCAGCCACCACCTCAGCCAGAAGGCACGTGTAGCAATATATAACGCAGTGCTTGTCCCAACACTACTGTATGGAAGCGAGAGTTGGGTATGCAGAAAAGAGTATGAAAGTAAAATTAATGCGGTCGGAATGCGATCTCTTCGGAAAATCTGTGGAGGTAGGCTGACCGACCGCATTCGTAACGACGACGTAAGAGAGCGAGTAGGTATTGAAGAGAGTATTGGTGTAAGGATGCGAAAGGGAATGCTCCGATGGTTCGGACCACGGAGCAAATACAAAGAGGAGACGGCCTAAGTTACTGTGCACTGTGATTCTCAAGTAGGCCGTGACGTCATCAGGTTAACATCAATAGTAGGCGTGGCCTATTAGTCTTCTGTCGTCGCTGACGGTGTTCGTACGGTGCATAAAATTATATTTTTGGTGTATTTTTATGTTATTACGAAGAAAACCATGAACTGTTGTGTTTTATCATGTAAAAACTACTCCGATAAACGTACAGATGCTATGGAAAGAATCACATTCCATTTGTAAGTATATTTATTCATAATTTATCAAAATAATTTCTATAAAGTTCTTTGGACGGTATCATGTTCAAAAATAATTTTACTCAACGTTAGATGGCACCACTTTGCGTAATGGGACCTTGAACAATAAAAGCACATAAAGTTCCAACTATTAAGATTATTGTAATAACTAATAACTATGAGTATTAAAATTTATACCCAAAGCCTTTTACCTCGACAAAATATGAGTTCTATATATAGTTAATAATTATTTTGTAAGCAATACGCCAGCTGTCGTTAACTATGAAGAACTATAAAAGTGTCAAAAATCCAGGGTTGTAATTAGAATATAATAATATTCGGATTTTTCATCAAAGAAAAATATTTTTTACACTACTTTAAATGAACCTATTATAATTAAACTGTAAATTTTGTATGTTTTAGAATACCGTCCAATGACGATGTTAAGAAGCAATGGATTTCAAAAATTAATAGAAAAAACTGGACTCCTACGAAATATACAAAGATTTGTTCTTCTCATTTTAACAATGAAGATTTAAAGGACTGACTGACTGACTGCAGCCAATGGAAACCACTTCGAACAAGCTTTTTATATTTTAAATTGTTTTATATTTATGTATTAAACTAACACTGTAAAATTAATAAATATTTTTTGTAATAGAAGAAGGTTTTTCTTTGTTATAGTATTTAGGGCAAGACTAGGTATAGCTCAAGAAATATATGATACAAAAGAGTATTTCATTTTTATTATTGAAACCAATGTCACCCTTTCTTCTTTATTTCTTAATAATGTAATTGCATTCGATGCAATTTCTTGATAAGATTAACGAGGTTGAGCACGTCACAAAAATATTCAAAATGGTGGTGGCGTCGAAGACCGAGTCTTCAAGTTACCTTTGGCATGGCTAAGTTTTATGAGAAGAAGTATGAAAAGGACACAAATATGAAGAAAAAAAAAAGGTTTCTAAACTTTTGAGTTTATCAGAATGACAGTAAAGAAAAGATGGATTTTTCATAAAATATTAACATTATGAACAATGCTGACAAGCCTTATAAAGAAATTTGCGGTTAAAAACAGTAGTCATTCACCTATTCGCTATGTAACATTGCTGGGCTAGGGCCTCCTCCGAAATGAGAGGGAAATTAACCTACTATACCGCGCTGGTCAGACGTGTTGGTATAGGGTTTTGTTTCGAGTTTTCCTTCTCTCGCATAGATGTTATATGCGTTTTATATCCCTTAGTCGTCCCGTACGATCACCCACGGGTAAGATATAGGGTGGTGAATAGTATTCTTACTCCGTCACCACACGGAAAGCCGTTTATTACCCGTAGAAATCGTAAAAGAAGATTAAGGAATATAATATGCTTATGTTATAAGGCTCTATGCAAGAGAAGTATTTGAAGTAGTAAGAATTTAGTAGTGGTATTTCGAATGGGTTTGGAGTGGTAGGCAACAGCCAAGCCAGTACTGCTGGTTTAGCTAAGGTTCATAAGCGACAATAGCACTTACCATCAGATGTTCTGATTATTCAATTGCCACCATAAGTAAAAAAAAAGGAGAAAACTCGAAGGAAAATCTTATACTAAACCGTTTGAACAGTATGGTATATTAGCTCAATTTCCTTCTCATTGTGGAGGAAGCCCAAGCTAGTCCAGCAGTAGGATGTTTATGGATTGCTGACGATGATGATGATGATGATTAATTCACGTACCAGTTTACGACGTCCTGTAAAGCCCAGATCTCTTATCATACAACTGAAATTGGTAAACTCAGACTCACCAACAAAAAGTCTGCTTATATGGTACCAAATAAAGTTAAGTCACCAAAAGACACAGAACCATGAATTTTAAAGACTCATTCGGTTGAAATGGATAGGTTTAAGCCATAAAGATTGTATGTCTTGAAAGTTTACTCATGGAGACAAAAAGAAAAACAAAGCATTTCGTATATCTCTTTACTTTATTGGTTTAAGAAGCATTGATATTTGTCATTTTATCGTCATTTGCATAGGTTTTTAGAGCCCGCATCCGCAACCTCCGAAACCACCGCGGTAGCCGAGACCACGGCTGCCCAGACCGAGACCGTATGCACCACCGTAGCCGTAACCATCACTGACCATGGCGTTGTAACCATCACCGCAAGCGTGGTTAACAGCACCAGCACCAGCAGTGGGTAACACACCCTCCACTCCAACGGTACCGACGAACGGCAGTTCACCAGCGGCAGCTAAAATACCTCCGTAAACATTTTCAGAAGCTATGGAGAGACCAACCGGAGCGATAGCAGAGGCGCTGGAGACGGGAAGTCCGCCGCCACTAGTAGGACTGATATCAAGGCCGGGACCACCGAAACCGTAACCACGACCCAAGCCGTAAGCACCACCTAAACCGTAAGCCCCGTCTAATCCATAAGCACCACCCCAACCGTAGGCACCACCGAAGCCACAACCGCACTGACTAAGTGCAGACTGCAACAATACCATATAACACATTAGTTCATTATCTTCGTAGGAAATTGTTTAATGATAATAACTTTATACATATAATATTTTACCTGTACAAAGAGCGCCTGGGCGCAGAACACGAGGATAACCTTGGCAGACATGTTGTTACTGACGCGATGGACACGAGAATGATGTTCACTGCTAATGCTGACCATTTTATATGAAATATTTTATCAAAGTTCCAAGGATACTTAAGATACTTTTATGTAGGTTATTGTACTGAGAACATTGTACAACAATGATCACTCTTTTATTATCAAACAAAAGAAATAGTGCTTTATACATTTTGATTTTAAATATTTTGATATTAGTTTTAAAACGTGTGTTATCCAATGTTAGATTTTCGTATAAAAACTGGAGCAACATCCAGTACATCATTCAGTATTCAGCTCTTCGTTGAACACTTTTATACAATATGAATACATTCACTGTTTTGATCCTCTGCATCCAAGCTTGCTTGGTACAGGTAATATTGGCTTCGGTTCTATTTAATTATATTTAATATTTTAATCTGTATATTGTTAATATCTCCATAGATCTTCGTCATTGCTTTCGAAGTATTATTATAATTTCTTTATATTTTTGTAGAGTGTATTCGGTCAGTGCCTGGGTAGATACGGTGGTATTGGAGCTGCCGGTCTCGCTCCTTACGGCTACGGTGGATACGCTGACTACGGTTACGCTGGATACGCTGACTACGGCTATCCCGCTGGCGCATACGGTGTTGATGCGTACGGTGGTATTGGTGAAGGTAACGTAGCTGTCGCCGGTGAGCTGCCCGTCGCTGGTACCACTGCTATCGCTGGTCAAGTACCTATCATGGGTGCTGTGAGATTCGGTGGTGATGTCGCCGCTGGTGGCTCCGTGTCTATCGCTGGCAAGTGCAGTTGTGGCTGCGGCACTGGTTACGGTTACGGCTGCGGCCTCCGTGCTCCATACTTGTACTAAGTATCTGGCATGGTGTAAATACATCCGAAGCCTAAGAATAAAAGAATTTTATACAACAATAACTTTTGTCTTTTTTATCATATTAGAAGAAATAACTTTTTATTACATTAGCAGAAATAACTGACAAATACATACCTGAGTCATTCAAACATTTCCCCTTAAAATAATCTAATAACATCGAACAGAATGTGCAAATTGTACAACGACCTTTCCACTTCTTTGAATTTAGACATTTTTGGTGATAATTTTCGTCATTTTAAGACTGAAATCTATGAATATTATATGTATAAATGATATATATGTGTATATATGTCTATGTTTAAATATATATATGTATGTAGGTATATATAGTTTGCCAACTGTATATTGATTTTTTTATCATTTTATGTTTTCCTTTTTAAAAAAGTAGGAAATGAATATTTTGTTTTAAAGAGTTTAAGTAACATTTAGTTAGTTGTGGTTACCTGTAAATGAAAGAGCACAAAACATGATCCATGTGATTATTTTTTTACTATATTGTATGTTTGTGTATTTTTCGTTGGTAATCCTAAAAATAAATAAATAAATAAACTCAATAAATCAATTTTTTACAATAGAACGAAGCTTCTGATAAGTTTATTAACATACTGGTTAACTATAAATTTCTCAACTCTTCCCCGCTGATCCGCTGACCTCGGAACGAATTTGTTGAATTTACTAATATATTCTATAGTATCCATGTGGTGACAGAGTAGGAATATAATTCAGCACCTCCTTTGTTACCCGTGGATATCGTAAAAGGCGATTAAGGAATATAATATGCTAATGACATCTATGGGGGACATCTATCATATCTAAGGGGGGCATAGTCCGGAGCGTGCTCGTTCGCGTCCCCTGCTAGTCTAATTAGACTGCTAATCCGGCTCGATATGCGTACCGCAATGCGGGTTAGGGCGTCCCCCGGAGGCGACGCGTACCGACCCGCCCCCGTCGGTACGAACTTCGGCAGTTGCGGCGATGGGGGCCGCCACCCATCACACCTTGCCCAGTCAGGCGAGTCGAGGAGAGCAGAGTGGCAAGGGGCAGCGACGCCTGCGATCTTCCTGGTGGCGGGATGGCTCTGTGGTCTGGTGTACCACAGAGCGATCGAGCCAGCATGGGGGTAGGAGTACTGTAGTCCTCTTGCTTGGCCTCAGGTGTGAAGGATTACGGAATGTATGATCCCAGACTTCTTTGGGTCCGTATAAACTAGGTGTCACCAAGGTATTCATGGTTGTAGCATATGCTCCCGTAGGATCTTCGGTGGCATCAGACCTAGAGAAGTTTTGGGATAATGTTAGGGAAGTTCTGGATATGGCAGAAACCAGTGAACGCGTGATTGTATGCGGAGATTTGAACGGATGGGTGGGGACCAAGCGTCCCGACTATGAGGACGTACTTGGTCCATTTGGTGATAAGAGAGTGAACGACGCAGGTAGGCTCATAGCGGATGTATGCATGGAGAGAAACCTTATTGTGTCAAACACATTTTTCCAACATAAGGACATCCATATGTATACATGGAGAAGGAATGAATAGAAAAGTATAATAGATTTAATTTTGGTAGACAGTCGCCTCCGAAGCAAAATATTGGACGCAAGAGCCTACAGGGGCCCCACAGTCGATACGGACCACTATCTCGTTATTGCGATATTTAGTGGTCTGTTCAGAAGGTGGAGGCATTGGCGAGAGCGTGTCCACTTCAGAGGGCTTGAAAGAATAAAGGTTGAAAGGTTGCAAGAAGAGTGTGTAAGAGAAAAGTATGCAGAGGGTGTCCGAGAACGGCTGACGATGGCAAGCCAGCCGCAATCGGACATTGAAGAATGCTGGAGAGTATTGAAAGAGAGTATGGTAGACACAGCGAAAGAAGTATGTGGAAGTTCAAAGAAGCATAGAAACACAAATAGTGATGCATGGTGGGATACGGAAGTGGCAGCTTCCGTAGAGCAAAAGAAGAAAGCGTGGCTGGACTATGTCTCTTCTTTGAATCTGAATGACAGTATGACTGAACAGAAGAAAGAAATATATCGGCAATGTAAGAATGACACCAAGGCCTTAGTGAAAGAGAAACGTGATAGAGCAAGTATGAGTGCAGAAGAAAGGCTGACTAAAAACTTCGAGGGTAACACCAAACTCTTTTGGAGGGAGGTGAAGAAGTCTCAGGGTGGTTGGTCAGCCTTCAGAATGAATAAAATAAGGTCTAAAGGTGGAGACATTCTTACACAAACACAAGACGTGTTAAGCCGATGGAGTGAATATTTTGTCGATATGTAAGCGGATGCTACGGTTGGCGCCGGTGTCGCATGTGGTTTATTAGATCAACATTCGACAACGGCGTCCTCCGATGGCATCAGTATGGATGAAGTTGAATGGGCGATAAGAAGTTTGAAAAATAGTAAGGCAGCGGGCATTGATATGGTGTCTGCCGAGATGATCAAGCTTGGTGGCTCCTGTGTCCGGGAGGCGTTCCTGTTGCTCCTCAATTTATGTTGGAGCTCGGGAATGGTTCCCGGGGACTGGAATAGCGCAGTCATCGTGCCTGTGTTTAAAAACAAGGGTTCACGTTATGACTGCGCAAATTACAGAGCCATAAGCTTGACCAGTTTGGCAGTAAAAGTGTATGGTAAAATTATTGAAAGGAGAATGAGGATAGTGTCCGATGGTTTACTGTGTGAGACACAAGGAGGTTTCAGGAGTGGAAGGGGATGCATGGATCAAGTTTTCTCTCTGCGCAACATTGTGGAGAAGCATCTGGCTCTAGGTCAGAGGGTTTTCTGCAGTTATATGGATCTGGAGAGAGCATTTGACACGGTTGTACGAAAGGAACTTTGGGACATTTTACCGAAGTATGGTATTAACGGTAAACTGCTGCAGGCTGTGCAATCCAGTTACATGGGCTGTAGAGCCTGTGTGCGGCTGGATGATGGAATGTCGCCTTGGTTTGACGTCAATATCGGCGTTAAGCAGGGCTGCGTTCTATCAGCCAGGCTGTTTATCATATATCTGGATAAATGTCTCCAAAGGTTGAACGATATGAATGTGGGAGTCCAGATGGGTGACTCAGTGGTCTCTGCTCTGCTTTATGCAGATGATGCAGTCCTGCTGGCACAGTCAGCGACTGACCTGCAGACCCTAGTCGACACAATGACAGAAGATTGTAAGAAAAGGGGTCTAAGCGTGAATGTGAGCAAAACCAAAATAATGGTCTTTGAAAGAGATGAAGCCAGAACAGATGTAAGAGTAAAAATAGGTAATGATGTACTACAGCAAGTGGATGAATTTGTATATCTTGGATGTGGATTTAGCCGAGATGAAAGGTACACCACTGATATAGAGCGAAGAGTGAATGCGGGAAATAGAGTGAACGGAGCGTTGGGGCAACTTCTCGGCAGCCACCACCTCAGCCAGAAGGCACGTGTAGCAATATATAACGCAGTGCTTGTCCCAACACTACTGTATGGAAGCGAGAGTTGGGTATGCAGAAAAGAGTATGAAAGTAAAATTAATGCGGTCGGAATGCGATCTCTTCGGAAAATCTGTGGAGGTAGGCTGACCGACCGCATTCGTAACGACGACGTAAGAGAGCGAGTAGGTATTGAAGAGAGTATTGGTGTAAGGATGCGAAAGGGAATGCTCCGATGGTTCGGACCACGGAGCAAATACAAAGAGGAGACGGCCTAAGTTACTGTGCACTGTGATTCTCAAGTAGGCCGTGACGTCATCAGGTTAACATCAATAGTAGGCGTGGCCTATTAGTCTTCTGTCGTCGCTGACGGTGTTCGTACGGTGCATAAAATTATATTTTTGGTGTATTTTTATGTTATTACGAAGAAAACCATGGACTGTTGTGTTTTATCATGTAAAAACTACTCCGATAAACGTACAGATGCTATGGAAAGAATCACATTCCATTTGTAAGTATATTTATTCATAATTTATCAAAATAATTTCTATAAAGTTCTTTGGACGGTATCATGTTCAAAAATAATTTTACTCAACGTTAGATGGCACCACTTTGCGTAATGGGACCTTGAACAATAAAAGCACATAAAGTTCCAACTATTAAGATTATTGTAATAACTAATAACTATGAGTATTAAAATTTATACCCAAAGCCTTTTACCTCGACAAAATATGAGTTCTATATATAGTTAATAATTATTTTGTAAGCAATACGCCAGCTGTCGTTAACTATGAAGAACTATAAAAGTGTCAAAAATGCAGGGTTGTAATTAGAATATAATAATATTCGGATTTTTCATCAAAGAAAAATATTTTTTACACTACTTTAAATGAACCTATTATAATTAAACTGTAAATTTTGTATGTTTTAGAATACCGTCCAATGACGATGTTAAGAAGCAATGGATTTCAAAAATTAATAGAAAAAACTGGACTCCTACGAAATATACAAAGATTTGTTCTTCTCATTTTAACAATGAAGATTTAAAGGACTGACTGACTGACTGCAGCCAATGGAAACCACTTCGAACAAGCTTTTTATATTTTAAATTGTTTTATATTTATGTATTAAACTAACACTGTAAAATTAATAAATATTTTTTGTAATAGAAGAAGGTTTTTCTTTGTTATAGTATTTAGGGCAAGACTAGGTATAGCTCAAGAAATATATGATACAAAAGAGTATTTCATTTTTATTATTGAAACCAATGTCACCCTTTCTCCTTTATTTCTTAATAATGTAATTGCATTCGATGCAATTTCTTGATAAGATTAACGAGGTTGAGCACGTCACAAAAATATTCAAAATGGTGGTGGCGTCGAAGACCGAGTCTTCAAGTTACCTTTGGCATGGCTAAGTTTTAGATGGCTCGTGCGTCAATCAAACGGTTGCTGCCAGGGGGGGCTGGTCTGCTCGCTTGAAATACTCTTTTACATGTCTTGGTCATTGACACTATTGTTGCATTATCAATTGTATAAAGCCTTATTTTAATAGAGTGGTTTGGTTCTTTTTTAAATGGAAAAGACAAAAAGGAAGGCAACAATACCGTGTAACTAACATATTTACTAAAAGTCCAACTACTTTCATTCGACAATTTGTTAGAAACCCAAACAAATAATTGTATTATTTGGTCGTATGAAAAGGACACAAATATGAAGAAAAAAAAAAGGTTTCTAAACTTTTGAGTTTATCAGAATGACAGTAAAGAAAAGATGGATTTTTCATAAAATATTAACATCATGAACAATGCTGACAAGCCTTATAAAGAAATTTGCGGTTAAAAACAGTAGTCATTCACCTATTCGCTATGTAACATTGCTGGGCTAGGGCCTCCTCCGTAATGAGAGGGAAATTAACCTACTATACCGCGCTGGTCAGACGTGTTGGTATAGGGTTTTGTTTCGAGTTTTCCTTCTCTCGCATAGATGTTATATGCGTTTTATATCCCTTAGTCGTCCCGTACGATCACCCACGGGTAAGATATAGGGTGGTGAATAGTATTCTTACTCCGTCACCACACGGAAAGCCGTTTATTACCCGTAGAAATCGTAAAAGAAGATTAAGGAATATAATATGCTTATGTTATAAGGCTCTATGCAAGAGAAGTATTTGAAGTAGTAAGAATTTAGTAGTGGTATTTCGAATGGGTTTGGAGTGGTAGGCAACAGCCAAGCCAGTACTGCTGGTTTAGCTAAGGTTCATAAGCGACAATAGCACTTACCATCAGATGTTCTGATTATTCAATTGCCACCATAAGTAAAAAAAAAGGAGAAAACTCGAAGGAAAATCCTATACTAAACTGTTTGAACAGTATGGTATATTAGCTCAATTTCCTTCCTATTGTGGAGGAAGCCCAAGCCAGTCCAGCAGTAGGATGTTTATGGATTGCTGACGATGATGATGATGATTAATTCACGTACCAGTTTACGACGTCCTATAAAGCCCAAATCTCTTATCATACAACTGAAATTGGTAAACTCAGACTCACCAACAAAAAGTCTGCTTCTATGGTACCAAAGAAAGTTAAGTCACCAAATGACACAGAATCATGAATTTTAAAGACTCATTCGGTTGAAATGGATAGGTTTAAGCCATAAAGATTCTATGTCTTGAAAGTTTACTCATGGAGACAAAAAGAAAAACAAAGCATTTCATATATCTCTTTACTTTATTGGTTTAAGAAGCATTGTTATTTGTCATTTCATCGTCATTTGCAGAGGTTTTTAGAGCCCGCATCCGCAACCTCCGAAACCACCGCGGTAGCCGAGACCACGGCCGCCCAGACCGAGACCGTATGCACCACCGTAGCCGTAACCATCACTGACCATGGCGTTGTAACCATCACCGCAAGCGTGGTTAACAGCACCAGCACCAGCAGTGGGTAACACACCCTCCACTCCAACGGTACCGACGAACGGCAGTTCACCAGCGGCAGCTAAAATACCTCCGTAAACATTTTCAGAAGCTATGGAGAGACCAACCGGAGCGATAGCAGAGGCGCTGGAGACGGGAAGTCCGCCGCCACTAGTAGGACTGATATCAAGGCCGGGACCACCGAAACCGTAACCACGACCCAAGCCGTAAGCACCACCTAAACCGTAAGCCCCGTCTAATCCATAAGCACCACCCCAACCGTAGGCACCACCGAAGCCACAACCGCACTGACTAAGTGCAGACTGCAACAATACCATATAACACATTAGTTCATTATCTTCGTAGGAAATTGTTTAATGATAATAACTTTATACATATAATATTTTACCTGTACGAAGAGCGCCTGGGCGCAGAACACGAGGATAACCTTGGCAGACATGTTGTTACTGACGCGATGGACACGAGAATGATGTTCACTGCTAATGCTGACCATTTTATATGAAATATTTTATCAAAGTTCCAAGGATACTTAAGATACTTTTATGTAGGTTATTGTACTGAGAACATTGTACAACAATGATCACTCTTTTATTATCAAACAAAAGAAATAGTGCTTTATACATTTTGATTTTAAATATTTTGATATTAGTTTTAAAACGTGTGTTATCCAATGTTAGATTTTCGTATAAAAACTGGAGCAACATCCAGTACATCATTCAGTATTCAGCTCTTCGTTGAACACTTTTATACAATATGAATACATTCGGTGTTTTGATCCTCTGCATCCAAGCTTGCTTGGTACAGGTAATATTGGCTTCGGTTCTATTTAATTATATTTAATATTTTAATCTGTATATTGTTAATATCTCCATAGATCTTCGTCATTGCTTTCGAAGTATTATTATAATTTCTTTATATTTTTGTAGAGTGTATTCGGTCAGTGCCTGGGTAGATACGGTGGTATTGGAGCTGCCGGTCTCGCTCCTTACGGCTACGGTGGATACGCTGACTACGGTTACACTGGATACGCTGACTACGGCTACCCCGCTGGCGCATACGGTGTTGATGCGTACGGTGGTATTGGTGAAGGTAACGTAGCTGTCGCCGGTGAGCTGCCCGTCGCTGGTACCACTGCTATCGCTGGTCAAGTACCTATCATGGGTGCTGTGAGATTCGGTGGTGATGTCGCCGCTGGTGGCTCCGTGTCTATCGCTGGCAAGTGCAGTTGTGGCTGCGGCACTGGTTACGGTTACGGCTGCGGCCTCCGTGCTCCATACTTGTACTAAGTATCTGGCATGGTGTAAATACATCCGAAGCCTAAGAATAAAAGAATTTTATACAACAATAACTTTTGTATTTTTTATCATATTAGAAGAAATAACTTTTTATTACATTAGCAGAAATAACTGACAAATACATACCTGAGTCATTCAAACATTTCCCCTTAAAATAATCTAATAACATCGAACAGAATGTGCAAATTGTACAACGACCTTTCCACTTCTTTGAATTTAGACATTTTTGGTGATAATTTTCGTCATTTTAAGACTGAAATCTATGAATATTATATATATAAATGATATATATGTGTATATATGTCTATGTTTAAATATATATATGTATGTAGGTATATATAGTTTGCCAACTGTATATTGATTTTTTTATCATTTTTAAAAAGGAAAACATAATTTTCCTTTTTAAAAAAGTAGGAAATGAATATTTTGTTTTAAAGAGTTTAAGTAACATTTAGTTAGTTGTGGTTACCTGTAAATGAAAGAGCACAAAACATGATCCATGTGATTATTTTTTTACTATATTGTATGTTTGTGTATTTTTCGTTGGTAATCCTAAAAATAAATAAATAAATAAACTCAATAAATCAATTTTTTACAATAGAACGAAGCTTCTGATAAGTTTATTAACATACTGGTTAACTATAAATTTCTCAACTCTTCCCCGCTGATCCGCTGACCTCGGAACGAATTTGTTGAATTTACTAATATATTCTATAGTATCCATGTGGTGACAGAGTAGGAATATAATTCAGCACCTCCTTTGTTACCCGTGGATATCGTAAAAGGCGATTAAGGAATATAATATGCTAATGACATCTATGGGGGACATCTATCATATCTAAGGGGGGCATAGTCCGGAGCGGGCTCGTTCGCGTCCCCTGCTAGTCTAATTAGACTGCTAATCCGGCTCGATATGCGTACCGCAATGCGGGTTAGGGCGTCCCCCGGAGGCGACGCGTACCGACCCGCCCCCGTCGGTACGAACTTCGGCAGTTGCGGCGATGGGGGCCGCCACCCATCACGCCTTGCCCAGTCAGGCGAGTCGAGCAGAGCAGAGTGCCGGGTGGGCACGTGGAATGTAAGAAGTTGTGTGGAAGGGAAGTTGCACGAGCTGATATCCGTCATGGCGGACAAACAGCTAGACGTGCTTTGTGTCACAGAGACCAAGCGAAGGGGCAGCGACGCTTGCGATCTTCCTGGTGGCGGGATGGCTCTGTGGTCTGGTGTACCACAGAGCGATCGAGCCAGCATGGGGGTAGGAGTGCAGTAGTCCTCTCGCTTGGCCTCAGGTGTGAAGGATTACGGAATGTATGATCCCAGACTTCTTTGGGTCCGTATAAACTAGGTGTCACCAAGGTATTTATGGTTGTAGCATATGCTCCCGTAGGATCTTCGGTGGCATCAGACCTAGAGAAGTTTTGGGATAATGTTAGGGAAGTTCTGGATATGGCAGAAACCAGTGAACGCGTGATTGTATGCGGAGATTTGAACGGATGGGTGGGGACCAAGCGTCCCGACTATGAGGACGTACTTGGTCCATTTGGTGATAAGAGAGTGAACGACGCAGGTAGGCTTATAGCGGATGTATGCATGGAGAGAAACCTTATTGTGTCAAACACATTTTTCCAACATAAGGACATCCATATGTATACATGGAGAAGGAATGAATAGAAAAGTATAATAGATTTAATTTTGGTAGACAGTCGCCTCCGAAGCAAAATATTGGACGCAAGAGCCTACAGGGGCCCCACAGTCGATACGGACCACTATCTCGTTATTGCGATATTTGTGGTCTGTTCAGAAGGTGGAGGCATTGGCGAAATCGTGTCCACTTCAGAGGGCTTGAAAGAATAAAGGTTGAAAGGTTGCAAGAAGAGTGTGTAAGAGAAAAGTATGCAGAGGGTGTCCGAGAACGGCTGACGATGGCAAGCCAGCCGCAATCGGACATTGAAGAATCCTGGAGAGTATTGAAAGAGAGTATGGTAGACACAGTGAAAGAAGTATGTGGCAGTTCAAAGAAGCATAGAAACACAAATGGTGATGCATGGTGGGATGCGGAAGTGGCAGCTTCCGTAGAGCAAAAGAAGAAAGCGTGGCTGGACTATGTCTCTTCTTTGAATCTGAATGACAGTATGACTGAACAGAAGAAAGAAATATATCGGCAATGTAAGAATGACACCAAGGCCTTAGTGAAAGAGAAACGTGATAGAGCAAGTATGAGTGCAGAAGAAAGGCTGACTAAAAACTTCGAGGGTAACACCAAACTCTTTTGGAGGGAGGTGAAGAAGTCTCAGGGTGGTTGGTCAGCCTTCAGAATGAATAAAATAAGGTCTAAAGGTGGAGATATTCTTACACAAACACAAGACGTGTTAAGCCGATGGAGTGAATATTTTGGCGATATGTATGCGGATGCTACGGTTGGCGCCGGTGTCGCATGTGGTTTATTAGATCAACATTCGACAACGGCGTCCTCCGATGGCATCAGTATGAATGAAGTTGAATGGGCGATAATAAGTTTGAAAAATGCTAAGGCAGCGGGCATTGATATGGTGTCTGCCGAGATGATCAAGCTTGGTGGCTCCTGTGTCTGGGAGGCGTTCCTGTTGCTCCTCAATTTATGTTGGAGCTCGGGAATGGTTCCCGGGGACTGGAATAGCGCAGTCATCGTGCCTTTGTTTAAAAACAAGGGTTCACGTTATGACTGCGCAAATTACAGAGCCATAAGCTTGACCAGTTTGGCAGCAAAAGTGTATGGTAAAATTATTGAAAGGAGAATGAGGATGGTGTCCGATGGTTTACTGTGTGAGACACAAGGAGGTTTCAGGAGTGGAAGGGGATGCATGGATCAAGTGTTCTCTCTGCGCAACATTGTGGAGAAGCATTTGGCTCTAGGTCAGAGGGTTTTCTGCAGTTTTGTGGACCTGGAGAGAGCATTTGACATGGTTGTACGAAAGGAACTTTGGGACATTTTACCAGAGTATGGTATTAACGGTAAACTGCTGCAGGCTGTGCAATCCAGTTACATGGGCTGTAGAGCCTGTGTGCGGCTGGATGATGGAATGTCGCCTTGGTTTGACGTCAATATCGGCGTTAAGCAGGGCTGCGTTCTATCAGCCAGGCTACCAGGGGGGGCTGGTCTGCTCGCTTGAAATACTCTTTTACATGTCTTGTTCATTGACGCCATAGTTGCATTATCAATTGTATAAAGCCTTATTTTAATAGAGTGGTTTGATTCTTTTTTTATATGGAAAAGACAAAAAGGAAGGAAATAATACCGTGTAACTAACATATTTACTAAAAGTCCAACTACTTTCATTCGACAATTTGTTAGAAACCCAAACAAATAATTGTATTATTTGGTCGTATGAAAAGGACACAAATATGAAGAAAAAAAAAGGTTTCTAAGCTTTTGAGTTTATCAGAATGACAGTAAAGAAAAGATGGATTTTTCATAAAATATTAACATTATGAACAATGCTGACAAGCCTTATAAAGAAATTTGCGGTTAAAAACAGTAGTCATTCACCTATTCGCTATGCAGAATTATTTGATTATAAACATTTATATTTGAATAGAGCAAACAGCTAATAAGATTTGTTTGTATCTTTGAAATAAAAAAAAATTAGCACTCCTTGATATAGGTAAATTCTGAGTACGTCCCTGTTACACCATACACTTACTGACATCTAATGCAAGATAGCTCAACTGCATACAATATACGAAATTAGTAGTTGTGCTAATAGCCGGTAGATGGACATAAAGGAGGGAGTGAGACAAGTACTATTACTTGTCTCACTTTCTCCATTAGCAGCGTTCCCGTCACCCCCTGTAAATGACACGCATTGTTTCATAAAAATTTTCATTACAACAGCTCCTCTTTGTATTTGCTCCGTGGTTCGGACATGTGGAAAGAATGCCGAACGAACGTCTGGTTTAAAAGATATACAATGCGAAAGTGGAAAGATGTAGGTACCGAGGGAGACCGAGACTAACCTACCTAGACCAGATCGGTCAGGTACTGAAGGAAGGTGGAGTCAAGAGTCTCCGAAACCGGCGAGCGTGTATGAAGAGAATTATGAATGTTGAGGAAGCGAGTGAAGTATGCAGAGATAGAGTTCTCTGGCACTCTGTTCTCTCTGCCTACCCTGCAAGGGATATGGCGTGATGATATATTTGTATGTATGTATGTAAATTCAAAAAGATTTTCATACATTGTTTTTCAATTGCAGTAGCAAATAACTTTAAAAGGGTACAGATGTCAAAGGACATTCGAAGTTGGTGTCTCTTACGGTATTATTCGAGATATTGATACAGAATTAAGTGAGGCTGAAATTCCAGACAATTTAGATAGTGACATCCCTATTTTAAGTGTAAAACGACTGCAACGCCGTAATTTTGAAACCGGTAAATTTGAAGATAGTGAATGCGTGAGATTGTGTTTTAAGGGACCCTCCTTGCCTTCTCATATACACACATACGGTGTACGAGTTCAAGTAGATCCTTTTATTTTTCCTGTAACTCAGTGTTCGAAATGCTGGAAGTATGGTCACAACCAAAGAGCATGCTCTAAAAATGGTCCTGTTTGTCCTAAGTGCGGTAAAGCACACGCTAATTGCGAAACGACTGCATTCAACTGTATTAATTGTGCTGGTCACCATATGGCTCTATCTAAAACATGTCCAGCTTACAGAAAGGAGAAAAGAATCCGTGAGTTGATGGCCGAATTCAATTGCACTTACAAGCGGGCTCTTACATTGTATGTTCCACCTTCCCCACAAGATTTTATTACCTCACGTAGTCAAATTATAGACCAAGCACAAGAAGCAATTCCCCAAGTTGATGACAGCATAGTATACACTGAACCTCAGGAGCTTGCATATAATCAGGACCAAAGGAATAACATTACCACATACGCTACTAAAACTGCTAAGAAGAAGGCAAGAAAACAAAAGGAACTGAACTTGCAGGAGGGCTCTTCCCCAGAGCATCTATGGTCATCTGAAGTAGAAACTAACGAAAAAGTAGAACATCATGAAGAGTCACACTCTAATATACACAGTATAAATATCAACGAGCTATTTAAAAAGATTAAAGATTTTATATTTATGAAGAAAATGAGTTTTGAAGAAAAAATTAAGTCTTGTGGTCGGTTAATATATGATTGGGTTCTTACTACCATCACAAGCTTTTTCGCCGAGTGGTCGCCCTTTAAATCATTTGTTCAAAATGGATTATAGTGACACACGCCATAGAGTTAACATAATACAATGGAATTGTCAGAGTATTCGACCTAAATTAACAGAGTTTGAGCAATTACTATCTCAAGAAAAGATTCATATCGCTATCTTGAGCGAGACTTGGCTAGTTCCAGACAGTACTTTGAAGCTATCGGGTTATAATATAATCCGGCAAGATCGATGGGATGGTTATGGCGGGGTAGCAATAGTCATCCACTGCACAATTAAATACCAAATGTGTCAAATTCCTTCTATTAATTCAGAGATACAGCTAGTTCAAATTAAAATTTTGAATTGTCCCAACTTAGAATATATTATTTCTATATATTGCCCGTCTACCGTTCACACCTCCCCTAATGATTGGGACACTATTCTCAGCTTATGCCAAAGTCGTACTCTAATAGCCGGTGATTTCAATGCTCACCACTCAACCTGGTCATATAAAACAGACTCCCGGGGAGCTAAACTCTTTGATACAATGCTAGATAAAAAATATATCAGTTTAAATAACGGATCACCCACTAGGCTCAAACTAGTGAACAGCAGCCTACAAAAGTCATCTCCTGACGTTACGCTAGCTACATGCGATATCGGTTTGAACTTTAGTTGGCAAACCACCAATGAAAACCTTGGAAGTGATCATCTTATTATAAAAATAACCACGTATAGTTCTTGTGAAAATACGAATGTTAATAGAAGACGCAATTTTAGAAAAGCTAATTGGGATGGATATGAAAGGTCTCTTTTTGAAACATTTTCCAATATGCCATTGCCTAACGAGCCTCAAGAGGCTTATAATAAGTTTATGAATATTATTAACACTGCTGCAGAAATTCATATTCCGGAAATAAAAGTCTGTCAGAACCCAATACGCCTTAAAAAATTTACACCAAAACCTTATTGGAACGCGGTTATATCGCAGGCGGTAGCAGAACGAAGATTGGCATTGACCAAATTCAGAAAAAATCCAACTCCACAAAATTTGACACTACTCCAAATTAAAATTTCGGCGGCACAAAAGGCCATTCGTAAAGCGAAAAAGAAAGCCTGGAGAGACTTTTGTAACAGCTTTGATGAAACCATAACGGTTACTGATATGTGGCGCAAAATGAAATGGCTAAAAGGGTATCGACTGACCAGAACTGTGATTAATGAAGGAACAGCTAATAAATTACTTCACGATTTGTGTCCAGATTATGTTTCCCCAGTAACACCTGTATTTCAACCGAGTAGGGGACGTTGTGCGAACGCCCATGACTCGAACTAGTGGGCAAGGTCTTGCACAAGGGGACCCGTTGTCCCCAATTTTGTTTAACGTAATTACTATGCATATCTGTCATGATATTATTAATGTTTATCCCCTTCAGTACGCGGACGATTTTGTCTTTTATGGATCATACAAGACCTTAGCAGAAGGATGTACTAATATTCAGTCGTCCCTAGATAGGTTATCTAAATTGGTTGAAGATCTTGGTTTAGAAATCTCTGAGGAAAAGACTAAGATTTGTTTATTTAAAAGAGGTTTTAATAGGCAAGAAGTTAATATTAAATTGAATGGCAGAAGGCTACAATTAGTGGACTGCGTTAAATATTTAGGTATCTGGCTCGATAGGTCTCTTAAATGGGGCAAACATATTAACGAAATTTCTCAAAAATGTTTAAAATTTGTGAATGTTTTGAAGGTTTTGGCTGGATCAAATTGGGGTGTTCATCCAATGTTTTTGAGGCAGTTATACATTTCTATCATTAGAAGTCGCTTGGACTATGGATGTTTTCTCTATGACACTAGTGCGAAAAGTCATTTGGCTAAGCTGGATAAAGTGCAAAATCTGTGTATGCGAGTTATCGGGGGATTTATACGAAGCACACCTATCCACGTTATGCAAAATGAATTGTGTCTGCCTCCTCTCTATTTACGTAGACATTATCTGGGGGGTAAATATTTGTTGAGAGGTCGCAGCTCACAAAATAACGTAAACATAGAACTAATTAATAAATTATGTAACAAATGTAATATTTCAGGATACTGGACTAGGAAAAAGAATCCACTATTAAAAGATATTCATAACTCTTTAAGCGATGTACGTATTCATTCTTCAAAAATTTTAGACATGTTTAGCCTAGATACATGGGTTCAAAACATTAATTTAGATAGTAAAATATTTTTTTATATACAGGAAGTTTGTGGATCCAAAAAGGCTTTAGGATCTTCATACATAAAAAATAAGTGTGACCAAGTTTTGAATGCAAAATTTAGAAATTTTTACAAGATATATACAGATGGCTCAAAAGAAAGATATGATTCAGGAGCAGCTGTTTTTGATCCACAACTAAAAACTAAAATTAAATTTCAAATTAAGAGTAATATTTCTATAATGTACGTGGAATTGTTCGCGTTATCTGAGGCCCTATTGTACGCAAAAGACATCAATCATGATAAAATTGTTATTTTAACGGATGCCAGAAGTGCGCTTCAACATATAGCTCGGTGCACCTCGAGCTTTCGAGGAGCACCGATAGCTTATAGTATTCTTAAAACTATCCGGGAGTTAGAATCACAAAATAAAAAAATTAACATTCAATGGATACCCTCGCATGTGGGGTTATATGGTAACGAGGAGGCAGACCGCTTAGCCAGACAAGCAATATCAGATGGCATCCCTCATTTTATTGTACCATTCTACACAGATGCATTACCAATTTTAAAAGAAAATGTATTTAAATTGTGGCTAGAATATTTTACAGATATTTCCGTGCAAAAGGGCCTTTGGTACAGAACTATACAAGATAAACCTTATTGTTACCCTTGGTTCCAATCCTTAAATTTAGATAGATCTACTCTAGTTAATGCCTTGAGACTTCGATCTGGTCACATTCCATTAAACAAGTTTGCATATCTTATGAAAAAGGTTTCATCACCAAATTGTTCGAAGTGTGGTGTTATTGAGGATGTGCAGCATGTTATAATGGAATGTGATCGGAATCAACAGTTAAGATCACATTTATTTGAAACGTATAATAATATTTATTTATATAATGTGGGTAGTTGTAACAGTGTTCTATCTCAACCAAATTCTAAATTTGCTAAAGTTTTATATAAGTTGGTAAGGTATTATTTAAAGGTCAGATCGGACGAGGATAGTTTGTAAGATTAATTCTGAACTATACTTATTGTATTATATTATACTATTGTAGTATTCCATGTACTTACGGAATTTACAGGGACGACATGGTCGCTTCCTTATGTGTACCAAGTCCTTAATAAAGATAAAAAAAAAAAAAAAAAAAAACAAAACAAACAATGATATAATTCACGAAATTTATAATACAATACCAAGCTGGTTAGACGGGATAGCATAGAGTCTTATTTCGAGTTTTCTTTTCTTGCATAGATATTATAAGCAACTTATATCCGCCACTAATGACAAGACTCGGGTACCAGTCCGTCTACATGGCGTTGAAAAGTACTTGTCCGACAGAGTAAGGGGTCGCGTGCCTGAGTCTGTGGGGTTGCATACCGTCTCTTCCGTCGGCCCGGACCAATTTGGCGGGGCGCGACCACCTCCATAGTTCACCACAAAAAAAAAAGAAAAAGAAAGGGGTCACGTGCCGTTCATTTTATTTCTAAAGGAAAGCCATATTATATTCCTTAGTTTTACTTATCCGTGTGGTGACGCCGTAAGAGTATAATTCACCACTCCCCATCTTATCTGTGGGGGATCATAAGAGAGGGCTAAGAGATTTTTAATGTCCCGACGTTTCGACACTTTACAGCGTGCACGGTCACGTTAGGACTATTTCAAATGTCTAATACTCGCATAAACATCTGAAATCCAGAAATCTTATGTTGATTGAATTAGACGATACATGACGGAAATCTAGTGTCTGACTCAATCACTCAAGTATTTATTTATCAGTTATTTCTGCTGATGTAATAAAAAGTTATTTCTTCTAATATGATAAAAAAGACAAAAGTAATAGCTGTATAAAATTCTTTTATTCTTAGGCTTCGGATGTATTTACACCATGCCAGATACTTAGTACAAGTATGGAGCACGCAGGCCGCAGCCGTAACCGTAACCAGTACCGCAGCCACAACTGCACTTGCCAGCGATAGACACGGAGCCACCAGCGGCGACATCACCACCGAATCTTACAGCACCCATGATAGGTACTTGACCGGCGATAGCAGTGGTACCAGCGACGGGCAGCTCACCGGCGACAGCTACGTTACCTTCACCAATACCACCGTAGGCATCAACACCGTATGCGCCAGCGGGGTAGCCGTAGTCAGCGTATCCAGCGTAACCGTAGTCAGCGTATCCACCGTAGCCGCAAGGAGCGAGACCGGCAGCACCAATACCACCGTATCTACCGAGGCACTGACCGAATACATTCTACAAAATATAAACAAATTGTAATAATACTTCGAAAGCAATGACGAAGAGCCATGGAGATATTAACAATATACAGATTAAAATATTAAATATAATTAAATAGAACCGAAGTCAATATTACCTGTACCAAGCAAGCTTGGATGCAGAGGATCAAAACAGCGAATGTGTTCATATTCTATAAAGGTGTTCAACGAAGAGCTAAATACTGAATGATATACTGGATGTTGCTCTAGTTTTTATACGAAAATCTAACATTGGATAACACACGATTTAAAACTAATATCAAAATATTTAAAATAAAAAAGTATAAAGCACTATTTCTTTTGTTTGATAATAAAAGAGTGATCATTGTTACACAATCTTCTCACTACAATAACCTACATAAAGGTATCTTAAATGTCCTTGGAACTTTGATAAAATATTTCTTATAAAATGGTCAGCATTAGCAGTGAACATCATTCTCGTGTTCATCGCGTCAGTAACAACATGTCTGCCAAGGTTATCCTCGTGTACTGCGCTCAGGCGCTCTTCGTACAGGTAAAATATTATATGTATAAAGTTATTATCATTAAACAATTTCCTACGAAGACAATGAACTAATGTGTTATATGGTATTGTTGCAGTCTGCACTTAGTCAGTGCGGTTGTGGCTTCGGTGGTGCCTACGGTTGCGGTGGTGCTTACGGATTAGACGGGGCTTACGGTTTAGGTGGTGCTTACGGCTTGGGTCGTGGTTACGGATTAAGTGGTGCTTACGGTTTCGGTGGTCCCGGCCTTGATATCAGTCCTACTAGTGGCGGCGGACTTCCCGTCTCCAGCGCCTCTGCTATCGCTCCGGTTGGTCTCTCCATAGCTTCTGAAAATGTTTACGGAGGTATTTTAGCTGCCGCTGGTGAACTGCCGTTCGTCGGTACCGTTGGAGTGGAGGGTGTGTTACCCACTGCTGGTGCTGGTGCTGTTAACCACGCTTGCGGTGATGGTTACAACGCCATGGTCAGTGATGGTTACGGCTACGGTGGTGCATACGGTCTCGGTCTGGGCGGCCGTGGTCTCGGCTACCGCGGTGGTTTCGGAGGTTGCGGATGCGGGCTCTAAAAACCTCTGCAAATGACGATGAAATGACAAATAACAATGCTTCTTAAACCAATAAAGTAAAGAGATATATGAAATGCTTTGTTTTTCTTTTTGTCTCCATGAGTAAACTTTCAAGACATAGAATCTTTATGGCTTAAACCTATCCATTTCAACCGAATGAGTCTTTAAAATTCATGGGTCCATACCTTTTGGTGACTTAACTTTCTTTGGTACCATATAAGCAGACTTTTTGTTGGTGAGTCTGAGTTTACCAATTTCAGCTGTATGATGAGAGCTGGGCTTTATAAGACGTCGTAAACTGATACCTGAACTAATCATCATCATGGTCAGCAATCCATATACATCCTACTGCTGGACTGGCTTGTACTTCCTCCACATCATCATCATTCTCCTACTCTTATCCCAATTGCTTGGGGTCGATACAATATATACTCTTCTTTCATAGTACATGTTGTAAAAGTTAGTGGTAATAGTTTTATGACCGGCCGCCTGCCAGACGTCAACCCTCCTTGGGAATATAATTATTGACCAAACGGAATCCGATGGGGTTGGCCCAGGTTGTTATAAGGCTTTTAGTCGTCTTTTATGACATCCACGAGCAAAGTAAGTGTTGCTAGTATTCGTAGCCGCTACCACACAGCTAACTTCGTACTTACTTCCTCCACAATAGGAGGGAAATTGAGCTAATATACCACACCGGTTTGAGTGGAGTTTTCTTCTTTTTTTTACATACGGTGGCAGTTGAATAATCAGCATATCTAATGGTAAGTGTTCTTGCAGCTTATGAACCTTTGCTAAATCAGCAGTACAGGCTAGGCTGTTGCCTACCAATCCAAACCCACCCGAAGTATCAATACTAAATTCTTACTACTACAAATACTTCTCTTGCATAGATGTAATTAGCATATTATATTCATTAATCGTCTTTTACGATATCCACGGGTAACAAAGGGGGTGCTGAATTATATTCCTACTCTGTCACCACATGGATACTATAGAATATATTAGTAAATTCATCAAATTCGTTCCGAGGTCATCGGATCAGCGGGGAAGCTTATGTCACACAGTATGAAATTGTGGGCAAAAGTGATTGAGAAACGATTGCGAGAAGAAAGTGAGATCACCCAAAACCAGTTCGGATTTATGTCGGGCCGCGGGGCAACGGATGCCATGTTTGCACTGCGCCAACTGTGCGAAAAATATCGTGGTTCACATAAAAACTTGCACATGGTATTAGTTGACCTCGAGAAGGCCTATGACAGAATACCGAGAACAGTTTTGCGGTGGGTACTGAAAGAGAAAGGTGTGCCTGTGAAGTATGTTAGGTTAATCTGTGCCATGTACCGACAATCTAGGTCGTACGTGAAATCAGCGGCTGGAGACTCCGACGAGTTCAGTGTCGAAGTAGGTCTGCACCAAGGCTCGGCGTTAAATCCTTATCTCTTTCTGTTGATAATGGATGCATTAACATCGGAGATACAGGAAGAGGCACCCTGGTGCATGCTATTCGCTAATGATATTGTTCTCGTCGGGAAAGAGGGCCTTGAGGTACAGAGCATGCTGAAGAAGTGGCGCTGTAAATTGGAGAATGTAGGCTTAAAAATCAGCAGAACAAAAACAGAATACATGTTTTGCGATTTCGGCGGTCTCTCCTATTTTACACCCATAACTCTAGATGGAGTACCTATCCCAGTATGCTCGAACTTTCGATACCTCGGTTCTCTTACCCAAAGCGATGGCGACCTGGATCGTGTGGTGAAGAACAGAATTGATGTGGGATGGATGAAATGGCGGCAGGTCACGGGTACAACATGCGACCCCAAAGTACCCCTTAAATTAAGGGGCCAAATATATAAAAGCCTAATAAAAGCTGCTGTACTGTATGGATCAGCATGTTGGGCGACAAAAGCGACGGATGAGAGACGACTGCATGTAGCGGAGATGCGAATGTTGAGATGGATGTGTGGTGTGACAAGAATGGATAAAATAAAGAATGAACATATAAGAGGAAGTTTGAAAGTTGCGCCAGTGACGGAAAAATTAAGGAGTGAAAGATTGACATGGTATGGACATCTGATGAGACGGGATGAAAGTAATGTTGTAAGGAAAGCTTTAAGTATGAATGTTGAAGGCTCAAGGGGTAAGGGAAGACCGAAGAAAAGATGGATGAACTGCGTGAAACATGACATGGATAGACAAGGAGTGACCACAGAGATGACGTCTGATAGAGTTGTATGGAAGGAAAAGACATATTGCGTCGACCCCAAATAAATTGGGATAAGAGCAGGTTGATGATGATTTATTTAACCCTAGAAAGATCATCATATTTTATAGTACGGAAAAGATACTCATGCGTAAAATTGACGCCTGTATTTTGAATTAGCTGTAATTCTAGGTTTATTAGTTTATTTCAATGAATTGTATGTTATTATATATACACATATATTAGAATAATTAATACTGCAGATATTTTTTTTATATTCATTAATTTATAGTAAAAAAAAAACAAAAGTTTAAACTTCCTCTTTAAATCAATGAAATTTTATAACACTCTTTCAAATGAAAACTTATTCTTTATTCTAATACTCAGTCTCTTTTTTAGTATAAAATCAACAGTTACCTTATCCTATAATTTGTGAACATAAAGTTATATAAAATTAAGTTACAAACAGCTTTGGCACATATAAACGAGAGGCTGATGCGGAGACTGGTTGTTCAGTACTGCTTTGCCCTTCAAAGGTTTCACTTCTACTTGGCGTCGCCTGTTTTTCTTGTACCTCGTTAACAAAACTTTCTTCTGTGTCGCTCTGCACATCATTTTCACTTTCGTGGTCCGCTACTTCAACGTCGGTGTCCTCCCACGGAAGCTCGTCGTCACTTTGCCTAAGAGCGCCCAGGATATGGTCTTCGTCTAAATTTCTACTCCCTAATATGTTATATATTTGCTTCAATATCTATAAAATTAAAATTATAATATTAGTTATGATATTAAGTACTAAAAGATACAAAACACAATAAAACTGTCATATAAGCAAAAATCGTAAAAGTCACGTTAAACATAATCATGCGTAATTTTGACTCACGCGGTCGCTATATTTCAAAATCGGTGGCACTTACGTTATTGACACGTATGCCACGTGGCAGCTCCCAGCGACGAATGAGATGTCCTAAATGCACAGCTATGGGTTCGCGCTAATTAGACAGAAACAGCAATTATTCGAAAACACATGTGTAAATTTTACGCAGACTATCTTTCCAGGATTAAGGGGCCTACGTGGGAATGTGAGCAAAACCAAAATAATGGTCTTTGAAAGAGATGAAGCCAGAACAGATGTAAGAGTAACAATAGGTAATGATGTACTGGAGCAAGTGAATGAATTTGTATATCTTGGATGTGGATTTAGCTGAGATGGAAAGTTCACCACTGATATAGAGCGAAGAGTGAATGCGGGAAATAGAGTGAACGGAGCGTTGAGGTAACTTCTCGGTAGCCACCACCTCAGCCAGAAGGCACGTGTAGCAATACTGTATGGAATCCCAACATTACTGTATGGAAGCGAGAGTTGGGTATGCAGAAAAGAGTATGATAGTAAAATTAATGGGGTCGAAATGCGATCTCTACGGAAAATCTGTGGAGTCAGGCTGATCGATCGCCCAGAGGATATAACGGCCTCCCTCTCTCCGTTCTTGAGAGAGGTAATGGTTTTGTTGTGGCGGGGTGGCGAGACTTCGCTGTAATCGGTTTGTACTTTTCCCCCAATCGCGGGCTGGCGGAGTTTGAACTTTTCTTGGACTCCGTCAGTGCCGCGGTCCGTCGTCAGTCGCCGAGGAGAATTGTTGTCCTCGGCGACTTTAATGCGAAGTCTCGGGCGTGAGGGAACCCCGCCACGAATGCGAAGGGTAGGGCCGTCGAAGAGTGGTCCAACCTCTCCGACCTGTCCCTCCTCAACAGGGGGACTGTCCACACATGCGTGCGACACCGCGGAGGGTCCGTAGTGGATCTTTCGTTCGCCACCCCCGGTGTCGCGCGTGAGGTGAGCGGTTGGAGGGTCGAGGTAGAGGTGGAGATACTCTCGGACCATCGTTACATACGGTTCGAGGTGTCCTCCCCTCCGGGGCCATTAGGACCTCGGCGCGGAGGAAGAAGCTGCCTTCCCAAATGGGCCATTAGGCAATTCGACCCAGAGATGGCCCGGGAGGCTGCCATTGTACAGCGCTGGGGTTCCACGGGACAGCACATCGTGGGAGTGGAGTGGCTCGCAGGCCATTTAAAAAATATCCTGCAGGATGCATGTGATGCGGCGATGCCGAGGGCACGGCGGAGGCCGCCTCAACGTCAAGTTTACTGGTGGTCGCCCGAAATTTCCAATCTTCGAGTGGCCTCCAATCGAGCGCGGCGCGCCTATGTCCGTTGCCGACAGAGGAGAGACCGGGACAATGTCCTCGAGAGCCAGCTGCGGATGGAATACAAGACAAGGAAGAAGACTCTGCAGCTGGCCATCAGCCAGGCGAAAGAGAGGGCCCGCGAGGAGCTTCTTGCGGGCCTCAACAGGGATCCCTGGGGCGCCCGTACCAGAGAGCACGGAACAAGCTCCGTGCCTGCGGCGCCCCCATAATTGAATCACTGGACGCGGATTTCCTGTCGGGGCTAATTGGGGAACTGTTCCCACACTCTACGGGACATGTTCCCCCCAGGATGGCTCCTCGGTCGGTGGTGGAGGAGGAAACACCCATCTCCCCCATCACTGATGATGAACTGGAAGTGGCCCTCTCCCGACTTAAAGGAAAAAGGAAAGCGCCTGGCCCGGACAACCAATCAAGTCCGACCTTGAGAAACGTCGGATTTGATAGGTTTTTGCGGGGCCAGCTTCTCCCCGGGATGGGGGTAATTTGCTACGCAGATGACACTCTCATCACGGTGAGGAGGGCTGACTTCCGTGACACCGCCCGACTAGCAAGAGTCGGAGTAGCGCTCATCGTTGACCGGATTGGCAAGTTGGGCCTGAGAGTCTCGTTGGAGAAGACGGAGGCTCTCCTATTTTATGGTTCCAGCCAAGGTCTCCCCCGAGGGGCACAACTCAGTGTGTCTGGGGTTGCCGTGCCAGTGCAGACCCGGATGAAGTACCTGGGTCTGCACTTTTATAGTAAATGGAACTTCGGGCCGCATTTTGCCCAGCTCGTCCCTAGACTTTCAAAGTCGGCCGCGGCGCTGGGTAGGCTTCTGCCCAATACTGGTGGTCCTGGATCGTCCTGCTGGCGGCTTTACGCCGGCATTTTACGGTCTATGGCACTGTACGGTGCCCCGATCTGGACGCAGTCGCTCACTGCCTCCAATAAGGCCTTATTGAAAAGCACAGAGAACCATGGCGGTGAGGACAATAAGGGGGTACCGTACAGTGTCCTGGACTGCAGCCACACTGCTAGCGGGCGATCCACCCTGGCCACTTCAGGCCAGGGCACAGGCGGAAGTCTACCAGTTCTGCGCTGCGGCGCAGGTGAATGGCGAACGCGTCACCGCGAGGGGACTGAGTAGGGCGAAGGAAGCGGCTCGAAGGGCAGTAGTCCTGCGGTGGAGGGAGGAACTGGAGTCCCCAGTAGCAGGACGAGGGACCGTTGAGGCGGTAGCGCCCCACCTTCACCGCTGGATGAAACGAGGGCACGGCAACCTGTCATTCAGGATGACGCAGGTACTTACGGGACACGGGGTCTTCGGTAAGTACCTGCACCAAATTGGACGTGAAGAGGCCCCTGGATGCCATGAGTGTGGCGCGCAAATTGATGACGCGCGTCACACCCTGGTAGTATGTCCCGCCTGGGGGCCTCAGCGCCACGACCTGTCGGCGGTCATAGGAGCGGACCTGTCGTTGTCGACCGTCATCAACAAGATGCTTGACAGCGACAGGTACTGGACGTCGATGACCTCCTTTTGCGAGGAAGTCATCTCTGCAAAGGAGGCCGCGGAGCGGGAACGCGAAGCACTCGCGTCTGCGAACTCGCTCCACCGGCGGCGACCAGGGAGAGGGAGGCGCCGCTACGCGCACCTCCTCCCACCGCCTTGACAGCTGACTGGTCGTGGCCAGATGGCTAAGCGTAGGGGTGTCGGGGATAGAATGTCAATAGACGATCTCTCCGGCATCCCGTAAAAGCGCGGAAGGGACCGCTGTTAGGTTTTAGTGGGTATTCCGGCCGTCAATCTCATGGCCGGCGAGTCCCACACACCCCCCCGTCTGTAACTGGCGGGGGATGTGCGCAAAAGCATTTCCTCAGCGACAACAAAAAAAACAAAAAAAAGGCTGATCGATCGCATTCGTAACGACGACGTAAGAGAGCGAGTAGGTATGAAAGAGAGTAGTGGTGTAAAGAGGCGAAAGGGAATGCTCCGATGGTTCGGACATGTGGAAAGAATGCCGAACGAACGTCTGGTTAAGAAGATATACAATGCGAAAGTGAAAGGATGTAGGTACCGGGGGAGACCGAGACTAACCTACCTAGACCAGATCGGTTATGTACTGAAGGAAGGTGGAGTCAAGTGTCTCCGAGACCGGCGAGCGTGTATGAAGAGAATTATGAATGTTGAGGAAGCGAGTGAAGTATGAAAGGATAGAGTTCTCTGGTACTCTGTTCTCTCTGCCTACCCTGCAAGAGACATGGCGTGATGATATGTATGTATGTTTAGAAAATATATTTATATATTAAAAAAAGAAATTGATAAAATAATGAAAAAAATAGGTATATATGAAAGGAGCTATTTCGACTGTTGGATTGCTCAACTGACCTATGTCTATTCTTAATGACAATCAATCAAGTCAATTTTTTAGTGTTCCGTACCCAAAGGTTAATTACGAGACCCTATTACTGAGACTTCGCTGTCCGTCCGTCCGTCCGTCTGTCGCCAGGCTGTGTCTCAAGAACGGTGATAGCTAGACAGTTGAATTTTTCACAGATGATATATCTATTGCCGCTATAATAACAAATACTAAAAGTAAAATAAAATAAATATTTAAGGGGGCTCCCATAAAATAAACTTGATTTTTTTATCGTTATTATATATAATGGTACGGAATCCTTCGTGCGGGAGTCTGACTCGTACTTGGTCGATTTTATTTTTTCATATTCTAATAGTTTTAGCCAACTTGATTTTCCTGAAAACATTGACAAAACGATATTTACTATAAATAAAACCAAGGTAGATCCATTTATGACCTCTGAAGCCGCCCGCATACTAAATTTCATGGAAATTGCTAATGTTTTGTTAAAATTATATTATTATAATATTTTACTAGTGACAGGACCACGGCGCAGACAGTTCTCTGTCTTCTGTCGGGGGCCGGTCCTTCCAGGGTAGTACCACACTCTCGCAGAAGATCGATGTCTGAGTAATAGCAATGTGCTATTGCGCTTCGTTCAGTGAGCGAGACAGCCGGAAGCCCAACTGGGGTGGGTTTGGGGTTTGTATTGGTAGGCAGCGGCCTAGCTATAACCCCTAATATTGCTCTTTTAGATTCTCAGCTATTATTAAAAGCTAATTAAATTTTCATATGCGCGTATTTCCGAAGAGCCTGTAAATTAATTTGCCCATTAAATTGGAACGGATTTCTAATGAATTATAAAAAGATAACTACAGTTAAAATGGCACGCAAGAAGTAGAAGTAGTAAAATCAAGAAATCTTATTTCAAATAAAACTATCGTGTTTGTCTTTGATTTTTAATGTCCCGACGTTTCGACACTTTACAGCGTGCACGGTCACGTTAGGACTATTTCAAATGTCTAATACTCGCATAAACATCTGAAATCCAGAAATCTTATGTTGATTGAATTAGGTGATACATGACGGAAATCTAGTGTCTGACTCAATCACTTAAGTATTTATTTATCAGTTATTTCTGCTAATGTAATAAAAAGTTATTTCTTCTAATATGATAAAAAAGACAAAAGTAATAGCTGTATAAAATTCTTTTATTCTTAGGCTTCGGATGTATTTACACCATGCCAGATACTTAGTACAAGTATGGAGCACGCAGGCCGCAGCCGTAACCGTAACCAGTACCGCAGCCACAACTGCACTTGCCAGCGATAGACACGGAGCCACCAGCGGCGACATCACCACCGAATCTTACAGCACCCATGATAGGTACTTGACCGGCGATAGCAGTGGTACCAGCGACGGGCAGCTCACCGGCGACAGCTACGTTACCTTCACCAATACCACCGTAGGCATCAACACCGTATGCGCCAGCGGGGTAGCCGTAGTCAGCGTATCCAGCGTAACCGTAGTCAGCGTATCCACCGTAGCCGCAAGGAGCGAGACCGGCAGCACCAATACCACCGTATCTACCGAGGCACTGACCGAATACATTCTACAAAATATAAACAAATTGTAATAATACTTCGAAAGCAATGACGAAGAGCCATGGAGATATTAACAATATACAGATTAAAATATTAAATATAATTAAATAGAACCGAAGTCAATATTACCTGTACCAAGCAAGCTTGGATGCAGAGGATCAAAACAGCGAATGTGTTCATATTGTAAAAAGGTGTTCAACGAAGAGCTGAATACTGAATGATATACTGGATGTTGCTCCAGTTTTTATACGAAAATCTAACATTGGATAACACACGTTTTAAAACTAATATCAAAATATTTAAAATAAAAAAGTATAAAGCATTATTTCTTTTGTTTGATAATAAAAGAGTGATCATTGTTACACAATCTTCTCACTACAATAACCTACATGAAGGTATCTTAAATGTCCTTGGAACTTTGATAAAATATTTCTTATAAAATGGTCAGCATTAGCAGTGAACATCATTCTCGTGTTCATCGCGTCAGTAACAACATGTCTGCCAAGGTTATCCTCGTGTTCTGCGCTCAGGCGCTCTTTGTACAGGTAAAATATTATATGTATAAAGTTATTATCATTAAACAATTTCCTACGAAGACAATGAACTAATGTGTTATATGGTATTGTTGCAGTCTGCACTTAGTCAGTGCGGTTGTGGCTTCGGTGGTGCCTACGGTTGCGGTGGTGCTTATGGATTAGACGGGGCTTACGGTTTAGGTGGTGCTTACGGCTTGGGTCGTGGTTACGGATTAGGTGGTGCTTACGGTTTCGGTGGTCCCGGCCTTGATATCAGTCCTACTAGTGGCGGCGGACTTCCCGTCTCCAGCGCCTCTGCTATCGCTCCGGTTGGTCTTTCCATAGCTTCTGAAAATGTTTACGGAGGTATTTTAGCTGCCGCTGGTGAACTGCCGTTCGTCGGTACCGTTGGAGTGGAGGGTGTGTTACCCACTGCTGGTGCTGGTGCTGTTAACCACGCTTGCGGTGATGGTTACAACGCCATGGTCAGTGATGGTTACGGCTACGGTGGTGCATACGGTCTCGGTCTGGGCGGCCGTGGTCTCGGCTACCGCGGTGGTTTCGGAGGTTGCGGATGCAGACTCTAAAAACCTCTGCAAATGACGATGAAATGACAAATAATAATGCTTATTAAACCAATAAAGTAAAGAGATGTATGAAATGCTTTGTTTTTCTTTTTGTCTCCATGAGTAAACTTTCAAGACATAGAATCTTTATGGCTTAAACCTATCCATTTCAACCGAATGAGTCTTTAAAATTCATGGGTCCATACCTTTTGGTGACTTAACTTTCTTTGGTACCATATAAGCAGACTTTTTGTTGGTGAGTCTGAGTTTACCAATTTCAGCTGTATGATGAGAGCTGGGCTTTATAAGACGTCGTAAACTGATACCTGAACTAATCATTATCATCGTCAGCAATCCATATACATCCTACTGCTGGACTGGCTTGTACTTCCTCCACATCATCATCATTCTCCTACTCTTATCCCAATTGCTTGGGGTCGATACAATATGTACTCTTCTTTCATAGTACATGTTGTAAAAGTTAGTGGTAATAGTTTTATGACCGGCCGCCTGCCAGACGTCAACCCTCCTTAAGAATATAATTATTGACCAAACGGCATTCGATGGGGTTGGCCCAGGTCGTTATAAGGCTCTTAGTCGTCTTTTACGACATCTATGAGCAAGGTAAGTGTTGCTAGTATTCGTAGCCGCTACCACACAGCTAACTTCGTACTTACTTCCTCCACAATAGGAGGGAAATTGAGCTAATATACCACACCGGTTTGAGTGGAGTTTTCTTCTTTTTTTACTTACGGTGGCAGTTGATTAATCAGCATATCTAATGGTAAGTGTTCTTGCAGCTTATGAACCTTTGCTAAATCAGCAGTACAGGCTAGGCTGTTGCCTACCAATCCAAACCCACCCGAATTATCAATACTAAATTCTTACTACTACAAATACTTCTCTTGCATAGATGTAATTAGCATATTATATTCATTAATCGTCTTTTACGATATCCACGGGTAACAAAGGGGGTGCTGAATTATATTCCTACTCTGTCACCACATAGATACTATAGAATATATTAGTAAATTCATCAAATTCGTTCCGAGGTCATCGGATCAGCGGGGAAGAGTTGAGAAATTTATAGTTAACCAGAATGTTAATAAATTTATCAGAAGCTTTTTTTTTATAGTGGACTATGGATGCGTCTCGCCCCGCCAAATCGGTCCGGGGTGACGGAAAGGCGGCGCGTGACCCCATAGACCCACCGTAAAACTCCTCTCTCTTCGCCGAGCGAGCGGGCCACCGGAACCCGATTTTTGTCTTCGGTGGCCCGCCCGGCGGTTTACCCTCGTGGGTTCCTCTCGTCGACGCCCCGAAGATTGTCGGGGCGTCGCCCTCACGCGGTGGCCTCACTTCGGGTGACCGGACAATTCCCCGGTTCGATCACCCGAAGCCTCGGTTAGGGCGGCATCAGGCGCCAGCGGGTCGGCTGAGGAAGCCGCCGCCGCCAAGTCGTCGCCGCGTCTTGCGGCGGCGGCCCTAACCGCGGCACTGATGGTAAGGCAGGAGGCCCTCCCCTCGAAGGTGCGGAAGCGCCCCCTGAACAGGGAGGACAGCTCGGGCGCCGATTCCGAGGGGAGTGCTGTCATCATGCCTCCTCCCAAAGTTCCGGCCTCTCGCAGAGGGCGAGGGGCCGCGGCGTCGGGAAGGACGACCCACTCCCCGGCCGGCGGAGTGCGTGGAGAGGCGGAGGCTCGCAAGCGGGCCGACGACGAGGCGGTCGCCGCGAGGGTGCTGGGGGTGTTGTCCGGCATCCCTCCCACAGAAGTGGCGGACGCTGGTGCCCGCACGAGCGGTAACGCCCCGGACATGGAGGCCCTGCAGGCCGAAAACGCCCGCCTTGGTGGCGAGGTGTCAGGCCTGCGGGCCCAGAATTGCCGCTTAGAGGCGGAGCTGGCCGCGGTAAGGAGGGCCAACCGCGTCCTCTCAAAGGATGTGGCCGATCTGAGGGCCCCAATCACGCGGCTCGTGCCGCCTACGCCACCTGCGCCACCGGCCAGTGCTGGCCGCCGAGCTGTCGCCGCTCCGAAACCGTCCCAAGGCGCTGGCCGCCATGCAGTGCATGGCGGTCGGGCATACCCGGCCAACATGCACCAATTGCTTTGACTGCGGCGGACTCTGTTTCCGCTGCGGTCAGACTGGGCACATGGCGGCATCTTGCGCCGCCCCACCCCACTGCCCCGCGTGTGCGGCGGGCAATAAGCCTGCCAAGCACCGCATGGGCTCTGGGGCGTGCAGACCTCCGGCTGCGGCCCCAAAGGGGCGGAGCGGCCTTTCGACCACGGCCGCTCCCGCTCCTAGCGCGGCCCGATCGCCCGCCAGCGAGGAGGTGATGGATACGGCCCACTAATGGCTGCCCAGTCCACTCACCTGCTGCAGGCCAACACCAACCACTCCGCCGGTGCGCAGGATCTCCTCCTGCAATCCATGGCGGAGTGGTCGATCGGTGCAGCCGTAGTCGCGGAACCGTACTGTGTGCCTGATCGCCCCAATTGGGTGGTCAGCCGGAACGGAACCGCGGGAATCGTCGTCTCCACGCAGCGGCACTTCCCGTCCTTGTCCCTTTTGGATAGGGGCGAGGAATTTGTCGCTGCGGAATGGGGAGGGGTCACACTCTACAGCGTTTACCTCTCCCCTAACAGGAGAATGGACGATTTCGGGGCCTCCCTCACCACCTTGGAGGCTTCGATACGGCGACTGGCACCGGGCCTCGTCCTGGTCCTGGGGGACTTCAATGCCAAATCCACGGCGTGGGGGTCCCCGATGACGGACGATCGCGGGCGGGCGATCGTGGAGTGGGCGGCGTCACTGGGCCTCTGTGTCCTAAACAGAGGCTCAGTGAACACGTGTGTGCGACAGCAGGGTGGGTCGATAGTGGACTTGTCGTTCGCTAGCCCCGCTGTCGCACAACGAGTGAGGAACTGGCGTGTCCTGGAGGAGGCGGAGACCCTGTCGGATCACCGTTACATCCGGATGGAGGTCTCTCCTCTCCGGGACCCCAGCAGGGGTCACAGGGCGGACCGAGCGCCCGCATTTCCGCGGTGGGCTGTGGGGCGTCTGGATAGGGACCTACTGGCGGAGGCGGCCATCGTGAACACGTGGCTGTCCTCACCACCCCCAGCGGACGGAGTGGACGTTGAGGCTGTCCGCATCCGCAGGGCGTTAACGCAGGTCTGCGATGCGGCCATCCCCAGGGTGCGGCGTCTACCTCCGAGGCTGGGGGTCTACTGGTGGTCCCCAAGACTGGCGGACCTTCGTGCGGCGTGCATTAGTGCCCGAAGGTCCTACACCCGCAGTCGGCGGCGTCGCCGCGATGTTGAGCGGGAGGGCCAGCTGTACGAGGCGTACCGCAGTGCGCGTACCGCCTTTCGGCTGGCCATCCGGTCCGCCAAGGACGCAAGTTGGCAGGAGATGCTGGACGGTCTCGACCGTGACCCCTGGGGTCGCCCGTATCGCGCGTCGCTGAATAAGCTTCGCGCGCAGGGCCCCTCCCTCACCGAGACCCTCCAGCCCGACCTCCTTCGTAGAGTGGACGAGGAGCTGTTTCCGCGGCAGTCGGAGCACACGCCCCCGGTCATGGCTTCGCCAGATCACGACCGGGAGGCCGTCGAGAGTGTTCCGCCCGTGACGGAGTCGGAAGTGGGGGCAGCCGTGGCGAAGATTCGTTCCGCCACCACGGCCCCCGGCCCGGACGGAATTCCAGTCCGGGTGTTGACGTTGCTCCTCGAGCATCTCGAACCTCGCCTCAGGCGACTGTTCAACGCCTGTCTGACGTCTGGACAGTTCCCTGAGTGCTGGAAGGAAGGGAGGTTGGTTCTCCTGCCAAAGCCGGGACGGCCCCCGGATTCGCCGTCGGCCTACAGGCCCATTGTGCTTCTGGACGATGTGGGTAAGCTGCTGGAGCGTGTCCTCGCTGCCCGCATCGTCCAGCACCTGGAGGAGGTGGGGCCTGATCTGTCGGACGCTCAATTTGGGTTTCGGAGGGGGCGTTCGACCATCGGGGCCCTGCTACGCCTGAGGCAGACGGCCGCGGAGGCTGTCGCCGGCAAAGGAGTGTTGTTGGCGGTGTCGTTGGACATCGCCAACGCCTTCAATAGTCTGCCATTCAGCTGTATCAGGGAGGCGCTCCGGTTCCATGGAGTGCCCCTGTACCTCAGGCGGCTGGTGGCAGACTATTTGGAGGGGCGCAGTGTTCTCTACGCGAGCCCCGCAGGCGACATTGTGCGGACGCCCATGTCGTGCGGTGTTCCGCAGGGGTCGGTTCTGGGGCCGACTCTGTGGGACATCGGGTACGACTGGGCGTTGAGAGGGAGTCTCCCCCCCGGGCTGAGCGTTATTTGCTATGCTGACGACACGCTCGTCACAGCCCGGGGCAGGACATTCGAAGAGGCGGCGAGCCTGGCCACTCTCGGCACCGAGGAGATGGTCAGGCGAATCGAGGCGCTGGGGCTCAGGGTGGCCCTAAACAAGACGGAGGCCCTACTATTCCATGGGACCCGTGTGAGGCTGGCCATCAGCGCCTCGTTAGTCGTCAACTCCATCTACATCAGTATCCAGGCCCATATGAGGTACTTGGGTCTGGTGCTCGACGGGCGATGGTGGTTCCGGGAGCATTTTCGCCAAATTGCTCCCCGGCTGGTCGGCGCGGCGTCCGCCCTTTCTCGGCTCATGCCGAATGTGGGCGGACCCAGTTTCGAGGGCCGACGGCTGTATGCGGGGGTGATCCGCTCAATGGCCATGTACGGCGCACCCGTGTGGACGAGGACTCTGAACGCCCAGCTCAGGGCGGTGCTGTGGAGGCCACAGCGAGCCATGGCGGTCAGAGCCATTCGCGAGTACCGCACGGTGTCGACAGAGGCGGCGTGCCTATTGGCCGGGACACCCCCGTGGGACCTACAGGCGGAGATGCTCTCCGACCTCTACCGGCGGGTTAACTCAGTGCGCGACGAAGGTGGCTCCCCATCGTTGAGGGAGATAGCCACCTGGCGCGAGGACGCCCGCCGAGACGTCATCGCCCGTTGGGTTACGCGGCTGGAGAGGCCAAGACACGGTGTCGTTACCGTCGAGGCCCTCCGGCCCGTACTGATGGAATGGATGGAGCGGCGGCACGGAGTCCTCTCCTTTCGGCTGGTGCAGGTATTGTCGGGGCACGGGTGTTTCGGTTTGTACCTGCACACGGTCGCGTATAGGGAATGGACTCCGGCCTGCCACCATTGCAGCAGTGACGAGGACACGGCGCAACACACGCTGGAGGTGTGTCCGAGCTGGGACGGGCAGCGCCGTGACCTCGTCGCTGTTATCGGTGCCGACCTGACGCTGCCGGCTGTCGCGAGGGCGATGATCGACAGCGTCAGGAACTGGGACGCGGTCGCCGCATTCTGCGAGGCTGTCATCTCGCAGAAGGAGACGGCGGAACGAGTCCGGGAGGATTCCCGTGACCCGGGCCGCCGTCAGCGGCCGGGGTGGCGCAGGCGCGAATACCGGCGCCTGATGCCGCCCTTTTTTTTTTTTTTTTTTTTTTTTTGTTTTTTTGCGGTGGGCCTCTCAAACCACCGCGGTATCCGAGACCGGGAGCGCCCAGACCGAGACCGTAAGCATCACCGTAGCCGACACCATCACCGACCATAGCGTTGATACCATCACCGCAAGCGTGGTTAACAGCACCAGCACCAGCAGTAGGTAACACACCCTTCACTCCAACAGTGTCAACGAACGGCAACTCACCAGCTGCAGCCAAAACTCCACTATAAACATTTTCAGAAGCTATAGAGAGGTCAACCGGAGCGATAGCAGAGGCACTGGAGACGGGAAGGCTGCCACCGCTAGTAGGACTGATATCAAGACCGGGACCACCGAAACCGTAAGCACCACCCAATACGTAACCACGACCCAAGCCGTATGCACGACCTAAACCGTAAGCACCATCTAATCCGTAAGCGCCACCCCAACTGTAGGCACCACTAAAGCCACGACCGCACTGACTAAGCGCAGACTGCAACAATAATTATAATACATAAGTTTATTGTATTCGAAAGAAATTATTTAATGCTAATAACTTTTTACATAATATTTTACCTGTACGAAGAGCGCCTGAGCGCAGAACATGAGGATGACCTTGGCAGACATGTTGTTACTGACGCGATGAACACGAGAATGATGTTCACTGCTAATGCTGACCATTTTATATGAAATATTTTATCAAAGTTCAAGGACACTTAAGAGACTTTATGTAGGTTATTGTAGTGAGAACATTGTGCAATAATGATCACTCTTCTATTATCAAACAAAGGAAATAGAAATGGATATAGGAAATATATTTTGAATTGAAATATTTTGATATTATATTAAATAATTTCAAAACGTGTGTTAACCAATGTTAGATTTTCGTATAAAAAGTAGTAGTAGTCTAGTACATCATTCAGTATTCAGCTCTTCGTTGAACACTTCTATACAATATGAATACATTCGCCGTTTTAATCCTCTGCATCCAAGTTTTCTTGGTACAGCTAAATATTGACTTCTGATCTTTTTAATTATATTAAATATTTTAATCTGTATCTCGACTAGAAAAAAAGTATGGTTCAACCAGATCATGTATCTGGACTGGATCAGGACAGAATGAGGCATGCCGGATCCGGCAAACCTTATCAGGACCAGGTTTGGTCCTGATCAGGATAGCCTGATGTGAAATAACATCAAGTATGGTAAGGCATACCGGATCAGGACCAGATGAGGACCAAATAAGGATAGCCTGATGTGCAATATCATTAAGTATGGTAAGGCATACCGGATCAGGACCAGATCAGGATCAAATAAGGATAGCCTGATGTGCAATATCATCAAGTATGGTAAGGCATACCGGGTCAGGACCAGGTCAGGACCAAATAAGGATAGCCTGATGTGAAATATCATCAAGTATGGTAAGGCATACCGGATCAGGACCAGGTCTGGACCAAATAAGGACGGCCTGATGTAAAATATAATCAAGTATATGGTAAGGTATATAGTATATCAGGACCAGAAACAGTTTTCGTAACACAAAAAAAATATCAATCAAAATTCAAATAAAGTATCATATCATGATTGTCATATTTATGCCACGGTGTAAATTGTATTTGCATCAGAGGAGATTAATCTGAAATCTTTAATTAATAATATGTATTTAATAATAATAATAATGTTTTTATAATTTAATAATTTATAATATAAAAATAATTTATATTTATAGTAAAAACAAAAATAAATAATAGGTACATTTGACAACATGGATATAATAATATTGTAACAACCATTCTAACAATTAACGTTTTGGGTCATAATAAATTGTTGATGGCGTTAGTAAAATGACGTCATTATCTGAATCGCGGTGTTAAGATTCTCCAAAGCGTAATGACATCGCCTAACATTAAAGTAGTTGTTATCGAATCAGATCAAAACAGATCAATCAGGTCATGAATGATAAATTCAGGCGACAGTAGAAGTCATTAGCGTCTGGTAGTTGCGCCCTAATTGGAACAGCTCACTGGGACTCTACTCTTTATGATAAGAATATATCACTGCATTCGCTGCCTACGTCATATATTAATTTATATTTTTATCTATTAAACATGTTTTTTAAGATATTCATGTTTTTAAAAGGACCGGACTGGGCATACCCGTTTTGGATCAGGCAAAATATATAACGCAGATGATTGATTTGAATCCGATCAGTAAAATTTCATCCGGACCCGATCAGGAATGCCTGATCTGGACCCGATCAGGAATACCTGATCTGTATCCGATAAGGTTACCTGATCGGGTCCAGATATATCTTCTGCGTTACATACCTCAGCTGGTCCAGATCGGGTATGCCCGGTCCGGTCCTGCTAAGGAAGACGAAAAAATTTCTAGTCGGGATATTGTTAAAGTCTTCATTGATTTTCGAAATTACTTAGGAAATATTTTTATATATTTTTTTATGTTTTTGTAGAATGTATTCGGTCAGTGCTTGAGTAGTAGGTACGGCGGTATTGGTGCTGCTGGACTCGCTCCTTACGGCTATGGCGGATACGCTGACTACGGTTACGCTGGATACGCTGACTACGGCTACCCCGCTGGCGCGTACGGTGGTGAGGCATACGGTGGTATTGGTGAAAGTAACGTAGCTGTCACCGGCGAGCTGCCCGTAGCTGGTACCACTGCCGTCGCCGGTCAAGTACCGATCATGGGTGCTGTAAGATTCGGTGGTGATGTCGCCACTGGTGGTTCCGTGTCTATCGCTGGCAAGTGCAGTTGTGGTTGCGGTACACGTTACGGCCACGGATACGGCTTAGGTGCTCCATACTTGTACTAAGACAAGTATTTTAAATCGAACCGAAGCCTGAAATAAAGAATCGATATTTAGAAATCACATTATTGCCTTTTTGATTTTTAAGTTTGAGGCTACCCTTTAAATTTATATACATTTATACATATCATCACGCCATATCCCTTGCAGGGTAGGCAGAGAGAACAGAGTGCCAGAGAACTCTATCCTTGCATACTTCACTTGCTTCCTCAACATTCATAATTCTCTTCATACACGCTCGCTGGTTTCGGAGACTCTTGACTCCAATTAAATTTATATCGCACGAAGTATATCTTGAATTGCTTTTGTAGAAACTCTGACGAATTTAGAACAGTATTGCCAATATTGTGCGGTAGCGGCTATGAATGCTACTAAACTTTACTTTGCTCGTGGATGTCGTAAAAGACGACTAAGAGTTTTATATCGACCTGGGCCAACTTCACTTAATGGCGTCTGATTAACAATTACATACTCAAGGAGGGATGACGTCAAGCAGGTAACCGATGATAAAACCAATGCCAATAACTTTTGCAATAGGTAGGTACGAATACATATTGCGTCAATTCCAAGTAATTGGAATAAGAACAAGAGAATGATAACTGTCAATGTCGAGTGCCCGTTTTAGATTTAATGGAAAACATATTTAGAGATAAACCTGATTTCATTAAACCTAATATGATGATGAATTTAGAATGGCAATGATGAAGTTGAATGCTAAGTGGTTAAGATACCGTTCTATAGTGTCGTAGGTTTGATTCCCACGCAGGACTATATGTTACGCGGCGTGGGCGGAGGTTACTCAGAACAGCTTCTGTTGAGTGTTATAAAAACTATAATAAAACGTAGAATCTGAATCTGAACGTCTGAATCTGATTGATATAAAAGCATTGTATGTAATATAATGTTGATTACGACACTAGAATATTTGCTGACTACAAAAACTATAGTATCGATATATTTTACAATACTAGCGACCCGCCCTCGCTTCGCTTCGGTTACACAAATATGTCTAACTAAATCTAAGTCTGTAGGAGCTATATTTAAAAAATGAGATTTTTACATCCCAGCAACCCCCCCTTGCGGGTGGCATTTAGTATAAAATCTGTTCTTAGCTGACCTCTACTCGGCGAAAATAATATTCCTTAAAAATTTAAGGTCTGTAGATCTTATGGTTCCAGAGATATTGTGATGAGTCAATACATAGGTGGAAATCTCTTATATATATATATTTTTTTTGGGACTAATCCCACCACACATTCTCACCATTGTAACTCCTGTAAGCCAGGATGCACAATGGTCACTATAAATGACACCGAGGTTTGACCCTCAGGCAGTTCCGGGAAATGATTTTAATTGTTTTGGAACCCGCAACAAATTTAATTAGAACAGTTAAAGAGGAGGAGTTGGAAAAGAGTGATTCCACTTCCCTTCCAGGCAAAGCGGGAGATAGAAAGCAATATTGACTAGTCAGGCAATAAGTAAAGGGTTGTACAGCTACGATAAGCGCAGCAGTACGGCACCACGGATACGGGATAACTTAACGGGGCCTATATGTGAGCCTTAAGATTGATTGCAGTAGTAGGTATGGCAGAAACGCCTAAACGCACGGCAATTTTCTCGAGTTGCTACAAGATCCGTATAGTATACTACTCCAGATGTGACTTGCAAACTGTCTAACATAAGGTCGCACTCGTTACGCCAGAGATCGCACTCCCAGAGAATGTGATGTGCTGATTGTTCATACTCGCGGTTATGTGTAGAACATTGACATAGTGGTGAAGGTACGAGTTTAAAAGAAAATAATTAATTTTAAAGTTGCCATGGCCAGTTAGAAATTGGGCTACAAAATGGTCAACCTCCAGCCACACTCTCTCTAGGCACCTGCGGACGCATGGGAAAAATAGATAAATCTCTTATATATACTATAATATATAGATAGATTATTATTTAAATGTCGGCTTCATAAAAAGAGTCGAAGTCACTCAGTGCTATGTAGAGGGCTATGCACGATAGTTTTCTCAACGTGATTAAATTTGGAATACAGAAATCCTTAGAAGAACGGACGCAGTATAGAACGACCTCCATTGTGCGGATTTCTTTTTTTGTCAGTCCACCTTAGCGAACAACACCTCGACGTCAGATACACGATCACCACTCGGGAACCTTTCTTCCCCAACGGTTATCGGTTCGTTGAGCGATATTGTCTTTTATTTAATATCGTAATTTAATCTTTAAAGGCCCTAGGGCTATAAGCATAGTGAATTTGCCCTTGAAAGATATTGGCACGATACTGTGAAGATTTTTAGGTACTAATAAGATAATAAGATCCTGAAAGTTTCAGATCCCTAACCCAATTGGTATTCGGGAAAAAGCAAACTATGTAATAATCAGAAAAAATGATAATTCTCGGAAACGCGTGAATCGATTAATTTGAATTTTGGATATATTTTGGGGGCTGATAGTACCTTTTAGGAAAAAAATTAAGAGCTATTTCGGTTGATAAGAACCACAGTAAAAGTGACATTTTTGTTTTAATTTTGATTTTTAACTATGATACGAGTTTGGTACATTTATAAAACTATTTTTTTTGGATTCCTCATCCATTTTTCTATGGAATTATGAATTTTTAAGATTTTTAAAAAAGGTACGCCATATTACAAAAAAATAAAAACCATTTTTTATACAAAAATTCTATTTATTTGTATGTTTTAAGCTCAAGCCTCGATGTTGTCACTTATATACATTTCTTATATTAGTTCGCCTCCTTTCATTCTAACTAAGCGATCGTTTAGTGTAGTGAAAGAGATGAAGCGAATTGTCATCACTTTTGGATTTTAACGGTTTCTAAGAAACTATGAATAGAAGATTGAAACGAAACAGAATTACAAGGGGCGGGGAATAAGATCTATATCAGAATGCAACTACTTCCATGATAATATTACACAATACTTAATGATAGTTTAAGTTTTGTGTTTGTAAAATAGATTTTTTTAATTATTGGAGAGTTTTAATGCACACTTGACCTTAGTGACACGTGCGGTGTGCGTGTAATGTTATTTTTGTGCTCTCGTGAACTATATAATAAGATAGGTATTTTATGATTCAATATTACACTAACGTATTTTAGTATCACACATACGATTTGATGATAAATAAGAAATAACTATTAAATGTAAAATGGCAAGAAAAAACAATACGAAAAAAAAAACACATTATATAGTGTTTATGTGGATACGTGTAATGAGTCATATATTTAATAAAACAAACAGATAATTTCTTTTCAATTACATTATAATTATTTGACCTAGATAAATCGCATAGGTAGGCACCACAATATAATATAATCATGAAATCGTTGTAAATATGACCATTTTTAAATACGCCAGAAAGTTTTAAATCATATCCAAAACAAAACATTTTTGCTAGTCTAGTACTCTAGTTAAGCCTAGATAAAGCATGAAGGAAAATCGTAGACCTAAATCCAATCAACAAAGAAATTAAAGAAAATATTTTGAATACGAACGTTCGTTTGCGTTTTTCGTTTGCTACGCTAAAATAACTAAAAGCATCGAATATCGATCAAAACTAAGTAAATCCGCTCCGCCAACCGCTCTGGAAATCGATTTCTGAAATCGGTTTTTGAAATCGATTTCAATATCAGAAATCGAATTTGTATCGGTTTGCTTAAAAATCTGAAAACGCCCATCTCTAAACAGAACATATATAAGCCACAAAACCGAGGCTTAAACGTAAAACACATAAATAAATTGAATTTTTGTATAAAAAATGGTTTTTAATTTTTTTGTAATATAAATAAATAAATTTTTAAAAAAGGTACGCCACCTTTTTTAAAAATTTTAAAAATTATTAATTCCATAGAAAAATGGATGAGGAATCCAAAAAAAATAGTTTTATAAATGTACCAAACTCGTATCATAGTTAAAAATCAAAATTAAAACAAAAATGTCATTTTTATTGTGGTTCTTATCAACCGATATAGCTCTTAATTTTTTTCCTAAAAGGTACTATCAGCCCCCAAAACATATCCAAAATTCAATTTAATCGATTCACGCGTTGCCGAGAATATTCATTTTTTCTGATTATTACATAGTTTGCTTTTTCCCGAATACCAATTGGGTTAGGGATCTGAAACTTTCAGGATCTTATTATTTTATTAGTACCTAAAAATCCTCACAGTATTGTCCCAATATCTTTCAAGGGCAAATTCACTATGCTTATACCCCTAGGGCCTTTATTTTTTTAGGTAACAGAATTCGTATATATTTGTATATCCTCAATAATATTATAATTCAATATTATATTTAAACTACATTGTATTCGTGCGGGACGAGTTCACATACTCCACTTTTCTTGGAAGCAATAAAACCGACTCAGGGAGCACCGAAGGTCTAGTGGACAACAACGTTCTGCTTGAGATGTTTATATCACCAAATGGAATTGCCATATCGCCTATAAAACATAGTGATTATGGCAACCCCTTTTATGGGAGGCCTATCTCGGACAGGGTATGTTTATAGACTGATCGATGAAAATACCGCATAAAATTAAACTACTTATACGGATTCTAGCGCGTTTGTATTTGATTTTTAATTTCCCAACGTTTGGAACACTTTACAGTGATCATGGTCACGGGGCGACTGAGAACTTTTCCTCTAGTATTGAAATATTAAGTACTTGGACAGACTATTTTAAAAGCTGTGTGGTTTAATGCATAGTATGTTATTTGTATGGATAGAAGCGATCTTAACGGTTCAGGCTGATCAATAGGCCACCTTACTTTATAATTGTTATTAAATTGATTAAAATATATTGATGATAGTAAAACTACAATGAAATTGCTTCATATTAATCGTTTATTTTTGAGGGTCAGTTTTATTCATAGTATATATGATTGTTTTAGTACAGGTAGGGAGCGCCTAATCCGTAACCGTAACCTTCACCGCAACCGCAACCGCAAGCGCACTTGCCAGCGATGGACACGGAACCAGCAGCGCAAACATCACCACCGAATTTCACAGCACCCATGATAGGTACTTGACCAGCGACAGCAGTGGTACCAGCAACGGGCAGTTCACCGGCGACAGCTACGTTACCTTCACCAATACCGCCGTACGCATCACAACCGTATGCGCCAACGGGGTAGCCGTAGTCAGCGTATCCAGCCCAGCCGTAAGGAACTTCCAAACCATAACCACCGGCTAAACCACAAGGAGCACCGCAACTGTAGGGGACACCCAGACCGTAACCACCAATAATTCCACGGTCAGCGGCCACAGCAGCGCGGCTGGTGCACTGGCTGAATACAGACTGTGAAAAATGAAGATGTTTTAGCAATAGAAATTACTACTAGTATTTTTGTCTAAATATATGAACGCTAACAAATAATAAAATTATAATTGTAAAAAAGGAAACCTTGGTGCAAATCTTTGAATTATCATTTTGTTTCTTAATAAGATTGTTTATTGTTTAGTTATTATTGATTGGTTCGGACATGTGGAAAGAATGCCGAACGAACGTCTGGTTAAGAAGATATACAATGCGAAAGTGGAAGGATGTAGGTACCGGGGGAGACCGAGACTAACTTACCTAGACCATATTGGTCACGTACTGAAGGAAGGTGGAGTCACGAGTCTCCGAAACCGGCGAGCGTGTATAAAGAGAATTATGACTGTTGAGGAAGTGAGTGAAGTATGCAAGGATAGAGTTCTCTGGCACTCTGTTCACTCTGCCTACCCTGCAAGGGATATGGCGTGATGATATGTATGTATGTATTGTTTATATCTATTAGTTTGTATTCTAACTGTCATCTACCAAGTAAATTTTAACTTGTAGATCATGCAAGCTGTTCCGAAGTCCTATTTTACAATTGAGTAGAAAATTTATCTATTTTATATAATTGCCTACAAAAGACAACTATTAAATATCAGATGACTTAGTTACTTATTTAATAAAATACAAGTAAAAGAAAAGTATGAAATAAATTAAAGTTTAACATTACCTGTACCAAGCAAGCTTGGATGCAGACCAACAGAAAGGCGAAGGAGTTCATGTTTAATGTTTGTGTTCAACGTAAACAATGTAATTTATTCGACAATTTGTTACTTTTTATATGAAACTCATAAAGCGATAGCACACATTTTAAAACTTATTGCGTAATATCTATGATACGTTTGTATTACTTAAAGTTCTGTAAGTTAACTTATTAGTAAATAATGACTTTATCATTGTTGCACAAAATTTACATTACAATTACCTATATACACATATGTTGTTCAAGTAATTTGATAACACAGTTTAGTATATAAACTAATACATCGGCCTATAACATCAATCTAGTGATCATTGCATTAGTAACAACATGTCTGCCAAGATCCTTCTCGTACTTTGCGCTCAAGCGCTCTTCGTACAGGTAAATATTTCAAGTACTTTGCATCCAATATATTTTTTATTTCTTATGGTAGTAAACGAGCAAGCAACACACCTGATGGGGAGTATTACAGCCGCCCATAACCAGGGGTACGGCAAGGCCGCTGCCTACCAACCAAAACCCATCCAGAAAGTTGCGCTTCAAGCACGAGAGATCGTGTAGTACTTCCCCCGAACGGATTGGCCCAATTTAAAAATTATATGAAATACAGTTGCTTAAATATGTTCGATTAGATTATTAGATTTGTCTGTCTGAATATAATTACGTGGTTTTTGGAAGTGAAGTCGATAGATGTCAACAGACTCATTTACTATCAGGGTCAAAATGCTTTGATGAATTTCAATGTGTTGCCATATTGTTCATTCCAGTAAATATTGTATATGAATAAGTCTATGTCTTATAAACTTGAAGGTATTATTGGATACCAAGTTTTAGTTCTGTGGTATATATAATATTTTTAATAACCTAAAATTAACCCTCATATAATTATATAATATTTATTTACCTGGAGAAATGTTTATATAATATACACTTCGGTTTACAGTCTGCACTCAGCCAGTGCCTCGGCCTTGCCAACCGTGGACTTATTGGAGGTTATGGTCTGGAAGCCCCTTACGGTTTGGCTGGTGGTTACGGCTGGGATGGTGCTTTAGGTTGGGACGGTCTTCGCGGTTGGGACGCTCCTTGCGGTTTCGCCGGCCCCGCCATCGACTTCAGCCCTACCAGCGGTGGTGCCCTCCCCGTGTCCAGTGCCTCCGCTATCGCTCCCGTCGGTCTCGCTGTCGCTTCTGAGAATGTATACGAAGGTATCTTAGCTGCCGCTGGTGAGCTTCCGTTCGTCGGCACTGTAGGAGTTGAGGGTGTATTGCCCACTGCTGGTGCTGGTGCTGTATACCACTCTTGCGGCGATGGTATCAACGCCATGACTAGCCGTGACGCCGCTTTCGCTCCCGGTTACGCTGGTGCCTACGGTATTGGTCTGGGCGCTTATGGCCTCGAAGCCCCCATTCTCGGCGCTCCTGCTCTCGGCTACCGTGCTGGATGGAAGGGTTGCGGATGCGGTCTGTAAGAGTTCACTGCAGATATATACGAATGGACAATACTTCTCAATAACAATAAAATAACTGCATATACACAAACGTCTTTTAATTAAGCATATTAAATGCTAAAAATTTCAGTAATTTGAATAACAAGGTTGTGTCATCGTTTAATACAGTTCTAACTGTAAAGTTTGAAGTACTAAGCCTATACAATGTGTAAACATTGGCCGGTAGATGGCATACGTCACCTTGAAGACGTAAGATATAATATGAAGCGAAATTTGCATGTCCTAAAATAGTTCACGATGGTGTAAGTGGCAGCATGATTGGGCCGGATTCCCAATAGGTGCGGATTCGAACCCCGCTTGTGACATCATTTTTCGTTTCGTTATCGGGTATTTATAAATAATTAAGCATATTAAACGCTAAAAATTTCAGTAATTTGAATAACAAGGTTGTGTCATCGTTTAATACAATTCTAACTGTAAAGTTTGAAGTATTAAGCCTATACAATGTGTAAACATTGGCCGATAGATGGCATACGTCACCTTGAAGACGTAAGATATAATATGAAGCGAAATTTGCATGTCCTAAAATAGTTCACGATGGTGTAAGTGGCAGCACGATTGGGCCGGATTCCCAATAGGTGCGGGTTCAAACCCCGCTTGTGACATCATTTTTCGTTTCGTAATCGGGTATTTATAAATAATTAAGCATATTAAACGCTAAAAATTTCAGTAATTTGAATAACAAGATTGTGTCATTGTTTGATACAATACTAACTGTAAAGTTTGAAGTATTAAGCCTATACAATGTGTAAACATTGGCCGGTAGATGGCATACGTCACCTTAAAGACGTAAGATATAATATGAAGCGAAATTTGCATGTCCTAAAATAGTTCACGATGGTGTAAGTGGCAGCACGATTGGGCCGGATTCCCAATAGGTGCGGGTTCGAACCCCGCTTGTGACATCATTTTTCGTTTCGTAATCGGGTATTTATAAACGTCTTTTATTTTTATTTACTCGCTTCATTTCGTAAAATACTTTCCACTGTTCCTATTACATATAATTATGTACTGTTTTTGATAAATAAAGTGGTCCTTAAATATTGGCTACTTTCATAAGTTCCATGGGCTGTAGATAAGAACTTGATCGAGATTATTCTACGAGCTAAATTCTGGAATATGAAAAGCCGTTGAATTTGCTTTAATAAAATGTTTTTTTTGTTAACTATATTTTATTATTGATGATATTTATTATTGATATATTTTATTATTGATTAATGTGACATAAAGTCACATTAAAATATTTGCGCAAATAATACTTATTAATATATTTGTTTTTCTTAAAATAATTGTTTTTCTAAGGGTACCCAAAATTGCACAGGAGGTTCAGATTCGATAGTATAATTGAAATAAAAAAGATTATTGAAATAAAAACATATGATTTTATTTAACAAAAAAACATTTTTTTTATTTGGTGAATTCCTATAAACACCAAATTTGATGACATATGTAAGTCATTCATTAATATAAACACACACATACAAACATAAACCAAGCGCTCACGATAAAACAGAGTAGGTAACTTGATTCCTTTGTCGGTATCGATGGGTTTGTTTCATCCCCGCCGCCCGCGCTGCGCGTCCGCAGCGCCAAATCGTCACTTTCGTCAGTAACGATTTGACCGTGACCTAATTAGCAGCACCTGTTAATTGTTTTGTTGTTTATCTCCAACAATGGCAGATCAAACAAGATATTCGAATTGCGAGTATTATGAGATGGTACGGTGCTACATTTTAAGTTTGTGGGGTGAAATTAAGAGACGTGCTTACGTCAAAGAAGCACAAAGTTATGAGGATCTTCGTAGTAAAATTATTATTCCATTTAATGAAGTGAAAAGTGCTCGAACACAAATAATATTAAAACACAATTTAAGAAGGCGTGCTCATCTTTGTATTAAAAGAAATGGACTTAATTTTGAACAATTGCTGAAATATCAGCGATAGTGTTTTTTCATAGGGCTAAAATAAATAGGTAAGTTTAATTGTTGTTAATAGTTGATTCCACTTTTTAAATACGCTAATAAATACGAACATTAGTATGTGATTTTAAAATAATAAACTAATATTTTAATGTTTATTATGACGGCCCTAATCCTGTTAAAACTATGAAGGAAAATTGGAATCGTAAACTTATTTACATGTTGAATGTGTGGGTAATAAACAGTATCATTGTGTGTATTCGCTAAAATTTAGATAGGTATCAATAACTTTTAACATGAACTTGTGTGCGTAATGTGATAGTTTCGTTATGAATGGCCATGCGTAATAACGATAGTTTGTCCATAAATTGCGAAAATTTTTAGATATTTTAAAATGAAAATAAATGGGTAATTACTAGTGATTTTAAATATTTGTCATTTTTTATATAACCCTAATTATATCTAGAACATCATAATAAATTTGGGTACTCTTAGAAAAACAATTCTGTATATGTCGCAGCAGCATCGTTTCCATTGATGTAGTCATTAGTTGTTGCAGATTTAGTGGGCGTCATCAGGGTAAAATGCGAGCACAAAACAACGATCGATGTCTATTAAAATGTTAGTTTAAATTTCGCGCCTTCTAATAAACTCCGTTATATTTTATTATACTATGTCTCCAACTATTTAATTTTTATATTTCTTCTACTCTGTGGCACTACAAGTAAAGTACATGAAATCTTGTGAGTTCTTTTATTATATTATTATTCACGTTAAGAAGCCTATTTCCACCTATATAAAGTTAACAGGTTATGGGCCCAGTTGCCCTGGTATTGTGGACAAACAGAATTCGAACAATAATTCACAAAATTGTAAAACTTAACCTAAACGTAAAGCACGTGGAATCGGCAAAAAGTTTTACAAGTCCTAAAAATGTCATCAAATAACCCGCTGACACTAATAGAAAAACTAACTGGTCGTGATAATTACTCCACATGGAGATTTGCCGTAAAAACCTACCTTGAACACGAGGAATTATGGGATTGTGTAGAAAATTTATCCGGCGCGATGCGGAACACCAAAAGCGCGATCTCAAAGCAAAATCTAAGATCATTTTGTTAGTGGACTCCGTAAATTATGTTCACATACAAGAAGCGAAGTCAGCAAAGGAAGTCTGGGACAACCTGGCAAGTGCTTTCGATGACTCAGGGTTAACACGCCGAGTAGGTTTACTTCGTGAATTATGTACCACAACACTTGCAGAGTGTCAAAATGTAGAAGAATATGTTAGCAAAGTAGTCACTACAGCTCATAAGTTGCGCAATATCGGATTTAAAGTAGATGATGAGTGGCTGGGAACCCTGCTTCTCTCCGGTCTACCTGAGATATACAAACCAATGATAATAGCCATTGAAAGTTCTGGTATGAAAATAAGTGCCGATTCAGTTAAAGCTAAAATTTTACAAGATGTAAAAATAAGTAATAGTGACATAAATGCCTTTGCAACTAATTATAAAAAAAAAGTGTTGAAAAAGCCATTTCCAAAAGGACCACGGTGTTTTAAATGCAACAGATATGGACATATAAGCACAGAGTGCAAATCTAAACAAAAATATGAAGGTTCTAGCTATGCCGCTGCATTCATAGCTTCTGTCAGTAACAGCGATGCCTGGTATATAGATTCCGGTGCCTCAATGCATATGACCAGACACAAACAATTATTGCATAATGAAACAATGCCACTTATTAATACAATTAAAGTCGCAAATGACAAATCTTTACCAGTAGAAAGTTCTGGTCAGCTGAGCTTGGATATTTGTGACGACAGAGGTCGGAGTAACAAAGTTTTATTCCAAAATGTTTTATATGTGCCTAAGTTAGCAACAAATTTATTATCAGTCAGTCAGATTGTAAATCATGGTGGTGAGGTGAAATTCAATAATGAAGGCTGTGAAATATTAAACAGTCGTAAGAAAATAGTTGCAACAGCTACCTTAATCAACAATATGTACCGGCTAAATTTATACAATGTTCAAGCATACATATCCGATGTTGATAAGCATGATATTTATCTCTGGCACCAGCGAATGGGGCATCTTAATTTCAATGATTTAAAGAAAATTGAAGAAAATACAGATGGTGTACAATTATCCAAGAAGGATGAAAATCTGACCTGTGTGACTTGTTTAGAGGGAAAACAAACACGTCTGCCATTTAAGTCGAGTCATACAAAAGCTACACGGTTGCTTGAAATTGTTCATTCAGACATATGTGGACCAATGGAGACTACCTCCATGGGTGGCGCAAAATACTTTATCACATTTATAGACGACTTTTCAAAGAAGGTGTTTGTTTATTTCTTAAAGAGAAAATCAGAAGCTCTTGATAAATTCAGAGAATTTCAATGTCAAGTTGAAAATCAATTGGAGTTCCGTATAAAATGTTTGCGTACAGACAATGGACTTGAGTACAGTAAAAAAGCTTTCCATGAACTTCTAACAACAGCTGGTATTGTTCATCAAACAACAGTTCCTTATACGCCTGAGCAAAATGGTGTCTCCGAACGAATGAATCGTACACTTGTTGAAAAAGCTAAGTGTCTGTTGATTAATGCAAAACTTCCTAAACTATATTGGGCTGAAGCAATACATACAGCTGCTTACCTCATTAATAGAACTCCACCATATTTTCCTAAACTTTGGAAGGAAGCTATCACCATTATCTTCAGAAAACCAGGCAGGGACGATTATCAAAATCCCAAATCATATAGACCAATAGGTTTATTATCCATCTTTGGCAAAATTTTAGAAAAACTCATTGTTAGGAGACTTATGTGGCATTTAGTGCCAAGGATAAGTAACCGTCAGTATGGCTTTATGCCACAGCGCGGTACGGAGGACTCCCTCTGTGACCTAATGGCACACATCAAAAATGAACTTAAAAACAAAAAAATAGTCACAATAGTGTCATTAGACATAGAGGGAGCCTTTGACAATGCGTGGTGGCCCATTATAAAAGTCAGACTGGCGGAAGAACAAGTGTCCTTGGCACTACGAAAAATTCTGAGTAATTATATGACAGATCGGAAAATTAGACTCCGTTACGCTGACCACGAGCATACATTATTACCGGAGAAGGGTTGCGTACAGGGTTTGATTGGAGGTCCCATCATGTGGAATCTCATTTTGGACCCCCTGCTGAAAAGTCTGACGCGAAAAGGAATCTATTGCCAGGCATTCGCGGACGACGTATTACTCGTTTTCACGGGTGCCTCAGCGGGGGAAATTCAACAGTTGGGCAATGCCACTCTCACGCATGTTAGAGAGTGGGGTGTTAATAACAAACTATCTTTTGCCCCAAACAAAACAAAAGCAATGATAATTACCAATAAACTTAAATATGACACCCCACTCCTGACCATGGGCGGGATTGACATTGCCTACACAAATGAGATGAAAATCCTGGGGCTAATCCTAGATTGCAAGCTAACGTTCAATGCCCACACCACATACATCTGTAAGAGGGCATTGACCGTTGGGAAGCAACTATCAAAAGCCGCCAGGGTCAGCTGGGGTCTCCATCCTGAAGTTATTAAAACCATGTACAACGCCGTCATAATTCCAATAATAACGTATGCAGCTGCAGCGTGGGCTCCTGCCTGTCAAAAATCATACATCAGGAAAAAACTTAACTCATTACAGCGCCATTTCACCCTAAAGATATGTAAGGCTTACAGAACAGTGTCACTTAATGCCTCCCTCCTGCTAGCAGATGTACTCCCTCTTGACATCTGCATAAGGGAAAAAGCCTCTTTGCGTGATGTGAAGAGGGGGATTCTATCAATTACACCTAACGGAGAACCTGAGCTAATGGCGCCCTTCCACAAACTGCCCCATCCAGCGAACTGTATGAGCCAGCAGATCATCAAAATTAACAACGAAGAAGATTTGGAAAACCTCGTTGACGATGCAGTAAGAATCTATACAGACGGCAGTAAAATTGACAATAAGGTCGGCGCCGCATTTTCTGTTTGGAATCAAAATCACGAAATTTCATATCAAAAAATCTGTCTAGCTTCTTACTGCACCGTCTACCAGGCTGAACTGCTGGCCATATGCCTGGCGGTTAAGATGGTAGCAGCTAGTGACTTCACCAGATGTGCCATCCTCAGCGACTCCAGAGCAGCATTGGACACTGTTACTGATGGCCTTTCTCTTCACCCACTAGCACTAGACACCCGGCATCATTTAAATTCATGCTTCAATCAGAACAAACTCATCTCACTCTTTTGGATAAAATCACACATCGGTTTAAAAGGCAATGAAAAAGCGGATAGTCTTGCCAAATCGGCGGCACTTAACCCTGAAACACATCCAGACTACAACAAATTCCCTATCTCTTTTGGCAAACATATAATCAGACAAAATTCTAGTAAAGAATGGAGTGACAGGTACACCAACACAAATACCGGCAACACTACCAAAAAATTTTTCCCCAACACCATTATGGCTCACAAAACACTAAAAAACATCAAAATTGACAGCACACTAACACAAATATTCACGGGCCATGGAGGGTTCTCCGACTATCTTGTTCGTTTTAAATGTAAGGAGAACCCTCTTTGCCCCTGCAACACCGGCGCCACAGAAACAATAATACACATAATCACAGAATGCCCGATCAACAATAAGGACCGATACAATTTAGAACAGGAGACTGACATTACAATAACTGAAGACAACTTCCCACAACTTCTGACTGACGAAGACAACAGACAAACATTTTTAGACTATTGTAGAAAAGTCGCAAACATTGCCATCAAAAGAAACAGAACAAAATAACACATCCATACACTTACACATCGCATCATTACACCACCACATTATGTTAGGATAAGTTAGGTCTTATATACAGATGGCACTAGTATAAAAAAGTTGTAAACTTTCTATCACTTCTTTATTTTCTTCTATTTCTACCTTATGTCTTTAGTGTTATTTCTTTACTTTTAATAAAAAACTCTGTTTATTTTTCTAACTTCAAATTTATATTATTCCTTATCATGAAATTCTTGTTTTCTGCGTACGTATGTGTCTGTACTTTCTGTTTATTTATTACTTTAAGTAACACTATTTATAAATTCTTCATATATTATTATTTAAGAAAAAAAAAAAAAAAAAAAAAGTATATAATAAAAAAAAAAAAAAAAGAAGTAAATTAAAATAATAATAATAATAATAAAAAAAGAAATATATAAATAATAATAATAATAGTTAATTACTCCCTCATTATCTAGTTTTAATTTCCTGTATTCTACTTTTCTAATAGTTTAACCTTAATCTAATACATAGTTATGTTCTGTATGTACTTTAGTGTTTGTACTTTCTGTTCTTTTCAACTTGTAAATTGTATCGTAATTGTATTGTAATCAAATCTAAACAAGGTCCCTGATCATGTCAGGGGAGATAGTAGCCCAAACATACGAGTGTTTGGAAAAAAAAAAAAAAAAAAAAAAAAAAAAAAAAAAATAGAACTCCAACACGCTCACTGGCTTTTAAAACTCCAGAAGAAATATGCTCTAATAAGAAACCAAATATAAGCCATCTAAGAATATTTGGCTGTGAAGCAATGATACACCTCCCAAAAGAGAAACGTAAGAAGTGGGACAGTAAATCACAGAAAGCTATATTCATTGGATACTGTGATAATACGAAAGGGTATAGGTTTATAATACCTGCCTCTAAAACAGTGATTAAAAGCAGAGATGCTGTTTTCTTAGAGACCACAATAAAAAGAAACTATCTTCCTATAAATCTGACAGAGAAAGAAACAATGTGTGATACATTATTGGAACCAAATGATAACTATACAACTCCAAATTCCACACATGATACATCAGATATCTTGGACACCACTAGTGAACATATATCAAATCAAGAAGATAACTTAGATTCGGACTATGAACCAAATGTTAAAATATTTTCAACACCTTCTAAAATAACATTGAGACCAAGAAACAGAATTAAATGAAAATGAAGATAAAACTTACCTGTGTTATAGTGAAGATGAGATAAACTCTGTTCCTCAGAACTACAAAGAAGCTTTAAGCTCAATTGAATCTGTTAAGTGGAAAACTTCAAGAAAAGAAGAATTAGAATCACATTATAAAAATGGAACATGGACATTGGTAGAAAAACCTCAAAACAGCAAGCCTATAGGATGTAAATGGGTTTTTCGCATCAAAAATGAACCTACAGGCCCTCGCTATAAATCAAGACTCTGTGCAAAAGGATATGCACAAAAAGAAGGAATAGATTTCGATGAAACATTTGCACCAACAGTGAGGTATGATTCTATACGATTATTATTATCTCTTGCAGCTCAGAAAAATCTAGAAATAATCCAATTTGACATAACTACTGCTTTCCTGTATGGTGATCTAAACAAAACAATCTATATGATTCCTCCTGAGGGACTGGACTGCAACCCAAACATGGTATGTAAACTTAACAAATCTTTATATGGATTAAAACAAGCACCAAGATGTTGGAATACAAAATTTAACTCAGTTATAAAGAAATTTGGGTTTGAAAGATGTAAAGCAGATCAGTGCATTTATATTGGATTAACTAAAGGCATAACATGTTACTTGTGTCTGTATGTAGACGATGGTCTCTTATTTTGTAAAGATAAATCAATTTTAACTCAAATAATTGATGATCTTAAAACTAATTTCAATGTCAAAACATATCCTCTTACCTGTTTTGTAGGAATGCAAATTGAAAAATCTAATAGTCATATTTTTATACACCAGACCAAATACATTGAGCAATTATTAAAGAAGTTCAACATGACTGAAGCAAACCCTAACAGTATACCAGCTGACCCACATGTCAAACTCATGAAGTCTGATGGGCTATCTGAAAGAAAATATCCCTACAGAGAAGCCGTAGGATCTCTCATACATGCAGCTACAGTAAGCCGACCAGATATTTTGTTTGCAGTAAATCAGGTGAGCAGATTCTTAAATTGTTATGATGAATCTCACTGGAATGCTGTCAAGAGAATACTAAAGTATCTAAAAGATACTAAAGATTATGGATTGTGCTACATGTCAAAGCCAGATAGTACTGATGTGGTAGGGTACAGTGATGCTGACTTTGCCAATGATATTGAAACAAGACGTTCAACAACTGGCTATGTTTTTCTCAAAAATGGAGCCGCTATTACCTGGTCGTCTCAAAGGCAACAAACAGTAGCATTGTCTACAACAGAGGCAGAATTCATGGCTGCTTGTGCTGCCACTAAAGAAGCCATGTGGTTAAGACAACTATTACAAGAAATAAGTGAATATAAACAAGAATCTGTGATCATAAACATTGACAACCAAAGTGCAATTAATGTTATTAAAAATAGTGAATTTCATAGACGTTGTAAACATATAGACATTAGATATAACTTTATTAATGAAAAATATCAGGCTAACATTATTAGTCTTAACTATGTAAACACAAATTATCAATATGCTGATATCTTCACTAAAGCATTGTCTAAGGATAAATTCATATTTATGAGAAATAACATAGGGATGTACAAACTTGATAATAATAAGTAGTTTTTTTTTGTATAACAATAAATTTGTAAGTAAATGTATATTGTATGCTTAAAATTTTTGTAATTTATGCTATATGTATACATCTGTAAAAGAAGGCTCTAATTTGAAGAGAGTATTAAAATGTTAGTTTAAATTTCGCGCCTTCTAATAAACTCCGTTATATTTTATTATACTATGTCTCCAACTATTTAATTTTTATATTTCTTCTACTCTGTGGCACTACAAGTAAAGTACATGAAATCTTGTGAGTTCTTTTATTATATTATTATTCACGCTAAGAAGCCTATTTCCACCTATATAAAGTTAATAATGTCTTGGAGTGTTTTATTTAATTTTTAACAACGTTTTATTCTTATACAACAATTTGGTAATCAAAATAAACTGTTAAGATCGAGCAGCGAGTTCGTGGCTTCTCTCTCCTCTTACTTTAACCACAAATACACTCTCAACAACGATCCAACTCGACCCGTTGCTACAATTCAAATGTGTCGCCCTTACGTCGGCCTCTACTATAAAGTAAAGTAGAGATGGCGCCTCGACCTCGCTCAAGGTACGTGCTCTGCTCTGATTGGTCGTTACGTAAATTACAATATTCATTACTTTTAATAGATTAAGATGATATTTAAATTATAGAAAAACGTGTAAATGTAATAAAAATTAAATAAAGGATTTAGAAGATAATTAGAATGTAAACGAATAATATTATGCATGCAAACAACAATCAATTCGACTCAATAGCTCTCTGCTTTATCTACGGCTCTTTCTGCTTTATCTATGGCTCTCTCCGACATATATATTTCCGCGCAGTGAGGGAGTAAGAATACAATTTTTTATACTGTTATACATTTTAAAAAGAAAATACCAAATGTTTGCGTACAACCTAAAATCCACTAAGATTTGTCTATTCACCACACTTTTCTTATCCGTGAGTCATAAAAGTCGAATAAAGATTATAATATGCAAGCAGAGTCTATACCAACCGGTCTGACCAGTGCCGACTAGTAGGTCTATTTCCTTCCTATAATTGAGGAGGCTCGAGCCGTACAGTTAGATGTGTTAAAGTACGAGAAAACCGAAAAATGCTCCTAATCACAAAAAATTCTCACAAAAAATAAGCTACAATGGAATATAAAGACTAACACACACACTCATACAGATATATTCACACACGCGCAGACAGACATACATGGTATTCATATACCCTCACACATGCACGTTGTTAAATGGATTGTGTATATATTATATACTAGATTTCGCCCGCGACTTCGTCCACGCAGAAGTCATCTCTGAAAGAGTTAAATAGAAAAAGCAATGTAAGGTCTTTAAGGTTTATCGCTAGAAGATAATTAACAGCGTCAGAAACTGGGATGCGGTCACCGTCTTCTGCGAGTTAGTTGTCTAACGGAATTAAGCAGTAGGGTGGGTCCGAGAGAAAATACTCTACGTTGACACGCTCTGCCGTCAGTGCTTTGGGCGGCGCAAGCGTGAGTACCTGTATTGATGTTCACTGCCCTCAGGCTTCGACTCTAGATGATACCTGGTTGCGGTGGCCCGCCCGCATAACGTAGATGTACGTGTACGGCGCGCTATGGGGTCACGCTTCACCTCGGACGGATTGGGTGCGGTGTGTCTATATACCATAGCCGAGCACTAAAGAAAAAGGTTGTTCAAAGTTCTATTCATTCTACCAATTATATTGCCTTTAATATAATATTTACGGTATGACCATGGGATAAAAATATAATTATCGCCACCCTTTATTTGACTGTTTTTTTCACTAGCAGAGTTGCGACCTCGGTAGATATGATTTATTATTTGAGTTATAGAGTGAACATTTTTGAAGCTAAACTTAACCTGTATCTTAAGCTTAAGAGCTTGCCTAAGGACAAGAACCTATTGCCTTCTACTATGTGTATCGTATGAGCTCTCACGCCGGCACTGGTCACCACGACGGCACTGGTCGCCACAACAGCACTGGTGCAGGGTTGATGGAGAAGGAGAGAGAAACACGTGTTTACTTATTTTTACCGAAGAATATTTGTACGCAATTTAAAAAGAATCGATAAAGAAATTTTCTCCTCATACACACTTTGCCACTTTGTTACACCCCCTTAGAGGTGGAATTCAAAAAATCCTTTCATATTGAATCTCTATGTTATAAAAAGAAACATGCGTCAAAATTTTATGTTTCTAGTTTTAATAGTCGAATGCATACCGCAGTGCGGGTTAGGGCGTCCCCCGTCGGTATGAACATCGGCAGATGCGGCGATGGGGGCCGCCACCCATCACGCCTTGCCCAGTCAGGCGAGTCGAGGAGAGCAGTGTGCCGGGTGGGCACGTGGAATGTAAGCGGATGTGTGGAAGGTAAGTTGCACGAGCTGATAACCGTCATGGCGGACAAACAGCTAGACGTGCTCTGTGTAACAGAGACCAAGTGAAGGGGCAGCAACGCCTGCGATCTTCCTGGTGGCGGGATGGCTCTGTGGTCTGGTGTACCACAGAGCGATCGAGCCAGCATGGGGGTTGGAGTGCTGTTGTCCTCTCGCTTGGCCTCAGGTGTGAAGGATTACGGAATGTATGATCCCAGACTTCTTTGGGTCCGTATAAAACTAGGTGTCACCAAGGTATTCATGGTGATAGCATATGCTCCCGTGGGATCCTCGGTGGCATCAGACCTAGAGAAGTTTTGGGATAATCTTAGGGAAGTTCTGGATATGGCAGAAACCAGTGAACGCGTGATTGTATGTGGAGATTTGAACGGATGGACCAAGCGTCCCGACTATGAGGACGTACTTGGTCCATTTGGTGATAAGAGAGTGAACGACGCAGGTAGGCTCATAGTGGATGTATGCATGGAGAGAAACCTTATTGTGTCAAACACATTTTTCCAACATAAGGACATCCATATGTATACATGGAGAAGGAATGAACAAAAAAGTATAATAGTTTAAATTTTGGTAGACAGTCGCCTCCGAAGCAAAATATTGGACGCAAGAGCCTACAGGGGCCCCACAGTCGATACGGACCACTATCTCGTTATTGCGAGATTTAGTCGTCTGTTCAGAAAGTGGAGGCACTGGCGTGTCCACTTCGGAGGGCTTGAAAGAATAAAGGTTGAAAGGTTGCAAGAAGAGTGTGTAAGAGAAAAGTATGCAGAGGGTGTCCGAGAACGGCTGACGATGGCAAGCCAGCCGCAATCTGACATTGAAGAATGCTGGAGAATATTGAAAGAGAGTATGGTAGATACAGCGAAAGAAGTATGTGGAAGTTCAAAGAAGCATAGAAAAACAAATGGTGATGCATGGTGGGATGCGGAAGTTGCAGCTTCCGTAGAGCAAAAGAAGAAAGCGTGACTGGACTATGTCTCTTCTTTGAATCTGAATGACAGTATGACTGAACAGAAGAAAGAAATATATCGGCAATGTAAGAATGACACAAAGGCCTTAGTGAAAGAGAAACGTGATAGAGCAAATATGAGTGCAGAAGATAGGCTGACTAAAAACTTCGAGGGTAACACCCAACTCTTTTGGAGGGAGGTGAAGAAGTCTCGGGGTGGTTGGTCAGCCTTCAGAATGAATAAAATAAGGTCTAAAGGTGGAGACATTCTTACACAAACACAAGATGTGTTAAGCCGATGGAGTGAATATTTTGGCGATATGTATGCGGATACTCGAGTTGGCGATGGTGTCGCATGTGTTTTAGTAGATCAATATTCGGCACCGGCGTCCTCCGGTGGCATCAGTATGGATGAAGTTGAATGGGCGATAAGAAGTTTGAAAATGGTAAGGCAGGGGGCATTGATATGGTGTCTGCCAAGATGATCAAGCTTGGTGGATCCTGTGTCTGGGAGGCGTTCCTGTTGCTCCTCAATTTATGTTAGAGCTTGGGAATGGTTCCCAGGGACTGGAATAGCGAAGTCATCGTGCCTTTGTTTAAAAACAAGGTTTCACGTTATGACAACCCAACCCGCTTCGCAGGCCTAATTTACACCCCCAGGGGGTGAAAATTAAGAAATGCACAAACAAATGTTTATTTATTTTTACTGAAGATAATTTGTACGTAATTTGAAAAGAATCGATAAAGATATTTTTCTCCGAACATTTTTTAAATTGACATAACTTTTTTACTTATGAACCAATTGGCATGAAATATAGCCTTAATGTTAAGTGAAGCTTACCACAATATATTAGCGAAAACCGTGTCTAAATCGGATAAGCCGTTTCTGAGATAAGCGTGCACAAACACACAGACAAACAGATAAACAGACAAAAATTTTAAAAATCATTGTTTTGGGTTCTATTTGTGTTGATAAAGGTCCCAGTAATATTTTTTCTCATATATCTCCCACGTACAGACAGCGATCCGTTATATTTTTATTATATATATATATATATATATTATTATATATATATATATATATATTATTATATATATTATATATAGGTATTATATTTAGATATATTATACCTAAAATATCCTGTAATAATAGGTACCTATTAGGTTATTATACATACATACATATCATCACGCCATATCCCTTGCAGGGTAGGCAGAGAGTACAGAGTGCCAGAGAACTCTATCTTTGCATACTTCACTCGCTTCCTCAACATTCATAATTCTCTTCATACACGCTCGCTGGTTTCGGAGACTCTTGACTCCACCTTTTTTCAGTACATGACCGATCTGGTCTAGGTTGGTTAGTCTCGGTCTCCCCCGGTACCTACATCCTTCCACTTTCGCTCGGGAATGGTTCCCGGGGACTGGAATAGCGCAGTCATCGTGCCTTTGTTTAAAAACAAGGATTCACGTTATGACTGCGCAAATTACAGAGCCATAAGTTTGACCAGTTTGGCAGCAAAAGTGTACGTTAAAATTATTGATAGGAGAATGAGGATGGTGTCCGATGGTTTACTGTGTGAGACACAAGGAGGTTTCAGGAGTGGAAGGGGATGCGTGGATCAAGTGTTCTCTCTGCGCAACATTGTGGAGAAGCATCTGGCTCTAGGACAGAGGGTTTTCTGCAAATTTGTGGATCTGGAGAGAGCATTTGACACGGTTGTACGAAAGGAACTTTGGGACATTTTACCGGAGTATGGTATTAACGGTAAACTGCTACAGGCTGTGCAGTCCAGTTACATGGGCTGTAGAGCCTGTGTGCGGCTGGATGATGGAATGTCGCCTTGGTTTGACATCAATATCGGCGTTAAGTAGGGGTGCGTTCTGTCAGCCAGGCTGTTTATCATATATCTGGATAAATGTCTCCAAAGGTTGAACGATATGAATGTGGGAGTCCAGATGGGCGACTCAGTGGTCACTGCTCTGCTTTATGCAGATGATGCAGTCCTGCTGGCACAGTCAGCGACTGATCTGCAGACCCTAGTCGACACAATGACAGAAGATTTTAAGAAAAGGGGACTACGCGTGAATGTGAGCAAAACTAAAATAATGGTCTTTTAAAGAGATGAAGCCAGAACAGATATAAGAGTAACAATAGGTAATGATGTACTAGAGCAAGTGGATGAATTTGTATATCTTGGATGTGGATGTAGCCGAGATGGAAGGTACACTACTATTCAGCACTAGTTTCTTCCTTACGGGAAACTTTGTTAAGCATAAATCACACAAATATAGTGCTTTGTTTAACAACACTGTTTAACTGGCGGGTTGAGATGTTCAACAATTTGCTTTATCATGACATACAAATATATAATTACGCGATGTTACTAGACTCTAACTTAAATTTAATAAATGATTATAGCATGTTTTCAAAACATAATGGCATACTTTTTTTTTTTTTTTTTTTGGGGGGTGGGCTACGGTCGGCGCACTCCTCGCACCACTCCATCCAGGGTGACAGAGGGGCGTAAGCGCGCACACCCGTAACCCACCCGTGACGTCGCCTTCGTCGTTGGGCCGACCACCGGAGCAGAGTGACTTGACGTCAGTGGTCGGCCCGACGGAATACCCCTGAGGAGTACCCTCTCCTCGACCGACATCCCCCCCTCGGGTAGGATGTCGGTCTTTTCTCACGCAGTCGGCCTCTCGGCGGGTGACGGACTAATTCCCCGATCCAGTCACCCGCGGCCTTGGCTAGGGCGGCATCAGGCGCAGGTAATCGCGCCTGCGCCGCCCCAGTCGCCGGCGGCGGCTCGTGCCGTCGAGGAGACGCTCCTCGCGTACGCGCTCCGCCGCCTCCTTCCACGAGACTACTGCCTCGCAGAAGGTTGCGACCGCGTCCCAGTTCCTGACGCTGTCGAGCATCGCCCTGGCGATGGTCGCCAGCGTCAGGTCGGCACCATAATGGCATACTTAACAATTATGGTATGACAATTATATTTGACAGCTTAAAATACTATTTTCCTAATGACAGTAATGACACTTCATTATACGCAAACAATGAATTTATTAATTGTGACTCTAACCATAGAACACCTAATAAAAGGGATAGTGAAACATCACATAAAACTAAACTTTTTCGTCACTAATAAAAAAGACATATACACTTTTACATCAAAATATAGCTGGAATTCTACGGAAAAAAGATATGTTTGAAGTCAGCTTAAATTTAATAGATTGTAATATTGACGTAATATGCCTTACGGAAACATTCATGAAAAGAGGTTCAGAATCTAATTTATTTTTTAAACAATATAAGTTGGCTGCTTTCTACTCAAGAGTGAACCAACGTACAGGAGGTTCATGTATTTTGGTCAAGAAACATTTTGAATGTAAAAGCCCTATATTTAGTATAAAACCCATACCATTTCAATTTGAATATTGCGACACTGAAATGCTGCCACTCAATCTAATTGTACTTTGTATATATAGGATACCAAATTATAATGCAAAGTTGTTTCTCGAAACTTTAACTAATCTGTTGAATATAGTATGCAAACGAACAACAAAAAATATTATATTATGTGGTGACTGGATAACCTTAAAAATCATATAATAGGACCAACACGTCAAAAGTCTTGCATTGACCTTATAGCTAGCAATTTAAGAAACGTTAAGCCTAATTTATTTATGTTAGCGTTATCTGACCACGAAACTGCATAAACTGTGTCTTTCGAATTAAATACATACATACATATCATCAAGCCATATCCCTTGCAGGGTAGGCAGAGAGAACAGAGTGCCAGAGAACTCTATTTCTGCATAATTCACTCGCTTCCTCAACATTCATAATTCTCTTCATACACGCTCGCCGGTTTCGGAGACTCTTGACTCCACCTTCCTTCAGTACATGACCGATCTGGTCTAGGAAGGTTAGTCTCGGTCTCCCTCGGTACCTACATCCTTCCACTTTCGCATTGTATATCTTCTTAACCAGACGTTCGTTCGGCATTCTTTCCACATGTCCGAACCATCGGAGCATTCCCTTTCGCATCTTTACACCAATACTCTCTTTCATACCTACTCGCTCTCTTACGTCGTCGTTACGAATGCGGTCGGTCAGCCTAACTCCACAGATTTTCCGCAGAGATCGCATTTCGACCGCATTAATTTTACTTTCATACTCTTTTCTGCATACCCAACTCTCGCTTCCATACAGTAATGTTGGGACAAGCACTGCGTTATGTATTGCTACACGTGCCTTCTGGCTGAGGTGGTGGCTGCCGAGAAGTAGCCCCAACGCTCCCTTCACTCTATTTCCCGCATTCACTCTTCGCTCTATATCAGTGGTGTACCTTCCATCTCGGCTAAATCCACATCCAAGATATACAAATTCATCCACTTGCTCTAGTACATCATTACCTATTATTACTCTTACAATTCGAATTAAATGATAGCTCAAAAACACAAAGACCGTTCTGGTTTGAGAAAAAAAAGAGACTACTCCAAACCTAATCTCGAAAAATTTGTCACTTGTCTATCGGCTCTCACATTTAATGATGTTTTGAATTATGATGACACTGAAGAGGCTTTTACCATATTTTACGATATTGTTACATTATTTTATAATTTATGTTTCCCTAAAATTACTGTAAAAGTTACAAAGAAACCAACAAAAAGTAGATGGATCTCAAAAGGCTTAATAAAATCATGTAAGCAAAAACGCTATCTCTACCTACGGTACAAAGTCTCAAGAACAAAATTAAATAAAGAGACTTATGTAAATTATATCAAACATTTAAAAAAATGTATAACTCAGGCTCAGAAAATTGAGAGTATAAAATATATAAATAATTCAAAGAGTAAATGCAGAGCGGCTTGGAATATTATAAAAAATAACATATCAGATCAAGTGACTGTCAAATATATAGATGCTATCCTAGTAAATGATGTTGAATATAGAAATCCTGAGTTAATGGCCCAGCATTTCAATATTTTTTTTATAAACTTGACATCAAAAAATAATTGTATTGGACATAATTTTGACTTTATAAATATGACTACCTATCCAAATGTAATTTCGAATAACATTAACACCATATTTCTGATTCCTGTAAATCATTTTGACATTTCTAAAACTATTACATACATACATATCGTCACGCCATATCCCTTGCAGGGTAGGCAGAGAGTACAGAGTGCCAGAGAACTCTATCTCTGCATACTTCACTCGCTTCCTCAACATTCATAATTCTCTTCATACACGCTCGCCGGTTACGGAGACTCTTGACTCCACCTTCCTTCAGTACATGACCGATCTGGTCTAGGTAGGTTAGTCTCGGTCTCCCTCGGTACCTACATCCTTCCACTTTCGCATTGTATATCTTCTTAACCAGGCGTTCGTTCGGCATTCTTTCCACATGTCCGAACCATCGGAGCATTCCCTTTCGCATCTTTACACCAATACTCTCTTTCGTACCTACTCGCTCTCTTACGTCGTCGTTACGAATGCGGTCGGTCAGCCTAACTCCACAGATTTTCCGCAGAGACTCTGCCCCAACGCTCCGTTCACTCTATTTCCCCCATTCACTCTTCGCTCTATATCAGTGGTGTACCTTCCATCTCGGCTAAATCCACATCCAAGATATAAAAATTCATCCACTTGCTCTAGTACATCATTACCTATTGTTACTCTTACATCTGTTCTGGTTTTATCTCTTTCAAAGACCATTATTTTGGTTTTGCTCACATTCACGCGTAGACCCCTTTTCTTACAATCTTCTGTCATTGTGTCGACTAGGGTCTGCAGGTCAGTCGCTGACTGTGCCAGCAGGACTGCATCATCTGCATAAAGCAGAGCAGTGACCACTGAGTCGCCCATCTGGACTCCCCCATTCATATCGTTCAACCTTTGGAGACATTTATCCAGATATATGATGAACAGCCTGGCTGACAGAACGCACCCCTGCTTAACGCCGATATTGACGTCAAACCAAGGCGACATTCCATCATCCAGCCGCACACAGGCTCTACAGCCCATGTAACTGGACTGCACAGCCTGTAGCAGTTTACCGCTAATACCATACTCCGGTAAAATGTCCCAAAGTTCCTTTCGTACAACCGTGTCAAATGCTCTCTCCAGATCCACAAAACTGCAGAAAACCCTCTGACCTAGAGCCAGATGCTTCTCCACAATGTTGCGCAGAGAGAACACTTGATCCATGCATCCCCTTCCACTCCTGAAACCTCCTTGTGTCTCACACAGTAAACAATCGGACACCATCCTCATTCTCCTTTCAATAATTTTTCCATACACTTTTGCTGCCAAACTGGTCAAGCTTATGGCTCTGTAATTTGCGCAGTCATAACGTGAACCCTTGTTTTTAAACAAAGGCACGATGACTGCGCTATTCCAGTCCCTGGGAACCATTCCCGAGCTCCAACATAAATTGAGGAGCAACAGGAACGCCTCCCAGACACAAGAGCCACCGAGCTTGATCATCTCGGCAGACACCATATCAATGCCCGCTGCCTTACCATTTTTCAAACTTCTTATCGCCCATTCAACTTCAACCATACTGATGCCATCGGAGGACGCCGTTGTCGAATGTTGATCTACTAAACCACATCCAACACCGGCGCCAACCGTAGCATCCGCATACATATCGCCAAAATATTCACTCCATCGGCTTAACATGTCTTGTGTTTGTGTAAGAATGTCTCCACCTTTAGACCTTATTTTATTCATTCTGAAGGCTGACCAACCACCCCGAGACTTCTTCACCTCCCTCCAAAAGAGTTTGGTGTTACCCTCGAAGTTTTTAGTCAGCCTATCTTCTGCACTCATACTTGCTCTATCACGTTTCTCTTTCACTAAGGCCTTGGTGTCATTCTTACATTGCCGATATATTTCTTTCTTCTGTTCAGTCATACTGTCATTCAGATTCAAAGAAGAGACATAGTCCAGCCACGCTTTCTTCTTTTGCTCTACGGAAGCTGCCACTTCCGCATCCCACCATGCATCACCATTTGTTTTTCTATGCTTCTTTGAACTTCCACATACTTCTTTAGCTGTATCTACCATACTCTCTTTCAATACTCTCCAGCATTCTTCAATGTCCGATTGCGGCTGGCTTGCCATCGTCAGCCGTTCTCGGACACCCTCTGCATACTTTTCTCTTACACACTCTTCTTGCAACTTTTCAACCTTTATTCTTTCAAGCCCTCCGAAGTGGACACGCTCTCGCCAGTGCCTCCACTTTCTGAACAGACCACTAAATCTCGCAATAACGAGATAGTGGTCCGTGTCGACTGTGGGGCCCCTGTAGGCTCTTGCGTCCAATATTTTGCTTCGGAGGCGACTGTCTACCAAAATTAAATCTATTATGCTTTTCTGTTCATTCCTTCTCCATGTATACATATGGATGTCCTTATGTTGGAAAAATGTGTTTGACACAATAAGGTTTCTCTCCATGCATACATCCGCTGTGAGCCTACCTGCGTCGTTCACTCTCTTATCACCAAATGGACCAAGCACGTCCTCATAGTCGGGACGCTTGGTCCCCACCCATCCGTTCAAATCTCCGCATACAATCACGCGTTCACTGGTTTCTGCCATATCCAGAACTTCCCTAAGATTATCCCAAAACTTCTCTAGGTCTGATGCCACCGAGGATCCTACGGGAGCATATGCTACAACCATGAATACCTTGGTGACACCTAGTTTTATACGGACCCAGAGAAGTCTGGGATCATACATTCCGTAATCCTTCACACCTGAGGCCAAGCGAGAGGACAACAGCAATCCTACCCCCATGCTGGCTCGATCGCTCTGTGGTACACCAGACCACAGAGCCATCCCGCCACCAGGACTATTAAAACTATTAATTCTTTAAATAATACTAATTCCACTGGCTATGATTATATTAGAACTGACATTTTAAAATTATGTGCTGAAATATTATCTAAACCTCTATGTCATATTAGTAACCTATCTCTTCTGCATGGCTGCTTTCCTGCTAGATTAAAATTTTCACTTGTCAAGCCCTTGTATAAGAAGGGTGATACTAATGACATGAACAATTATAGACCCATTACTTTAATACCTATCTTATCAAAGATCTTTGAAAATATAATGTACGAGAAGATTTATAAATTTTTAGAAAAAAATAATATTCTAACACCTGACCAAAACGGTTCCAGGAAAAATTGCTCAACTACCTTGGCTGGTTTCACTCTGACTAAAATTATCACTGAGAGTATTGATAACAAAAATAACATAGCTTCCATATTTTTGAATATGTCTATGGCTTTTGATTATGTAAATCATAAACTTTTATTCGTTAAGCTTGAAAAATATGGGATTCGAGGTAAAGCACTCGATTGGTTCGATAGTTACCTAGAAAATCGCTATCAATGTGTAGAGATTAATACTATGACTGGAAAATACAACTCATCTGTTCGTTCAAATTTTGAATTCATGAATAGCTCTGGAGTACCACAGGGGAGTATTCTTGGCCCGTTATTATTTTTAATATATGTTAATGACTTGCCCAGTGCTACCGAGCACAACTGTGTACTGTATGCCGATGACACTACAATAATAATAAAGGATCACAATAAAAATAATCTAGAACATAAGATAAGCAAAGCATTAGAGAGGATCATTGAGTGCTTAGATCACAATTACTTACACATTAACATAGATAAAACAAAAATTATACATTTCCAGACTTACAATAGCAAATCAAATAGTTTGAACATAAAGTATAACGATACAATAGTTGAGAAAGTAGATGCAACATCCTTTTTAGGCATTATAATGGATAAATATTGTAACTGGAAGCAACACATTGAACATCACTGTTTAAGTCTGGACAGATTTGTTTTTTAAGACGTATTTCAATCTTAGAGACTGCTTTAAATGCATATCATGGGTATGTGTTCTCAAAATTAAGATATGCTCTTATACTGTGGGGTAATTCAGTAGATGTCAATAGAGCATTTGTTTTACAAAAAAATGTATACGAGCTATGTTTGGGTTACAGCAATCCGAGAGTTGTAAGGATTATTTAAAAAAATGGAATATTTTGCCTCTGCCGAGTATGTATATATATGAAATTTGTATTTTTGTAAGTAAACATCCGCACTTATTCTGCAAGCACAATGATGCTGTAACAAGACCAGGTAGACCTACTCACAAACTGTTAGTACCTAAACAAAAGCTAAACATATTTAGCAGGAATGTATATTGCATGGCAATACTTATCTACAATAAGTTACCAAATAGATTTAAGGAAATAAATAAATTAAGAGCTTATAAACTACAACTGTTTAGATTTTTAGTAGACAAATGTTATTATAATGTAAAGGATTTTTTAAATGACAAAGAGATGTGACTAATGAGACATTTAATTTGGATTATATAATGGTGATAGAATTGATTATTATTAATGTTAAAATGATTATAATGCTGTAAATAAATATTTTGTACACCAGTTATTGGCAGAATGTGGCATGTGCTTAAAAATTTAAGAACAAGGAACTTGTATTCCCATATTCTTACAAATAAATGTTTATTATTATTATTATTCTTACACCACTGATAAAGAGCGAAGAGTGAATGCGGGAAATAGAATGAACGGAGCGTTGGGGCAACTTCTCGGTAGCCACCACCTCAGCCAGAAAGCACGTGTAGCAATACATAACGCAGTGCTTGTCCCGACATTACTGTATGGACACGAGAGTTGGGTATGCCGAAAAGGGTATGAAAGTAAAATTAATGCGGTCGAAATGCGGTCTCTGCGGAAAATCTGTGGAGTTAGGTTGACCGACCGCATTCGTAACGACGACGTAAGAGAGCGAGTAGGTATGAAAGAGAGTATTGGTGTAAAGATGCGAAAGGGAATGCTCCGATGGTTCGGACATGTGGAAAGAATGCCGAACGAACGTCTGGTTAAGAAGGTTATGTTATTATCATATCAGATAAATCAGGTAGTAAGCAAAACAACCTTATAACAATACATTTAATTTACATAGCAATATTATCATAATACTACTTAATGAAAATAAGCAATAGTATTACCATTAACCCAAACCCAAATAGACCCCAAACCCAAAAAGACCAAAAGATATGCCCAGGCCAAAGCTTTTTATCTTTAAAGAAATTTATGAAAATTGTGAGCATTTGTGATACACAACGACTTAAACGCAATAGACACGGTGTATCATTTTTGATATACTGGCGTCGAAGGTGTTAAATACACAATTACATAATGATACAAAAATATAACCTTAGGTGTCAGTGTCTGTCTTTTAGCTGTTAGCTGAAGATTGCTGTCACAGCTTAACCCGGACTATGGGTAAGCGCTGAGGGATCTCAATCCGAGGCCCGTTACCCCGCGCTGCCACTACTTAAATACCTACAAACTGCACAAACAACCGATAACTCACAACTTTGATGTCAATTTAGTGACTATTATTTTATTTTAATATATTTTTAACTTAATAACACAAACAGCCATGTACTGAACGAAGGTGGAGTCAAGAGTCTCCGAAACCGGCGAGCGTATATGAAGAGAATTATGAATGTTGAGGAAGCGAGTGAAGTATGCAAAGATAGAGTTCTCTGGCACTCTGTTCTCTCTGCCTACCCTGCAAGGGATATGGCGTGATGATATGTATGTATGTATGTAATAACACAAATCATATCGTATTTTTTTTTTACATACATACATACATATCATCACGCCATATCCCTTGCAGGGTAGGCAGAGAGAACAGAGTGCCAGAGAACTCTATCTCTGCATACTTCACTCGCTTCCTCAACATTCATAATTCTCTTCATACACGCTCGCCGGTTTCGGAGACTCTTGACTCCACCTTCCTTCAGTACATGACCGATCTGGTCTAGGTAGGTTAGTCTCGGTCTCCCTCGGTACCTACATCCTTCCACTTTCGCATTGTATATCTTCTTAACCAGGCGTTCTTTCGGCATTCTTTCCACATGTCCGAACCATCGGAGCATTCCCTTTCGCATCTTTATACCAATACCCTCTTTCATACCTACTCGCTCTCTTACGTCGTCGTTACGAATGCGGTCGGTCAGCCTAACTCCACAGATTTTCCGCAGAGATCGCATTTCGACCGCATTAATTTTACTATCATACTCTTTTCTGCATACCCAACTCTCGCTTCCATATAGTAATGTTGGGACAAGCACTGCGTTATGTATTGCTACACGTGCCTTCTGGCTGAGGTGGTGGCTGCCGAAAAGTTGCCCCAACGCTCCGTTCACTCTATTTCCCACATTCACTCTTCGCTCTATATCAGTGGTGTACCTTCCATCTCGGCTAAATCCACATCCAAGATATACAAATTCATCCACTTGCTCTAGTACATCATTACCTATTGTTACTCTTACATCTGTTCTGGTTTTATCTCTTTCAAAGACCATTATTTTGGTTTTGCTCACATTCACGCGTAGACCCCTTTTCTTACAATCTTCTGTCATTGTGTCGACTAGGGTCTGCAGGTCAGTCGCTGACTGTGCCAGCAGGACTGCATCATCTGCATAAAGCAGAGCAGTGACCACTGAGTCGCCCATCTGGACTCCCACATTCATATCGTTCAACCTTTGGAGACATTTATCCAGATATATGATAAACAGCCTGGCTGACAGAACGCACCCCTGCTTAACGCCGATATTGACGTCAAACTAAGGCGACATTCCATCATCCAGCCGCACACAGGCTCTACAGCCCATGTAACTGGACTGCACAGCCTGTAGCAGTTTACCGTTAATACCATACTCCGGTAAAATGTCCCAAAGTTCCTTTCGTACAACCGTGTCAAATGCTCTCTCCAGATCCACAAAACTGCAGAAAACCCTCTGACCTAGAGCCAGATGCTTCTCCACAATGTTGCGCAGAGAGAACACTTGATCCATGCATCCCCTTCCACTCCTGAAACCTCCTTGTGTCTCACACAGTAAACCATCGGACACCATCCTCATTCTCCTTTCAATAATTTTTCCATACACTTTTGCTGCCAAACTGGTCAAGCTTATGGCTCTGTAATTTGCGCAGTCATAACGTGAACCCTTGTTTTTAAACAAAGGCACGATGACTGCGCTATTCCAGTCCCTGGGAACCATTCCCGAGCTCCAACATAAATTGAGGAGCAACAGGAACGCATCCCAGACACAAGAGCCACCGAGCTTGATCATCTCGGCAGACACCATATCAATGCCCGCTGCCTTTTTTTTTTTAAATCGACATAAAATAGAAGATACTTTTTCAAATATTATATATACATTTTTTATTATTAATCTATCACACGCATGTTGACGCGCAATCTCTTCAGTGCATTATTTTTACTTTATATTGTAATTTATAATGGCTCACCATTCAGAAGAGTGAACCTTTGAGACAAGTTGCCACAACAGCTCAGCTAAGGTACCAGACACCATATATGTTTGACAAACGAAGTCAGAAGACCTTTATTAAGACTAAATAAAATACTTTCTTTCTTGCAGATGTACATAAGACAATGGTAAGATCCATTTTTTTTGGCGACTGGCTACGCTCTGGTGACGCCCTGTTAATTCGTCCGGGGCGACGCGACGGAAGAAGCGGCGCACGACCGCGTAGACCCGCCCGTGCAATGTACCTCTCGACGCCGTGCGGGTGAGTCACCGGAACCCGGTCTTTTTCTTCGGTGGTCACACGATGATAATGTCCTAAATGAATATTGACAGATTGATGTATAGATTATGGAGTTTTTATATAATTTTTCAACTGTTCATTTATTTATGTGGTCGACAAATGTGTAAAATATCCTTAAATAAATTGCTTGTACGTCGATATCGATAAATAGATTATTATCTAAATTAATTACATTTTAATTACAGTAATTAAGTTATTTATAAAAAATTGTTTTACGAGCGAAAAATGACTGTCACACATAGGACTTGAACCCTCTATTGGAAAATTTAAAATGCATCAAACAGCAATGCATGCTGAATGAACAAACAAACTTTAATACACCCCACTCTTAAAGTTGTTTGCGTGTCAATAAAATTACTCAACGCGGGTAGTTTGATAGTGGAGGAGGTATAAAGGCGTGCGAACAGTCGATCGGAGTACATTTAAAAGTCCTGAGGATGCCTCGTTTAGGGGTACGATGCCAGAAACCTCCACATGGTGTACCCTGGGTGTCCAATACATCGTAATACAGAACGCACGTGTTTTATTTCTAAAAAACCACCGCAAATTATTATCAACCTTAACGAGCTATCAGATATGGTCCTTCGAGCCGGATCATATGATTGCTCGTTAAGGTTGATAATGATTCCTTGAGTTGAACTACATACAATAGTGGAGAAGATTGGAGAAGAAAAAGAAGAAATAGGCGAAAATAATATTCCTTAGAAATTTAAGGTCTGTAGGCCTTATGGTTCCAGTAATATCGTGATGAGTCAATACATAGGTGGAAATCTCTTATATATGTATATATTTTTTTTGGGACTAATCTCACCACACATTTCCACCATTGTAACTCTTGTAAGCCAGGATCCACAATGGTCACTATAAATGACACCGAGGTTTGACCCTCAGGCAGTCCCGGGAAATGATTTTAATTGTCTTGAAACCCGCAACAAATTTAATTAGAAAAGTTAAAGAGGAGGAGTTGGAAAAGAGTGATTCCACTTCCCATCCAGGCAAAGCGGGAGACAGAAAGCAATATTGACTAGTCAGGCAATAAGTAAAGGGTTGTACAGCTACGATAAGCGCAGCAGTACGGCACCACGGATACGGGATAACTTAACGGGGCCTATATGTGAGCCTTAAGATTGATTGCAGTAGTAGGTATGGCAGAAACGCCTAAACGCACGGAAATTTTCTCGAGTTGCTACAAGATCCGTATAGTATACTACTCCAGATGTGACCTACAAACTGTCTAACATAAGGTCGCACTCGTTACGCCAGAGATCGCACTCCCAGAGATTGTGATGTGCTGATTGTTCATACTCGCGGTTATGTGTAGAACATTGACATAGTGGTGAAGGTACGAGTTTAAAAGAAAATAATTAATTTTTAAGTTGCCATGGCCAGTTAGAAATTGGGCTACAAAATGGTCAACCTCCAGCCACACTCTCTAGGCACCTGCGGACGCATGGGAAAAATAGATAAATCTCTTATATATACTATAATATATAGATAGATTATTATTTAATACCCTGCAAGGGATATGGCGTGATGATATGTATGTATGTATGTTATTATTTAAATGTCGGCTTCATAAAAAGGGTCGAAGTCACTCAGTGCTATGTAGAGGGCTATGCACGATAGTTTTCTCAACGTGATTAAATTTGGAATACAGAAATCCTTAGAAGAACGGACGCAGTATAGAACGACCTCCATTGTGCGGATTTCTTTTTTTGTCAGTCCACCTTAGCGAACAACACCTCGACGTCAGATACACGATCACCACTCGGGAACCTTTCTTCCCCAACGGTTATCGGTTCGTTGAGCGATATTGTCTTTTATTTAATATCGTAATTTAATCTTTAAATTTATTTTTTTAGGTAACAGAATTCGTATATATTTGTATATCCTCAATAATATTATAATTCAATATTATATTTAAACTACATTGTATTCGTGCGGGACGAGTTCACATTCTCCACTTTTCTTGGAAGCAATAAAACCGACTCAGGGAGCACCGAAGGTCTAGTGGACAACAACGTTCTGCTTGAGATGTTTATATCACCAAATGGAATTGCCATATCACCTATAAAACATAGTGATTATGGCAACCCCTTTTATGGGAGGCCTATCTCGGACAGGGTATGTTTATAGATTGATCGATGAAAATACCGCATAAAATTAAACTACTTATACGGATTCTAGCGCGTTTGTATTTGATTTTTAATTTCCCAACGTTTGGAACACTTTACAGTGATCATGGTCACGGGGCGACTGAGAACTTTTCCTCTAGTATTGAAATATTAAGTACTTGGACAGACTATTTTAAAAGCTGTGTGGTTTAATGCATAGTATGTTATTTGTATGGATAGAAGCGATCTTAACGGTTCAGGCTGATCAATAGGCCACCTTACTTTATAATTGTTATTAAATTGATTAAAATATATTGATGATAGTAAAACTACAATGAAATTGCTTCATATTAATCGTTTATTTTTGAGGGTCAGTTTTATTCATAGTATATATGATTGTTTTAGTACAAGTAGGGAGCGCCTAATCCGTAACCGTAACCTTCACCGCAACCGCAACCGCAAGCGCACTTGCCAGCGATGGACACGGAACCAGCAGCGCAAACATCACCACCGAATTTCACAGCACCCATGATAGGTACTTGACCAGCGACAGCAGTGTTACCAGCAACGGGCAGTTCACCGGCGACAGCTACGTTACCTTCACCAATACCACCGTACGCATCACAACCGTATGCGCCAGCGGGGTAGCCGTAGTCAGCGTATCCAGCCCAGCCGTAAGGAGCTTCCAAACCATAACCACCGGCTAAACCACAAGGAGCACCGCAACCGTAGGGGACACCCAGACCGTAACCACCAATAATTCCACGGTCAGCGGCCACAGCAGCGCGGCTGGTGCACTGGCTGAATACAGACTGTGAAAAATGAAGATGTTTTAGCAATAGAAATTACTACTAGTATTTTTGTCTAAGTATATGAACGCTAACAAATAATAAAATTATAATTGTAAAAAAGGAAACCTTGGTGCAAATCTTTGAATTATCATTTTGTTTCTTAATAAGATTGTTTATTGTTTATTTATTATTTATTGGTTCGGACATGTGGAAAGAATGCCGAACGAACGTCTGGTTAAGAAGATATACAATGCGAAAGTGGAAGGATGTAGGTACCGGGGGAGACCGAGACTAACTTACCTAGACCATATTGGTCACGTACTGAAGGAAGGTGGAGTCACGAGTCTCCGAAACCGGCGAGCGTGTATAAAGAGAATTATGACTGTTGAGGAAGTGAGTGAAGTATGCAAGGATAGAGTTCTCTGGCACTCTGTTCACTCTGCCTACCCTGCAAGGGATATGGCGTGATGATATGTATGTATGTATTGTTTATATCTATTAGTTTGTATTCTGACTGTCATCCACCAAGTAAATTTTAACTTGTAGATCATGCAAGCTGCTCCGAAGTCCTATTTTACAATTGAGTAGAAAAATTATCTATTTTATATAATTGCCTACAAAAGACAGCTATTAAATATCAGATGACTTAGTTACTTATTTAATAAAATACAAGAAAAAGAAAAGTATGAAATAAATGAAAGTTTAACATTACCTGTACCAAGCAAGCTTGGATGCAGACCAACAGAAAGGCGAAGGAGTTCATGTTTAATGTTTGTGTTCAACGTAAACAATGTAATTTATTCGACAATTTGTTACTTTTTATATGAAACTCATAAAGCGATAGCACACATTTTAAAACTTATTGCGTAATATCTATGATACGTTTGTATTACTTAAAGTTCTGTAAGTTAACTTATTAGTAAATAATGACTTTATCATTGTTGCACAAGATTTACATTACAATTACCTATATACACATATGTTGTTCAAGTAATTTGATAACACAGTTTAGTATATAAACTAATACATCGGCCTATAACATCAATCTAGTGATCATTGCATTAGTAACAACATGTCTGCCAAGATCCTTCTCGTACTTTGCGCTCAAGCGCTCTTCGTACAGGTAAATATTTCAAGTACTTTGCATCTAATATATTTTTTATTTCTTATGGTAGTAAACGAGCAAGCAACACACCTGATGGGGAGTATTACGGCCGCCCATAACCAGGGGTACGGCAAGGCCGCTGCCTACCAACCAAAACCCATCCAGAAAGTTGCGCTTCAAGCACGAGAGATCGTGTAGTACTTGCCCCAAACGGATTGGCCTAATTTAAAAATTATATGAAATACAGTTGCATAAATATGTTCGATTAGATTATTAGATTTGTCTGTCTGAATATAATTATGTGGTTTTTGGAAGTGAAGTCGATAGATGTCAACAGACTCATTTACTATCAGGGTCAAAATGCTTTGATGAATTCCAATGTGTTGCCATATTGTTCATTCCAGTAAATATTGTATATGAATAAGTTTATGTCTTATAAACTTGAAGGTATTATTGGATACCAAGTTTTAGTTCTGTGGTATATATAATATTTTTAATAACCTAAAATTAACCCTCATATAGTTATATGATATTTATTTACCTGGAGAAATGTTTATATAATATACACTTCGATTTACAGTCTGCACTCAGCCAGTGCCTCGGCCTTGCCAACCGTGGACTTATTGGAGGTTATGGTCTAGAAGCCCCTTACGGTTTGGCTGGTGGTTACGGCTGGGATGGTGCTTTAGGTTGGGACGGTCTTCGCGGTTGGGACGCTCCTTGCGGTTTCGCCGGCCCCGCCATCGACTTCAGCCCTACCAGCGGTGGTGCCCTCCCCGTGTCCAGTGCCTCCGCTATCGCTCCCGTCGGTCTCGCTGTCGCTTCTGAGAATGTTTACGAAGGTATCTTAGCTGCCGCTGGTGAGCTTCCGTTCGTCGGCACTGTAGGAGTTGAGGGTGTATTGCCCACTGCTGGTGCTGGTGCTGTATACCACTCTTGCGGCGATGGTATCAACGCCATGACTAGCCGTGACGCCGCTTTCGCTCCTGGTTACGCTGGTGCCTACGGTATTGGTCTGGGCGCTTATGGCCTCGAAGCCCCCATTCTCGGCGCTCCTGCTCTCGGCTACCGTGCTGGATGGAAGGGTTGCGGATGCGGTCTGTAAGAGTTCACTGCAGATATATACGAATGGACAATACTTCTCAATAACAATAAAATAACTGCATATACACAAACGTCTTTTAATTAAGCATATTAAATGCTAAAAATTTCAGTAATTTGAATAACAAGGTTGTGTCATCGTTTAATACAGTTCTAACTGTAAAGTTTGAAGTACTAAGCCTATACAATGTGTAAACATTGGCCGGTAGATGGCATACGTCACCTTGAAGACGTAAGATATAATATGAAGCGAAATTTGCATGTCCTAAAATAGTTCACGATGGTGTAAGTGGCAGCATGATTGGGCCGGATTCCCAATAGGTGCGGATTCGAACCCCGCTTGTGACATCATTTTTCGTTTCGTTATCGGGTATTTATAAATAATTAAGCATATTAAACGCTAAAAATTTCAGTAATTTGAATAACAAGGTTGTGTCATCGTTTAATACAATTCTAACTGTAAAGTTTGAAGTATTAAGCCTATACAATGTGTAAACATTGGCCGATAGATGGCATACGTCACCTTGAAGACGTAAGATATAATATGAAGCGAAATTTGCATGTCCTAAAATAGTTCACGATGGTGTAAGTGGCAGCACGATTGGGCCGGATTCCCAATAGGTGCGGGTTCGAACCCCGCTTGTGACATCATTTTTCGTTTCGTAATCGGGTATTTATAAACGTCTTTTATTTTTATTTACTCGCTTCATTTCGTAAAATACTTTCCACTTTTCCTATTACATATAATTATGTACTGATTTTGATAAATAAAGAGGTCCTTAAATATTGGCTACTTTCATAAGTTCCATGGGCTGTAGATAAGAATTTGATCGAGATTATTCTACGAGCTAAATTCTGGAATTTGAAAAGCCGTTGAATTTGCTTTAATAAAATGGTTTTTTTTGTTAACTATATTTTATTATTGATTTTGTCACATTAAAATAATTACGCAAATAATATTTATTAATATATATATTGCCACGTAGTGAGGGAGTAAGAATACAATTTTTTATACTGTTATACATTTTAAAAAGAAAATACCAAATGTTTGCGTACAACCTAAAATCCACTAAGATTGGTCTATTCACCACACTTTTCTTATCCGTGAGTCATAAAAGTCGAATAAAGATTATAATATGCAAGCAGAGTCTATACCAACCGGTCTGACCAGTGCCGACTAGTAGGTCGATTTGCTTCCTATAATTTAGGAGGCTCGAGCTGTACAGTTAGATGTGTTAAAGTACGAGAAAACCGAAAAATGCTCCTAACCTTTAGGTTAGGAGCATTTTTCGGTTTTCTTTCTTTGAGAACTTCTTTGAGAACTTTAGTTCTCACAAAAAATAAGCTACAATGGAATATAAAGACTAACACACACACTCATACAGATATATTCACACACGCGCAGACAGACACACATGGTATTCATATACCCTCACACATGCACGTTGTTAAATGGATTGTGTATATATTATATACTAGCTTTCGCCCGCGACTTCGTCCACGCAGAAGTCAACTCTGACAGAGTTAAATAGAAAAAGCAATGCAAGGTCTTTAAGGTTTATCGCTAGGACGATAATTAACAGCGTCAGAAACTGGGATGCGGTCGCCATCTTCTGCGAGTTAGTTGTCTAACGGAATTAAGCAATAGGGTGGGTCCGAGAGAAAATACTCTACGTTGACACGCTCTACCGTCAGTGCTTTGGGCGGCGCAAGCGTGAGTACCTGTATTGAGGTTCACTGCCCTCAGGCTTCGACTCGAGATGATACCTGGCTGCGGTGGCCCGCCCGCATAACGTAGATGTACGTGTACGGCGCGCTATGGGGTCACGCGTCACCTCGGACGGATTGGGTGCGGTGTGTCTATATACCATAGACGGCCACTAAAGAAAAAGGTTGTTCAAAGTTCTATTCATTCTACCAATTATATTGCCTTTAATATAATATTTATGGTATGACCATGGGATAAAATTATAATTATCGCCACCCTTTATTTGACTGTTTTGTTTCACCAGCAGAGTTGCGACCTCGTTAGATATGATTTATTATTTGAGTTATAGAGTGAACATTTTTGAAGCTAAACTTAACTTGTATCTTAAGCTCTTAGACAAGAACCTATTGCCGTCTACTATGTGTATCGTGTGAGCTCTCACGCCGGCACTGGTCGCCACGACGGCACTGGTCGCCATAACGGCACTGGTGCAGGGTTGATGGAGAAGGAGAGAGAAACACGTGTTTATTTATTTTTGCCGAAGAATATTTGTACTCAATTTGAAAAGAATCGATAAAGAAATTTTCTCCCCATACACACTTTGCCTCTTTGTTACACCCCCTTAGAGGTGGAATTCAAAAAATCCTTTCATATTGAATATCTATGTTATAAAAAGAAACATGCGTCAAAATTTAATGTTTCTAGTTTTAATAGTTTCGGTTTGGCGATAATGAGTCGTTCAACCCGTTTCACAGGCCTAATTTACACAACCAGAGGGTGAAAATTGACAAATGCCAGATATTACCATATAATATTTGATTCGACTCGTAATTTGAAAAGAATCAATAAAGATTTTTTTCTCGCCATACAAACTTTGCCACTCTGTTTTACCCCGTTAGGGTTGAAATTTCGTAAAATCCTTTCTTAATAAATCTCTACTTCATAGAAAGAAACCACTGTCAAAATTTCAAGTTGCCAGCTTCAATAATATCGGCTTGGCGCTAATGAGTTAATGAGTCGTCCAACCCGCTTCGCAGGCCTAATTTACACCCCCAGAGGATGAAAATTAAGAAATGCTGAAACACATGTTTATTTATTTTTACTGAAGATAATTTGTACGTAATTTGAAAAGAATCGATGAAGATTTTTTTCTCCTAACATTTTTTAAATTGACATAACTTTTTTATTTATAAACCAATTGCCATGAAATATAGCCTAAATGTTAAGTGAAGCTTACCACAATATATTAGCGAAAACCGTGTCTAAATCGGATAAGCCGTTTCTTTTGTTTTCTAATCGGATAAGATTAGCGTGCACAAACACACAGACAAACAGATAAACAGACAAAAATTTTAACAATCATTGTTTTGGGTTCTATTTGTGTTGATAAAGGTCTATCTTATCTTTCGTCTATCTTTGCATACTTCACTCGCTTCCTCAACATTCATAATTCTCTTCATACACGCTCGCCGGTTTCGGAGACTCTTGACTCCACCTTTCTTCAGTACATGACCGATCTGGTCTAGGTAGGTTAGTCTCGGTCTCCTCCGGTACCTACATCCTTCCACTTTCGCTCGGAAATGGTTCCCGGGGACTGGAATAGCGCAGTCATGGTGCCTTTGTTTAAAAACAAGAGTTCACGTTATGACTGCGCAAATTACAGAGCCATAAGCTTGACCAGTTTGGCAGCAAAAGTGTACGGTAAAATTATTGAAAGGAGAATGAGGATGGTGTCCGATGGTTTACTGTGTGAGACACAAGGAGGTTTCAGGAGTGGAAGGGGATGCATGGATCAAGTGTTCTCGCTGCGCAACATTGTGGAGAAGCATCTGGCTCTAGGTCAGAGGGTTTTCTGCAGTTTTGTGGATCTGGAGAGAGCATTTGACACGGTTGTACGAAAGGAACTTTGGGACATTTTACCGGAGTATGGTATTAACGGTAAACTGCTACAGGCTGTGCAGTCCAGTTACATGGGCTGTAGAGCCTCTGTGCGGCTGGATGATGGAATGTCGCCTTGGTTTGACATCAATATCGGCGTTAAGTAGGGGTGCGTTCTGTCAGCCAGGCTGTTTATCATATATCTGGATAAATGTCTCCAAAGGTTGAACGATATGAATGTGGGAGTCCAGATGGGTGACTCAGTGGTCACTGCTCTGCTTTATGCAGATGATGCAGTCCTGCTGGCACAGTCAGCGACTGACCTGCAGACCCTAGTCGACACAATGACAGAAGATTGTTAGAAAAGGGGTCTACGCGTGAATGTGAGCAAAACCAAAATAATGGTCTTTGAAAGAGATGAAGCCAGAACAGATATAAGAGTAAAAAAGGTAATGATGTATTAAAGCAAGTGGATGAATTTGTATATCTTGGATGTGGATTTAGCCGAGATGGAAGGTACACTACTATTCAGCACTAGTTTCTTCCTCACGGGAAACTTTGTTAAGCATAAATCACACAAATATAGTGCTTTATTTACCAACATACAAATGTACGGATTTCTCTGCACTGTTTAACTGGCGGGTTGAGATGTTCAACAATTTGCTTTATCATGACATACAAATATATAATTACGCGATGTTACTAGACTCTAACTTAAATTTAATAAATGATTATAGCATGTTCTCAAAACATAATGGCATACTTAACAATTATGGTATGACAATTATATTTGACAGCTTAAAATACTATTTTCCTAATGACAGTAATGACACTTCGTTATACGCAAACAATGAATTTATTAATTGTGACTCTAACCATAGAACACCTAATAAAAGGAATAGTGAATCATCACATAAAACTAAACTTTTTCGTCACTAATAAAAAGACATATACACTTTTACATCAAAATATAGCTGGAATTCTACGGAAAAAAGATATGTTTGAAGTCAGCTTAAATTTAATAGATTGTAATACTGACGTAATATTCCTTACGGAAACATTCATGAAAAGAGGTTCGGAATCTAATTTATTTTTTAAACAATATAAGTTGGCTGCTTTCTACTCGAGAGTGAACCAACGTAGAGGAGGTTCATGTATTTTGGTCAAGAAACATTTTGAATGTAAAAGCCCTATATTTAGTATAAAATCCATACCATTTCAATTTGAATATTGCGCCACTGAAATACTGCCACTCAATCTAATTGTACTTTGTGTATTTAGGATACCAAATTATAATGCAAAGTTGTTTCTCGAAACTTTAACTAATATGTTGAATATAGTATGCAAACAAACAACAAAAAATATTATAATATATTATGTGGTGACTGGAATATTGACTTAGTTAAAAATAACGAAAATGCGAAAAATTTACAATCTATTCTTTCTAATTAGAACCATAAAAATCATATAATAGGCCCAACACGTCAAAAGTCTTGCATTAACCTTATAGCTAGCAATTTAAGAAACGTTAAGCCTAATTTATTTATGTTAGCGTTATCTGACCACGAAACTGCGCAAACTATATCTATCGAATTAAATGATAGTTCAAAAACACAAAGACCGTTCTGCTTTGAGAAAAAAAAAAGAGACTACTCCAAACCTAATCTCGAAAAATTTGTCACTTGCCTATCGGCTCTCACATTTAATGATGTTTTGAATTATGATGACACTGAAGAGGCTTTTACCATGTTTTACGATATTGTTACATTATTTTATGATTTATGTTTCACTACAATTACTGTAAAAGTTACAAAGAAACCAACAAAGAGTAGATGGATCTCAAAAGGCTTAATAAAATCATGTAAGCAAAAACGCTATCTCTACCTACGGTACAAAGTCTCAAGAACAAAATTAAATAAAGAGACTTATGTAAATTATTACAAACATTTAAAAAAATGTGTAACTCAGGCTGAGAAAATTGAGAGTATAAAATATATAAATAATTCAAAGAGTAAATGCAGAGCGGCTTGGAATATTATAAAAAATAACATATCAGATCAAGTGACTGTCAAATATATAGATGCTATCCTAGTAAATGATGTTGAATATAGAAATCCTGAGTTAATGGCCCAGCATTTTAATATTTTTTTTATAAACTTGACATCAAAAAATAATTGTATTGGACATAATTGTGACTTTATAAATATGACTACCTATCCAAATGTAATTTCGAATAACATTAACACCATATTTCTGACTCCTGTAAATCATTTTGACATTTTTAAAACTATTAATTCTTTAAATAATAGTAATTCCACTGGCTATGATTATATTAGAACTGACATTTTAAAATTATATGCTGAAATATTATCTAAACCTCTATGTCATATTATTAACTTATCTCTTCTGCATGGCTGCTTTCCTGCTAGATTAAAATTTTCGCTTGTCAAGCCCTTGTATAAGAAGGGTGATACTAATGACATAAACAATTATAGACCCATTACTTTAATACCTATCTTATCAAAGATCTTTGAAAAAATAATGCACGAGAAGATTTATAAATTTTTAGAAAAAAATAATATTCTAACACCTGACTAAAACGGTTTCAGGAAAAATTGCTCAACTACCTTGGCTGGTTTCACTCTGACTAAAACTATTACTGAGAGTATTGACTAAAATTATTACTGAGAGTATAGCTTCCATATTTTTGGATATATCTATGGCATTTGATTATGTAAATCATAATCTTTTATTCGTTAAGCTTGAAAAATATGGGATTCGAGGTAAAGCACTCGATTGGTTCGGTAGTTACCTAGAAAATCGCTATCAATGTGTAGAGATTAATACTATGACTGGGAAATACAACTCATCTGTTCGTTCAAATTTTGAATTAATGAATAGCTCTGGAGTACCACAGGGGAGAACATAAGATAAGCAAAGCATTAGAGAGGATCATTGAGTGCTTATATCACAATTACTTACACATTAACATAGATAAAACAAAAATTATACATTTCCAGACTTACAATAGCAAATCAAATAGTTTGAACATAAAGTATAACGATACAATAGTTGAGGAAGTAGATGCAACATCCTTTTTAGGCATTATAATGGATAAATATTGTAACTGGAAGCAACACATTGAACATCACTGTTTAAGTCTGGACAGATTTGTTTACGCTCTTTATCACTTAAGACGTATTTCAACCTTAGAGACTGCTTTAAATGCATGTCATGGGTATGTGTCCTCAAAATTAAGATAGGCTCTTATACTGTGGGGTAATTCAGTAGGTGTCAATAGAGCATTTGTTTTACAAAAAAAAAATGTATACGAGCTATGTTTGGGTTACAGCAATCCGAGAGTTGTAAGGATTATTTTAAAAAATGGAATATTTTGCCTCTGCCGAGTTTGTACATATATGAAATTTGTATTTTTGTAAGTAAACATCCGCACTTATTCTGCAAGCACAATGATGCTGTAACAAGACCAGGTGGACCTACTCACAAACTGTTAGTACCTAAACAAAAGCTAAATATATTTAGTAGGAATGTATATTGCATGGCAATACTTATCTACAATAAGTTACCAAATAGATTTAAGGAAATAAATAAATTAAGAGCTTATAAACTACAACTGTTTAGATTTTTAGTAGACAAATGTTATTATAATGTAAAGGATTTTTTAAATGACAAAGAGATGTGACTAATGAGACATTTAATTTGGATTATATAATGGTGATAGAATTGATTATTATTAATGTTAAAATGATTATAATGCTGTAAATAAATATTTTGTACACCAGTTATTGGCAGAATGTGGCATGTGCTTAAAAATTTAAGAACAAGGAACTTGTATTCCCATATTCTTACAAATAAATGTTTATTATTATTATTATTCTTACACCACTGATAAAGAGCGAAGAGTGAATGCGGGAAATAGAATGAACGGAGCGTTGGGGCAACTTCTCGGTAGCCACCACCTCAGCCAGAAAGCACGTGTAGCAATACATAACGCAGTGCTTGTCCCGACATTACTGTATGGACACGAGAGTTGGGTATGCCGAAAAGGGTATGAAAGTAAAATTAATGCGGTCGAAATGCGGTCTCTGCGGAAAATCTGTGGAGTTAGGTTGACCGACCGCATTCGTAACGACGACGTAAGAGAGCGAGTAGGTATGAAAGAGAGTATTGGTGTAAAGATGCGAAAGGGAATGCTCCGATGGTTCGGACATGTGGAAAGAATGCCGAACGAACGTCTGGTTAAGAAGGTTATGTTATTATCATATCAGATAAATCAGGTAGTAAGCAAAACAACCTTATAACAATACATTTAATTTACATAGCAATATTATCATAATACTACTTAATGAAAATAAGCAATAGTATTACCATTAACCCAAACCCAAATAGACCCCAAACCCAAAAAGACCAAAAGATATGCCCAGGCCAAAGCTTTTTATCTTTAAAGAAATTTATGAAAATTGTGAGCATTTGTGATACACAACGACTTAAACGCAATAGACACGGTGTATCATTTTTGATATACTGGCGTCGAAGGTGTTAAATACACAATTACATAATGATACAAAAATATAACCTTAGGTGTCAGTGTCTGTCTTTTAGCTGTTAGCTGAAGATTGCTGTCACAGCTTAACCCGGACTATGGGTAAGCGCTGAGGGATCTCAATCCGAGGCCCGTTACCCCGCGCTGCCACTACTTAAATACCTACAAACTGCACAAACAACCGATAACTCACAACTTTGATGTCAATTTAGTGACTATTATTTTATTTTAATATATTTTTAACTTAATAACACAAACAGCCATGTACTGAACGAAGGTGGAGTCAAGAGTCTCCGAAACCGGCGAGCGTATATGAAGAGAATTATGAATGTTGAGGAAGCGAGTGAAGTATGCAAAGATAGAGTTCTCTGGCACTCTGTTCTCTCTGTCTACCCTGCAAGGGATATGGCGTGATGATATGTATGTATGTATGTAATAACACAAATCATATCGTATTTTTTTTTTACATACATACATACACACACATATCATCACGCCATATCCCTTGCAGGGTAGGCAGAGAGAACAGAGTGCCAGAGAACTCTATCTCTGCATACTTCACTCGCTTCCTCAACATTCATAATTCTCTTCATACACGCTCGCCGGTTTCGGAGACTCTTGACTCCACCTTCCTTCAGTACATGACCGATCTGGTCTAGGTAGGTTAGTCTCGGTCTCCCTCGGTACCTACATCCTTCCACTTTCGCATTGTATATCTTCTTAACCAGGCGTTCTTTCGGCATTCTTTCCACATGTCCGAACCATCGGAGCATTCCCTTTCGCATCTTTATACCAATACCCTCTTTCATACCTACTCGCTCTCTTACGTCGTCGTTACGAATGCGGTCGGTCAGCCTAACTCCACAGATTTTCCGCAGAGATCGCATTTCGACCGCATTAATTTTACTATCATACTCTTTTCTGCATACCCAACTCTCGCTTCCATATAGTAATGTTGGGACAAGCACTGCGTTATGTATTGCTACACGTGCCTTCTGGCTGAGGTGGTGGCTGCCGAAAAGTTGCCCCAACGCTCCGTTCACTCTATTTCCCACATTCACTCTTCGCTCTATATCAGTGGTGTACCTTCCATCTCGGCTAAATCCACATCCAAGATATACAAATTCATCCACTTGCTCTAGTACATCATTACCTATTGTTACTCTTACATCTGTTCTGGTTTTATCTCTTTCAAAGACCATTATTTTGGTTTTGCTCACATTCACGCGTAGACCCCTTTTCTTACAATCTTCTGTCATTGTGTCGACTAGGGTCTGCAGGTCAGTCGCTGACTGTGCCAGCAGGACTGCATCATCTGCATAAAGCAGAGCAGTGACCACTGAGTCGCCCATCTGGACTCCCACATTCATATCGTTCAACCTTTGGAGACATTTATCCAGATATATGATAAACAGCCTGGCTGACAGAACGCACCCCTGCTTAACGCCGATATTGACGTCAAACTAAGGCGACATTCCATCATCCAGCCGCACACAGGCTCTACAGCCCATGTAACTGGACTGCACAGCCTGTAGCAGTTTACCGTTAATACCATACTCCGGTAAAATGTCCCAAAGTTCCTTTCGTACAACCGTGTCAAATGCTCTCTCCAGATCCACAAAACTGCAGAAAACCCTCTGACCTAGAGCCAGATGCTTCTCCACAATGTTGCGCAGAGAGAACACTTGATCCATGCATCCCCTTCCACTCCTGAAACCTCCTTGTGTCTCACACAGTAAACCATCGGACACCATCCTCATTCTCCTTTCAATAATTTTTCCATACACTTTTGCTGCCAAACTGGTCAAGCTTATGGCTCTGTAATTTGCGCAGTCATAACGTGAACCCTTGTTTTTAAACAAAGGCACGATGACTGCGCTATTCCAGTCCCTGGGAACCATTCCCGAGCTCCAACATAAATTGAGGAGCAACAGGAACGCCTCCCAGACACAAGAGCCACCGAGCTTGATCATCTCGGCAGACACCATATCAATGCCCGCTGCCTTTTTTTTTTTAAATCGACATAAAATAGAAGATACTTTTTCAAATATTATATATACATTTTTTATTATTAATCTATCACACGCATGTTGACGCGCAATCTCTTCAGTGCATTATTTTTACTTTATATTGTAATTTATAATGGCTCACCATTCAGAAGAGTGAACCTTTGAGACAAGTTGCCACAACAGCTCAGCTAAGGTACCAGACACCATATATGTTTGACAAACGAAGTCAGAAGACCTTTATTAAGACTAAATAAAATACTTTCTTTCTTGCAGATGTACATAAGACAATGGTAAGATCCATTTTTTTTGGCGACTGGCTACGCTCTGGTGACGCCCTGTTAATTCGTCCGGGGCGACGCGACGGAAGAAGCGGCGCACGACCGCGTAGACCCGCCCGTGCAATGTACCTCTCGACGCCGTGCGGGTGAGTCACCGGAACCCGGTCTTTTTCTTCGGTGGTCACACGATGATAATGTCCTAAATGAATATTGACAGATTGATGTATAGATTATGGAGTTTTTATATAATTTTTCAACTGTTCATTTATTTATGTGGTCGACAAATGTGTAAAATATCCTTAAATAAATTGCTTGTACGTCGATATCGATAAATAGATTATTATCTAAATTAATTACATTTTAATTACAGTAATTAAGTTATTTATAAAAAATTGTTTTACGAGCGAAAAATGACTGTCACACATAGGACTTGAACCCTCTATTGGAAAATTTAAAATGCATCAAACAGCAATGCATGCTGAATGAACAAACAAACTTTAATACACCCCACTCTTAAAGTTGTTTGCGTGTCAATAAAATTACTCAACGCGGGTAGTTTGATAGTGGAGGAGGTATAAAGGCGTGCGAACAGTCGATCGGAGTACATTTAAAAGTCCTGAGGATGCCTCGTTTAGGGGTACGATGCCAGAAACCTCCACATGGTGTACCCTGGGTGTCCAATACATCGTAATACAGAACGCACGTGTTTTATTTCTAAAAAACCACCGCAAATTATTATCAACCTTAACGAGCTATCAGATATGGTCCTTCGAGCCGGATCATATGATTGCTCGTTAAGGTTGATAATGATTCCTTGAGTTGAACTACATACAATAGTGGAGAAGATTGGAGAAGAAAAAGAAGAAATAGGCGAAAATAATATTCCTTAGAAATTTAAGGTCTGTAGGCCTTATGGTTCCAGTAATATCGTGATGAGTCAATACATAGGTGGAAATCTCTTATATATGTATATATTTTTTTTGGGACTAATCTCACCACACATTTCCACCATTGTAACTCTTGTAAGCCAGGATCCACAATGGTCACTATAAATGACACCGAGGTTTGACCCTCAGGCAGTCCCGGGAAATGATTTTAATTGTCTTGAAACCCGCAACAAATTTAATTAGAAAAGTTAAAGAGGAGGAGTTGGAAAAGAGTGATTCCACTTCCAGGCAAAGCGGGAGACAGAAAGCAATATTGACTAGTCAGGCAATAAGTAAAGGGTTGTACAGCTACGATAAGCGCAGCAGTACGGCACCACGGATACGGGATAACTTAACGGGGCCTATATGTGAGCCTTAAGATTGATTGCAGTAGTAGGTATGGCAGAAACGCCTAAACGCACGGAAATTTTCTCGAGTTGCTACAAGATCCGTATAGTATACTACTCCAGATGTGACCTACAAACTGTCTAACATAAGGTCGCACTCGTTACGCCAGAGATCGCACTCCCAGAGATTGTGATGTGCTGATTGTTCATACTCGCGGTTATGTGTAGAACATTGACATAGTGGTGAAGGTACGAGTTTAAAAGAAAATAATTAATTTTTAAGTTGCCATGGCCAGTTAGAAATTGGGCTACAAAATGGTCAACCTCCAGCCACACTCTCTAGGCACCTGCGGACGCATGGGAAAAATAGATAAATCTCTTATATATACTATAATATATAGATAGATTATTATTTAATACCCTGCAAGGGATATGGCGTGATGATATGTATGTATGTATGTTATTATTTAAATGTCGGCTTCATAAAAAGGGTCGAAGTCACTCAGTGCTATGTAGAGGGCTATGCACGATAGTTTTCTCAACGTGATTAAATTTGGAATACAGAAATCCTTAGAAGAACGGACGCAGTATAGAACGACCTCCATTGTGCGGATTTCTTTTTTTGTCAGTCCACCTTAGCGAACAACACCTCGACGTCAGATACACGATCACCACTCGGGAACCTTTCTTCCCCAACGGTTATCGGTTCGTTGAGCGATATTGTCTTTTATTTAATATCGTAATTTAATCTTTAAATTTATTTTTTTAGGTAACAGAATTCGTATATATTTGTATATCCTCAATAATATTATAATTCAATATTATATTTAAACTACATTGTATTCGTGCGGGACGAGTTCACATTCTCCACTTTTCTTGGAAGCAATAAAACCGACTCAGGGAGCACCGAAGGTCTAGTGGACAACAACGTTCTGCTTGAGATGTTTATATCACCAAATGGAATTGCCATATCACCTATAAAACATAGTGATTATGGCAACCCCTTTTATGGGAGGCCTATCTCGGACAGGGTATGTTTATAGATTGATCGATGAAAATACCGCATAAAATTAAACTACTTATACGGATTCTAGCGCGTTTGTATTTGATTTTTAATTTCCCAACGTTTGGAACACTTTACAGTGATCATGGTCACGGGGCGACTGAGAACTTTTCCTCTAGTATTGAAATATTAAGTACTTGGACAGACTATTTTAAAAGCTGTGTGGTTTAATGCATAGTATGTTATTTGTATGGATAGAAGCGATCTTAACGGTTCAGGCTGATCAATAGGCCACCTTACTTTATAATTGTTATTAAATTGATTAAAATATATTGATGATAGTAAAACTACAATGAAATTGCTTCATATTAATCGTTTATTTTTGAGGGTCAGTTTTATTCATAGTATATATGATTGTTTTAGTACAAGTAGGGAGCGCCTAATCCGTAACCGTAACCTTCACCGCAACCGCAACCGCAAGCGCACTTGCCAGCGATGGACACGGAACCAGCAGCGCAAACATCACCACCGAATTTCACAGCACCCATGATAGGTACTTGACCAGCGACAGCAGTGTTACCAGCAACGGGCAGTTCACCGGCGACAGCTACGTTACCTTCACCAATACCACCGTACGCATCACAACCGTATGCGCCAGCGGGGTAGCCGTAGTCAGCGTATCCAGCCCAGCCGTAAGGAGCTTCCAAACCATAACCACCGGCTAAACCACAAGGAGCACCGCAACCGTAGGGGACACCCAGACCGTAACCACCAATAATTCCACGGTCAGCGGCCACAGCAGCGCGGCTGGTGCACTGGCTGAATACAGACTGTGAAAAATGAAGATGTTTTAGCAATAGAAATTACTACTAGTATTTTTGTCTAAGTATATGAACGCTAACAAATAATAAAATTATAATTGTAAAAAAGGAAACCTTGGTGCAAATCTTTGAATTATCATTTTGTTTCTTAATAAGATTGTTTATTGTTTATTTATTATTTATTGGTTCGGACATGTGGAAAGAATGCCGAACGAACGTCTGGTTAAGAAGATATACAATGCGAAAGTGGAAGGATGTAGGTACCGGGGGAGACCGAGACTAACTTACCTAGACCATATTGGTCACGTACTGAAGGAAGGTGGAGTCACGAGTCTCCGAAACCGGCGAGCGTGTATAAAGAGAATTATGACTGTTGAGGAAGTGAGTGAAGTATGCAAGGATAGAGTTCTCTGGCACTCTGTTCACTCTGCCTACCCTGCAAGGGATATGGCGTGATGATATGTATGTATGTATTGTTTATATCTATTAGTTTGTATTCTGACTGTCATCCACCAAGTAAATTTTAACTTGTAGATCATGCAAGCTGCTCCGAAGTCCTATTTTACAATTGAGTAGAAAAATTATCTATTTTATATAATTGCCTACAAAAGACAGCTATTAAATATCAGATGACTTAGTTACTTATTTAATAAAATACAAGAAAAAGAAAAGTATGAAATAAATGAAAGTTTAACATTACCTGTACCAAGCAAGCTTGGATGCAGACCAACAGAAAGGCGAAGGAGTTCATGTTTAATGTTTGTGTTCAACGTAAACAATGTAATTTATTCGACAATTTGTTACTTTTTATATGAAACTCATAAAGCGATAGCACACATTTTAAAACTTATTGCGTAATATCTATGATACGTTTGTATTACTTAAAGTTCTGTAAGTTAACTTATTAGTAAATAATGACTTTATCATTGTTGCACAAGATTTACATTACAATTACCTATATACACATATGTTGTTCAAGTAATTTGATAACACAGTTTAGTATATAAACTAATACATCGGCCTATAACATCAATCTAGTGATCATTGCATTAGTAACAACATGTCTGCCAAGATCCTTCTCGTACTTTGCGCTCAAGCGCTCTTCGTACAGGTAAATATTTCAAGTACTTTGCATCTAATATATTTTTTATTTCTTATGGTAGTAAACGAGCAAGCAACACACCTGATGGGGAGTATTACGGCCGCCCATAACCAGGGGTACGGCAAGGCCGCTGCCTACCAACCAAAACCCATCCAGAAAGTTGCGCTTCAAGCACGAGAGATCGTGTAGTACTTGCCCCAAACGGATTGGCCTAATTTAAAAATTATATGAAATACAGTTGCATAAATATGTTCGATTAGATTATTAGATTTGTCTGTCTGAATATAATTATGTGGTTTTTGGAAGTGAAGTCGATAGATGTCAACAGACTCATTTACTATCAGGGTCAAAATGCTTTGATGAATTCCAATGTGTTGCCATATTGTTCATTCCAGTAAATATTGTATATGAATAAGTTTATGTCTTATAAACTTGAAGGTATTATTGGATACCAAGTTTTAGTTCTGTGGTATATATAATATTTTTAATAACCTAAAATTAACCCTCATATAGTTATATGATATTTATTTACCTGGAGAAATGTTTATATAATATACACTTCGATTTACAGTCTGCACTCAGCCAGTGCCTCGGCCTTGCCAACCGTGGACTTATTGGAGGTTATGGTCTAGAAGCCCCTTACGGTTTGGCTGGTGGTTACGGCTGGGATGGTGCTTTAGGTTGGGACGGTCTTCGCGGTTGGGACGCTCCTTGCGGTTTCGCCGGCCCCGCCATCGACTTCAGCCCTACCAGCGGTGGTGCCCTCCCCGTGTCCAGTGCCTCCGCTATCGCTCCCGTCGGTCTCGCTGTCGCTTCTGAGAATGTTTACGAAGGTATCTTAGCTGCCGCTGGTGAGCTTCCGTTCGTCGGCACTGTAGGAGTTGAGGGTGTATTGCCCACTGCTGGTGCTGGTGCTGTATACCACTCTTGCGGCGATGGTATCAACGCCATGACTAGCCGTGACGCCGCTTTCGCTCCTGGTTACGCTGGTGCCTACGGTATTGGTCTGGGCGCTTATGGCCTCGAAGCCCCCATTCTCGGCGCTCCTGCTCTCGGCTACCGTGCTGGATGGAAGGGTTGCGGATGCGGTCTGTAAGAGTTCACTGCAGATATATACGAATGGACAATACTTCTCAATAACAATAAAATAACTGCATATACACAAACGTCTTTTAATTAAGCATATTAAATGCTAAAAATTTCAGTAATTTGAATAACAAGGTTGTGTCATCGTTTAATACAGTTCTAACTGTAAAGTTTGAAGTACTAAGCCTATACAATGTGTAAACATTGGCCGGTAGATGGCATACGTCACCTTGAAGACGTAAGATATAATATGAAGCGAAATTTGCATGTCCTAAAATAGTTCACGATGGTGTAAGTGGCAGCATGATTGGGCCGGATTCCCAATAGGTGCGGATTCGAACCCCGCTTGTGACATCATTTTTCGTTTCGTTATCGGGTATTTATAAATAATTAAGCATATTAAACGCTAAAAATTTCAGTAATTTGAATAACAAGGTTGTGTCATCGTTTAATACAATTCTAACTGTAAAGTTTGAAGTATTAAGCCTATACAATGTGTAAACATTGGCCGATAGATGGCATACGTCACCTTGAAGACGTAAGATATAATATGAAGCGAAATTTGCATGTCCTAAAATAGTTCACGATGGTGTAAGTGGCAGCACGATTGGGCCGGATTCCCAATAGGTGCGGGTTCGAACCCCGCTTGTGACATCATTTTTCGTTTCGTAATCGGGTATTTATAAACGTCTTTTATTTTTATTTACTCGCTTCATTTCGTAAAATACTTTCCACTTTTCCTATTACATATAATTATGTACTGATTTTGATAAATAAAGAGGTCCTTAAATATTGGCTACTTTCATAAGTTCCATGGGCTGTAGATAAGAATTTGATCGAGATTATTCTACGAGCTAAATTCTGGAATTTGAAAAGCCGTTGAATTTGCTTTAATAAAATGGTTTTTTTTGTTAACTATATTTTATTATTGATTTTGTCACATTAAAATAATTACGCAAATAATATTTATTAATATATATATTGCCACGTAGTGAGGGAGTAAGAATACAATTTTTTATACTGTTATACATTTTAAAAAGAAAATACCAAATGTTTGCGTACAACCTAAAATCCACTAAGATTGGTCTATTCACCACACTTTTCTTATCCGTGAGTCATAAAAGTCGAATAAAGATTATAATATGCAAGCAGAGTCTATACCAACCGGTCTGACCAGTGCCGACTAGTAGGTCGATTTGCTTCCTATAATTTAGGAGGCTCGAGCTGTACAGTTAGATGTGTTAAAGTACGAGAAAACCGAAAAATGCTCCTAACCTTTAGGTTAGGAGCATTTTTCGGTTTTCTTTCTTTGAGAACTTCTTTGAGAACTTTAGTTCTCACAAAAAATAAGCTACAATGGAATATAAAGACTAACACACACACTCATACAGATATATTCACACACGCGCAGACAGACACACATGGTATTCATATACCCTCACACATGCACGTTGTTAAATGGATTGTGTATATATTATATACTAGCTTTCGCCCGCGACTTCGTCCACGCAGAAGTCAACTCTGACAGAGTTAAATAGAAAAAGCAATGCAAGGTCTTTAAGGTTTATCGCTAGGACGATAATTAACAGCGTCAGAAACTGGGATGCGGTCGCCATCTTCTGCGAGTTAGTTGTCTAACGGAATTAAGCAATAGGGTGGGTCCGAGAGAAAATACTCTACGTTGACACGCTCTACCGTCAGTGCTTTGGGCGGCGCAAGCGTGAGTACCTGTATTGAGGTTCACTGCCCTCAGGCTTCGACTCGAGATGATACCTGGTTGCGGTGGCCCGCCCGCATAACGTAGATGTACGTGTACGGCGCGCTATGGGGTCACGCGTCACCTCGGACGGATTGGGTGCGGTGTGTCTATATACCATAGACGGCCACTAAAGAAAAAGGTTGTTCAAAGTTCTATTCATTCTACCAATTATATTGCCTTTAATATAATATTTATGGTATGACCATGGGATAAAATTATAATTATCGCCACCCTTTATTTGACTGTTTTGTTTCACCAGCAGAGTTGCGACCTCGTTAGATATGATTTATTATTTGAGTTATAGAGTGAACATTTTTGAAGCTAAACTTAACTTGTATCTTAAGCTCTTAGACAAGAACCTATTGCCGTCTACTATGTGTATCGTGTGAGCTCTCACGCCGGCACTGGTCGCCACGACGGCACTGGTCGCCATAACGGCACTGGTGCAGGGTTGATGGAGAAGGAGAGAGAAACACGTGTTTATTTATTTTTGCCGAAGAATATTTGTACTCAATTTGAAAAGAATCGATAAAGAAATTTTCTCCCCATACACACTTTGCCTCTTTGTTACACCCCCTTAGAGGTGGAATTCAAAAAATCCTTTCATATTGAATATCTATGTTATAAAAAGAAACATGCGTCAAAATTTAATGTTTCTAGTTTTAATAGTTTCGGTTTGGCGATAATGAGTCGTTCAACCCGTTTCACAGGCCTAATTTACACAACCAGAGGGTGAAAATTGACAAATGCCAGATATTACCATATAATATTTGATTCGACTCGTAATTTGAAAAGAATCAATAAAGATTTTTTTCTCGCCATACAAACTTTGCCACTCTGTTTTACCCCGTTAGGGTTGAAATTTCGTAAAATCCTTTCTTAATAAATCTCTACTTCATAGAAAGAAACCACTGTCAAAATTTCAAGTTGCCAGCTTCAATAATATCGGCTTGGCGCTAATGAGTTAATGAGTCGTCCAACCCGCTTCGCAGGCCTAATTTACACCCCCAGAGGATGAAAATTAAGAAATGCTGAAACACATGTTTATTTATTTTTACTGAAGATAATTTGTACGTAATTTGAAAAGAATCGATGAAGATTTTTTTCTCCTAACATTTTTTAAATTGACATAACTTTTTTATTTATAAACCAATTGCCATGAAATATAGCCTAAATGTTAAGTGAAGCTTACCACAATATATTAGCGAAAACCGTGTCTAAATCGGATAAGCCGTTTCTTTTGTTTTCTAATCGGATAAGATTAGCGTGCACAAACACACAGACAAACAGATAAACAGACAAAAATTTTAACAATCATTGTTTTGGGTTCTATTTGTGTTGATAAAGGTCTATCTTATCTTTCGTCTATCTTTGCATACTTCACTCGCTTCCTCAACATTCATAATTCTCTTCATACACGCTCGCCGGTTTCGGAGACTCTTGACTCCACCTTTCTTCAGTACATGACCGATCTGGTCTAGGTAGGTTAGTCTCGGTCTCCTCCGGTACCTACATCCTTCCACTTTCGCTCGGAAATGGTTCCCGGGGACTGGAATAGCGCAGTCATGGTGCCTTTGTTTAAAAACAAGAGTTCACGTTATGACTGCGCAAATTACAGAGCCATAAGCTTGACCAGTTTGGCAGCAAAAGTGTACGGTAAAATTATTGAAAGGAGAATGAGGATGGTGTCCGATGGTTTACTGTGTGAGACACAAGGAGGTTTCAGGAGTGGAAGGGGATGCATGGATCAAGTGTTCTCGCTGCGCAACATTGTGGAGAAGCATCTGGCTCTAGGTCAGAGGGTTTTCTGCAGTTTTGTGGATCTGGAGAGAGCATTTGACACGGTTGTACGAAAGGAACTTTGGGACATTTTACCGGAGTATGGTATTAACGGTAAACTGCTACAGGCTGTGCAGTCCAGTTACATGGGCTGTAGAGCCTCTGTGCGGCTGGATGATGGAATGTCGCCTTGGTTTGACATCAATATCGGCGTTAAGTAGGGGTGCGTTCTGTCAGCCAGGCTGTTTATCATATATCTGGATAAATGTCTCCAAAGGTTGAACGATATGAATGTGGGAGTCCAGATGGGTGACTCAGTGGTCACTGCTCTGCTTTATGCAGATGATGCAGTCCTGCTGGCACAGTCAGCGACTGACCTGCAGACCCTAGTCGACACAATGACAGAAGATTGTTAGAAAAGGGGTCTACGCGTGAATGTGAGCAAAACCAAAATAATGGTCTTTGAAAGAGATGAAGCCAGAACAGATATAAGAGTAAAAAAGGTAATGATGTATTAAAGCAAGTGGATGAATTTGTATATCTTGGATGTGGATTTAGCCGAGATGGAAGGTACACTACTATTCAGCACTAGTTTCTTCCTCACGGGAAACTTTGTTAAGCATAAATCACACAAATATAGTGCTTTATTTACCAACATACAAATGTACGGATTTCTCTGCACTGTTTAACTGGCGGGTTGAGATGTTCAACAATTTGCTTTATCATGACATACAAATATATAATTACGCGATGTTACTAGACTCTAACTTAAATTTAATAAATGATTATAGCATGTTCTCAAAACATAATGGCATACTTAACAATTATGGTATGACAATTATATTTGACAGCTTAAAATACTATTTTCCTAATGACAGTAATGACACTTCGTTATACGCAAACAATGAATTTATTAATTGTGACTCTAACCATAGAACACCTAATAAAAGGAATAGTGAATCATCACATAAAACTAAACTTTTTCGTCACTAATAAAAAGACATATACACTTTTACATCAAAATATAGCTGGAATTCTACGGAAAAAAGATATGTTTGAAGTCAGCTTAAATTTAATAGATTGTAATACTGACGTAATATTCCTTACGGAAACATTCATGAAAAGAGGTTCGGAATCTAATTTATTTTTTAAACAATATAAGTTGGCTGCTTTCTACTCGAGAGTGAACCAACGTAGAGGAGGTTCATGTATTTTGGTCAAGAAACATTTTGAATGTAAAAGCCCTATATTTAGTATAAAATCCATACCATTTCAATTTGAATATTGCGCCACTGAAATACTGCCACTCAATCTAATTGTACTTTGTGTATTTAGGATACCAAATTATAATGCAAAGTTGTTTCTCGAAACTTTAACTAATATGTTGAATATAGTATGCAAACAAACAACAAAAAATATTATAATATATTATGTGGTGACTGGAATATTGACTTAGTTAAAAATAACGAAAATGCGAAAAATTTACAATCTATTCTTTCTAATTAGAACCATAAAAATCATATAATAGGCCCAACACGTCAAAAGTCTTGCATTAACCTTATAGCTAGCAATTTAAGAAACGTTAAGCCTAATTTATTTATGTTAGCGTTATCTGACCACGAAACTGCGCAAACTATATCTATCGAATTAAATGATAGTTCAAAAACACAAAGACCGTTCTGCTTTGAGAAAAAAAAAAGAGACTACTCCAAACCTAATCTCGAAAAATTTGTCACTTGCCTATCGGCTCTCACATTTAATGATGTTTTGAATTATGATGACACTGAAGAGGCTTTTACCATGTTTTACGATATTGTTACATTATTTTATGATTTATGTTTCACTACAATTACTGTAAAAGTTACAAAGAAACCAACAAAGAGTAGATGGATCTCAAAAGGCTTAATAAAATCATGTAAGCAAAAACGCTATCTCTACCTACGGTACAAAGTCTCAAGAACAAAATTAAATAAAGAGACTTATGTAAATTATTACAAACATTTAAAAAAATGTGTAACTCAGGCTGAGAAAATTGAGAGTATAAAATATATAAATAATTCAAAGAGTAAATGCAGAGCGGCTTGGAATATTATAAAAAATAACATATCAGATCAAGTGACTGTCAAATATATAGATGCTATCCTAGTAAATGATGTTGAATATAGAAATCCTGAGTTAATGGCCCAGCATTTTAATATTTTTTTTATAAACTTGACATCAAAAAATAATTGTATTGGACATAATTGTGACTTTATAAATATGACTACCTATCCAAATGTAATTTCGAATAACATTAACACCATATTTCTGACTCCTGTAAATCATTTTGACATTTTTAAAACTATTAATTCTTTAAATAATAGTAATTCCACTGGCTATGATTATATTAGAACTGACATTTTAAAATTATATGCTGAAATATTATCTAAACCTCTATGTCATATTATTAACTTATCTCTTCTGCATGGCTGCTTTCCTGCTAGATTAAAATTTTCGCTTGTCAAGCCCTTGTATAAGAAGGGTGATACTAATGACATAAACAATTATAGACCCATTACTTTAATACCTATCTTATCAAAGATCTTTGAAAAAATAATGCACGAGAAGATTTATAAATTTTTAGAAAAAAATAATATTCTAACACCTGACTAAAACGGTTTCAGGAAAAATTGCTCAACTACCTTGGCTGGTTTCACTCTGACTAAAACTATTACTGAGAGTATTGACTAAAATTATTACTGAGAGTATAGCTTCCATATTTTTGGATATATCTATGGCATTTGATTATGTAAATCATAATCTTTTATTCGTTAAGCTTGAAAAATATGGGATTCGAGGTAAAGCACTCGATTGGTTCGGTAGTTACCTAGAAAATCGCTATCAATGTGTAGAGATTAATACTATGACTGGGAAATACAACTCATCTGTTCGTTCAAATTTTGAATTAATGAATAGCTCTGGAGTACCACAGGGGAGAACATAAGATAAGCAAAGCATTAGAGAGGATCATTGAGTGCTTATATCACAATTACTTACACATTAACATAGATAAAACAAAAATTATACATTTCCAGACTTACAATAGCAAATCAAATAGTTTGAACATAAAGTATAACGATACAATAGTTGAGGAAGTAGATGCAACATCCTTTTTAGGCATTATAATGGATAAATATTGTAACTGGAAGCAACACATTGAACATCACTGTTTAAGTCTGGACAGATTTGTTTACGCTCTTTATCACTTAAGACGTATTTCAACCTTAGAGACTGCTTTAAATGCATGTCATGGGTATGTGTCCTCAAAATTAAGATAGGCTCTTATACTGTGGGGTAATTCAGTAGGTGTCAATAGAGCATTTGTTTTACAAAAAAAAAATGTATACGAGCTATGTTTGGGTTACAGCAATCCGAGAGTTGTAAGGATTATTTTAAAAAATGGAATATTTTGCCTCTGCCGAGTTTGTACATATATGAAATTTGTATTTTTGTAAGTAAACATCCGCACTTATTCTGCAAGCACAATGATGCTGTAACAAGACCAGGTGGACCTACTCACAAACTGTTAGTACCTAAACAAAAGCTAAATATATTTAGTAGGAATGTATATTGCATGGCAACACTTATCTACAATAAGTTACCAAATAGATTTAAGGAAATAAATAAATTAAGAGCTTATAAACTACAACTGTTTAGATTTTTAGTAGACAAATGTTATTATAATGTAAAGGATTTTTTAAATGATAAAGAGATGTGACTAATGATACATTTAATTTGGATTATGTAATGGTGATAGAATTGATTATTATTAATGTTAAAATGATTATAATGTTGTAAATAAATATTTTGTACACCAGTTATTGGTAGAATGTGGCATGTGCTTAAAAATTTAAGAACAAAGAACTTGTATTCCCATATTCCTACAAATAAATGTTTATTATTATTATTACATTGTATCTCCATTTATGCACGGGATCTTCCGTAGGGAAGATACCCGGTCCTTTGGTAGGCTTACATGGGGATATGGATCCAACACGCAGAGGCCTTTAGAGAAATTTAATCTAAATATTGGGATGGGACACCTACCGATGACATTCCACGTCTGCACATAACATACGTGGAATGCCAGCACTAAGTGTAAAACTATTGTGTGATGATGGTATCTAATATATGAATATGAGAGTGGGTGCTTAGTGGACTGGTTCATCTTATATCTATGAAATTATAAACTGTCGTCTGCCTTTAAACCCATGTTAAGAGATGAACGGTGGCAGACGGTGACTCGCCAATTATTATTATTATTATTATTATTACACCACTGATATAGAGCGAAGAGTGAATGTGGGAAATAGAGTGAACGGAGCGTTGGGGCAACTTCTCGGTAGCCACCACCTCAGCCAGAAGGCACGTGTAGCATAACGCAGTGCTTGTCCCGACATTACTGTATGGAAGCGAGAGTTGGGTATGCAGAAAAGAGTATGATAGTAAAATTAATGCGGTCGAAATGCGATCTCTGCGGAAAATCTGTGGAATTAGGTTGACCGACCGCATTCGTAACGACGACATAAGAGAGCGAGTAGGTATGAAAGGGAGTATTGGTGTAAAGATGCGAAAGGGAATGCTCCGATGGTTCGGACATGTGGAAAGAATGCCGAACGAACGTCTGGTTAAGAAGATTAGGTTATTATCATATCAGATAAATCAGGTAGTAAGCAAAACAACCTTATAACAATACATTTAATTTACATAGCAATATTATCGTAATACTACTTAATGAAAATAAGCAATAGTATTACCATTAACCCAAACCCAAAAAGACCCCAAACCCAAAAAGACCAAAAGATTTGCTCAGGCCAAAGCTTCGTGAACTCGTCGCAATCATCGATGCTGACCTGTCGCTGCCGACCATCGCCAGGGCGATGCTCGACAGCGTCAGGAACTGGGATGCGGTCGCAACCTTCTGCGAGGCAGTATTCTCGCGGAAGGAGGCGGCGGAGCGCGTGCGCGAGGAGCGTCTCCTCGACGCCGCGAGCCGCCGCCGGCGACTGGGGCGGCGCAGGCGCGATTACCTGCGCCTGATGCCGCCCTAGCCAAGGCCGCGGGTGACTGGATCGGGGAATTAGTCCGTCACCCGCCGAGAGGCCGACCGCGTGAGGAAAGACCGACATTCTACCTGAGGGGGGGGATGCCGGTCGAGGAGAGGGTACTCCTCAGGGGTATTCCGTCGAGCCAACCACTGACATCAAGTCACTCTGCTCCGGTGGTCGGCCCAACGACGAAGGCGACGTCACGGGTGGTTTACGGGTGTGCGCGCTTACGCCCCTCTGTCACTCCGGATAGAGTGGTGCGAGGAGTGCGACGACCGTAGCCCACCCCAAAAAAAAAAAAGGCCAAAGCTTCAAAGAAATGTATGAAAATTGTGAGCATTTGTGATACACAACGACTTAAACGCAATGGACACGGTGTATCATTTTTGATACACTGGCGCCGAAGGTGTTAAATACACAATTACATAATGATACAAAAATATAACCTTAGGTGTCAGTGTCTGTCTTTTAGCTGTTAGCCGAAGATTGCTGTCACAGCTTAACCCGGACTATGGGTAAGCGCTGAGGGCTCTCAATCCGAGGCCCGTTTCCCCGCGCTGCCACTCCTTAAATACTTACAAACTGCACAAACAACCGATAACTCACAACTTTGATGTCAAATTAGTGACTATTATTTTATTTTAATATATTTTTTAACTTAATAACACAAACGGTCATGTACTGAAGGGAGGTGGAGTCAAGAGTCTCCGAAACCGGCGAGCGTGTATGAAGAGAATTATGAATGTTGAGGAAGCGAGTGAAGTATGCAAAGATAGAGTTCTCTGGTACTCTGTTTTCTCTGTCTAACCTGCACGGGATATGGCGTGATGATATGTATGTATGTAATAACACAAATCATATCGTATTTTTTTTTAAATCTACATAAAATAGAATCTTACTACTTTTTTAAATATTATATATACATTTTTTATTATTAATCTATCACACGCATGTTGACGCACAAACTCTTACATACATACATACATACATATCATCACGCCATATCCCTTGCAGGGTAGGCAGAGAGAACAGAGTGCCAGATAACTCTATCTCTGCATACTTCACTCGCTTCCTCAACATTCATAATTCTCTTCATACACGCTCGCCGGTTTCGGAGACTCTTGACTCCACCTTCCTTCAGTACATGACCGATCTGGTCTAGGTAGGTTAGTCTCGGTCTCTCTCGGTACCTACATCCTTCCACTTTCGCATTGTATATCTTCTTAACCAGACGTTCGTTCGGCATTCTTTCTACATGTCCGAACCATCGGAGCATTGCCTGTCGCATCTTAACACCAATACTCTCTTTCATACCTACTCGCTCTCTTACGTCGTCGTTACGAATGCGGTCGGTCAGCCTAACTCCACAGATTTTCCGAAGAGATCGCATTTCGACCGCATTAATTTGACTTTCATACTCTTTTCTGCATACCCAACTCTCGCTTCCATACAGTAATGTTGGGACAAGCACTGCGTTATGTATTGCTACACGTGCCTTCTGGCTGAGGTGGTGGCTGCCGAGAAGTTGCCCCAACGCTCCGTTCACTCTATTTCCCGCATTCACTCTTCGCTCTATATCAGTGGTGTACCGTCCATCTCGGCTAAATCCACATCCAAGATATACAAATTCATCCACTTGCTCTAGTACATCATTACCTATTGTTACTTTTACATCTGTTCTGGCTTCATCTCTTTCAAAGACCATTATTTTGGTTTTGCTCACATTCACGCGTAGACCCCTTTTCTTACAATCTTCTGTCATTGTGTCGACTAGGGTCTGCAGGTCAGTCGCTGACTGTGCCAGCAGGACTGCATCATCTGCATAAAGCAGAGCAGAGACCACTGAGTCACCCATCTGGACTCCCACATTCATATCGTTCAACCTTTGGAGACATTTATCCAGATATATGGTAAACAGCCTGGCTGATAGAACGCAGCCCTGCTTAACGCCGATATTGACGTCAAACCAAGGCGACATTCCATCATCCAGCCGCACACAGGCTCTACAGCCCATGTAACTGGATTGCACAGCCTGCAGCAGTTTACCGTTAATACCATACTCCGGTAAAATGTCCCAAAGTTCCTTTCGTACAACCGTGTCAAATGCTCTCTTCAGATCCACAAAACTGCAGAAAACCCTCTGACCTAGGGCCAGATGCTTCTCCACAATGTTGCGCAGAGAGAACACTTGATCCATGCATCCCCTTCCACTCTTGAAACCTCCTTGTGTCTCACACAGTAAACCATCGGACACCATCCTCATTCTCCTTTCAATAATTTTACCATACACTTTTGCTGCCAAACTGGTCAAGCTTATGCTCTGTAATTTGTGCAGTCAAAGTGCAGTGCAAAAAGTTATGTCAATTTCAAAAATGTTCGGAGAAAAAAATCTTTATTGATTTTTTTCAAATTACGTACAAATTATCTTCAGTAAAAATAAATAAACATTTGTTTCAGCATTTCTTAATTTTCACCCTCTGGGGGTGTAAATTAGGCCTGCGAAGCGGGTTGGGTTGTCATAACGTGAACCCTTGTTTTTAAACAAAGGCACGATGACTGCGCTATTCCAGTCCCCGGGAACCATTCCGATCTCCAACATAAATTGAGGAGCAACAGGAATGCCTCCCGGACACAGGACCAACCAAGCTTGATCATCTCGGCAGACACCATATCAATGCCCGCTGCCTTACCATTTTTCAAGCTTCTTATCGTCCATTCAACTTCATCCATACTGATGCCATCGGAGGACGCCGTCGCCGAATGTTGATCTACTAGACCACATGCGACACCGGCGCCAACCGTAGTATCCGCATACATATCGCCAAAATATTCACTCCATCGGCTTAACACGTCTTGTGTTTGTGTAAGAATGTCTCCACCTTTAGACCTTATTTTATTCATTCTGAAGGCTGACCAACCACCCCGAGACTTCTTCACCTCCCTCCAAAAGAGTTTGGTGTTACCCTCGAAGTTTTTAGTCAGCCTATCTTCTGCACTCATACTTGCTCTATCACGTTTCTCTTTCACTAAGGCCTTGGTGTCATTCTTACATTGCCGATATATTTCTTTCTTCTGTTCAGTCATACTGTCATTCAGATTCAAAGAAGAGACATAGTCCAGCCACGCTTTCTTCTTTTGCTCTACGGAAGCTGCCACTTCCGCATCCCACCATGCATCACCATTTGTGTTTCTATGCTTCTTTGAACTTCCACATACTTCTTTCGCTGTGTCTACCATACTCTCTTTCAATACTCTCCAGCATTCTTCAATGTCCGATTGCGGCTGGCTTGCCATCGTCAGCCGTTCTCGGACACCCTCTGCATACTTTTCTCTTACACACTCTTCTTGCAACCTTTCAACCTTTATTCTTTCAAGCCCTCCGAAGTGGACACGCTCTCGCCAGTGCCTCCACTTTCTGAACAGACCACTAAATCTCGCAATAACGAGATAGTGGTCCGTATCGACTGTGGGGCCCCTGTAGGCTCTTGCGTCCAATATTTTGCTTCGGAGGCGACTGTCTACCAAAATTAAATCTATTATACTTTTCTGTTCATTCCTTCTCCATGTATACATATGGATGTCCTTATGTTGGAAAAATGTGTTTGACACAATAAGGTTTCTCTCCATGCATACATCCGCTATGAGCCTACCTGCGTCGTTCACTCTCTTATCACCAAATGGACCAAGTACGTCCTCATAGTCGGGACGCTTGGTCCCCACCCATCCGTTCAAATCTCCGCATACAATCACGCGTTCACTGGTTTCTGCCATATCCAGAACTTCCCTAACATTATCCCAAAACTTCTCTAAGTCTGATGCCACCGAGGATCCTACGGGAGCATATGCTACAACCATGAATACCTTGGTGACACCAAGTTTTATACGGACCCAAAGAACTCTGGGATCATACATTCCGTAATCCTTCACACCTGAGGCCAAGCGAGAGGACAGCAGTACTCCTATCCCCATGCTGGCTCGATCACTCTGTGGTACACCAGACCACAGAGCCATCCCGCCACCAGGAAGATCGCAGGCGTCGCTGCCCCTTCGCTTGGTCTCTGTTACACAGAGCACGTCTAGCTGTTTGTCCGCCATGACGGATATCAGCTCGTGCAACTTACCTTCCACACAACCTCTTACATTCCACGTGCCCACCCGGCACTCTGCTCTCCTCGACTCGCCTGACTGGGCAAGGCGTGATGGGTGGCGGACCCCATCGCCGCAACTGCCGAAGTTCGTACCGACGGGGGCGGGTCGGTACGCGTCGCCTCCGTGGGACGTCCTAACCCGCATTGCGGTACGCATTTCGTGCCGGATTAGCAGTCTAATTAGACTGGCAGGGGACGCAAACGAGCACGCTCCGGACTATGCCCCCCACAAACTCTTCAGTTCATTATTTTTACTTTATATTGTAATTTATAATGGCTCATCATTCAGAAGAGTGAACCTTTGAGACAAGTTGCCTCAACAGCTCAGCTAAGGTACCAGACACCATATATGTTTGACAAACGAAGTCAGAAGACCTTTGTTAAGACTAAATAAAATACTTTCTTTCTTTCTTGCAGATGTACATAAGACAATGGTAAGATCCATTTTCTTTTTGGCGACTGGCTACGGTCTGCTGACGCCCTGTTAATTCGTCCGGGGCGACGCGACGGAAGAAGCGGCGCACGACCGCGTAGACCCGCCCGTGCAATGTACCTCTCGACGCCGTGCGGGTGAGTCACCGGAACCCGGTCTTTTTCTTCGGTGGTCACACGATGATAATATCCGAAATGAATATTGACAGATTGATGGATAGATTATGGAGTTTTTATATAATTTTTCAACTGTTCATTTATTTATGTGGTCGACAAATGTGTAAAATATCCTTAAATAAATTGCTTGTACGTCGATATCGATAAATAGATTATTATTTAAATTAATTACATTTTAATTACAGTAATTAAGTTATTTATAAAAAATTGTTTTACGAGCGAAAAATGACTCACACATGGGACTTGAACCCTCTATTGGAAAATTGAAAATGCACCAAACAGCAATGTATGCTGAATGAACAAACAAACTTTAATACACCCCACTCTTAAAGTTGTTTGCGTGTCAATAAAATTACTCAGCGCGGGTAGTTTGATAGTGGAGGAGGTATAAAGGCGTGCGAACAGTCGATCGGAGTACATTTAAAAGTCCTGAGGATGCCTCGTTTAGGGGTACGATGCGAGAAACCTCCACATGGTGTACCCTGGGTGTCCAATACATCGTAATACAGAACGCACGTGTTTTATTTCTAAAAAACCACCGCAAATCATTATCAACCTTAACGAGCTATCATATGTGGTCCTTCGAGCCGGATCATATGATAGCCCGTTAAGGTTGATAATGATTCCTTGAGTTGAACTACATACAAAAGTGGAGAAGATTGGGGAAGAAAAAGAAGAAATAGGCGAAAATAATATTCCTTAGAAATTTAAGGTGTGCAGGCCTTATGGTTCCAGAGATATCGTGATGAGTCAATACATAGGTGGAAATCTCTTATATATGTATATATTTTTTTTGGGGACTAATCTCACCACACATTTCCACCATTGTACACATACATACATATCATCACGCCATATCCCTTGCAGGGTAGGCAGAGAGAACAGAGTGCCAGAGAACTCTATCTTTGCATACTTCACTCGCTTCCTCAACATTCATAATTCTCTTCATACACGCTCGCCGGTTTCGGAGACTCTTGACTCCACCTTCCTTCAGTACATGACCGATCTAGTCTAGGTAGGTTAGTCTCGGTCTCCCTCGGTACCTACATCCTTCCACTTTCGCATTGTATATGTTCTTAACCAGGCGTTCGTTCGGCATTCTTTCCACATGTCCGAACCATCGGAGCATTCCCTTTCGCATCTTTACACCAATACTCTCTTTCATACCTACTCGCTCTCTTACGTCGTCGTTACGAATGCGGTCGGTCAGCCTAACTCCACAGATTTTCCGCAGAGATCGCATTTCGACCGCATTAATTTTACTATCATACTCTTTTCTGCATACCCAACTCTCGCTTCCATACAGTAATGTTGGGACAAGCACTGCATTATGTATTGCTACACGTGCCTTCTGGCTGAGGTGGTGGCTGCCGAAAAGTTGCCCCAACGCTCCGTTCACTCTATTTCCCGCATTCACTCTTCGCTCTATATCAGTGGTGTACCTTCCATCTCGGCTAAATCCACACCCAAGATATACAAATTCATCCACTTGCTCTAGTACATCATTACCTATTGTTACTCTTACATCTGTTCTGGTTTTATTTCTTTCAAAGACCATTATTTTGGTTTTGCTTACATTCACGCGTAGACCCCTTTTCTTACAATCTTCTGTCATTGTGTCGACTAGGGTCTGCAGGTCAGTCGCTGACTGTGCCAGCAGGACTGCATCATCTGCATAAAGCAGAGCAGTGACCACTGAGTCGCCCATCTGGACTCCCACATTCATATCGTTCAACATTTGGAGACATTTATCCAGATATATGATAAACAGCCTGGCTGACAGAACGCACCCCTGCTTAACGCCGATATTGACGTCAAACCAAGGCGACATTCCATCATCCAGCCGCACACAGGCTCTACAGCCCATGTAACTGGACTGCACAGCCCGTAGCAGTTTACCGTTAATACCATACTCCGGTAAAATGTCCCAAAGTTCCTTTCGTACAACCGTGTCAAATGCTCTCTCCAGATCCACAAAACTGCAGAAAACCCTCTGACCTAGAGCCAGATGCTTCTCCACAATGTTGCGCAGAGAGAACACTTGATCCATGCATCCCCTTCCACTCCTGAAACCTCCTTGTGTCTCACACAGTAAACCATCGGACACCATCCTCATTCTCCTTTCAATAATTTTTCCATACACTTTTGCTGCCAAACTGGTCAAGCTTATGGCTCTGTAATTTGCGCAGTCATAACGTGAACCCTTGTTTTTAAACAAAGGCACGATGACTGCGCTATTCCAGTCCCTGGGAACCATTCCCGAACTCCAACATAAATTGAGGAGCAACAGGAACGCCTCCCAAACACAAGAGCCACCGAGCTTGATCATCTCGGCAGACACCATATCAATGCCCGCTGCCTTACCATTTTTCAAACTTCTTATCGCCCATTCAACTTCATCCATACTGATGCCATCGGAGGACGCCGTTGTCGAATGTTGATCTACTAAACCACATCCAACACCGGCGCCAACCGTAGCATCCGCATACATATCGCCGAAATATTCATTCCATCGGCTTAACACGTCTTGCGCTTGTGTAAGAATGTCTCCACCTTTAGACCTTATTTTATTCATTCTGAAAGCTGACCAACCACCCCGAGACTTCTTCACCTCCCTCCAAAAGAGTTTGGTGTTACCCTCGAAGTTTTTAGTAAGCCTATCTTCTGCACTCATACTTGCTCTATCACGTTTCTCTTTCACTAAGGCCTTGGTGTCATTCTTATATTGCCGATATATTTCTTTCTTCTGTTCAGTCATACTGTCATTCAGATTCAAAGAAGAGACATAGTCCAGCCACGCTTTCTTCTTTTGCTCTACGGAAGCTGCCACTTCCGCATCCCACCATGCATCACCATTTGTTTTTCTATGCTTCTTTGAACTTCCACATACTTCTTTCGCTGTATCTACCATACTCTCTTTCAATACTCTCCAGCATTCTTCAATGTCCGATTGCGGCTGGCTTGCCATCGTCAGCCGTTCTCGGACACCCTCTGCATACTTTTCTCTTACACACTCTTCTTGAAACCTTTCAACCTTTTTTCTTTCCAGCCCTTTTTTTTTTTTTTTTTTTTTTTTTTTTTGGTGGACTATGGATTAGTCTCGCCCCGCCAAATCGGTCCGGGGTGACGGAAAAGGCGGCGCGTGACCCCATAGACCCACCGTAAAAACTCCTCTCTTTTCGCCGTGCGAGCGGGTCACCGGGACCCGATTTTTAACTTCGGTGGCCCGCCCGGCGGTTCACCCTCGCGGGTTCCTCTCGTCGACGCCCCGACAGATTTCGCCGTCGGAGCGTCGCCCTCACGCGGTGGCCTCACGTCGGGTGACCGGACAATTCCCCGGTCCGATCACCCGAAGCCTCGGTTAGGGCGGCATCAGGCGCAGGTATTCGCGCCTGCGCCGCCCCGGCCGCTGGCGGCGGCCCGGGGCGCGGGAATCCTCCCTTGTCCGTTCCGCCGCTTCCTTCTGCGAGATGACAGCCTCGCAGAAGGCGGCGACCGCGTCCCAGTTCCTGATGCTGTCAACCATCGCTCTCGCGACGGCCGGCAGCGTCAGGTCGGCACCGATGACAGCGACGAGGTCACGGCGCTGCCGCTCCCATCCCGGACACACCTCCAGCGTGTGTTGCGCCGTGTCCTCGTCACTCCTGCAGTGGTGGCAGGCCGGAGTCCACTCCCTATACACGACCCTGTGCAGGTACAACCCGAAACACCCGAGCCCCGTCAATACCTGCACCAGCCGAAAGGTGAGGACTCCGTGCCGCCGCTCCATCCACTCTATCAATACGGGCCGGAGGGCCTCAACGGTCTCCACACCGTGCCTAGGCCTCTCCAGCCGCGTAGCCCAACGGGCGATGACGTCTCGGCGGGCATCCACGCGCCAGGTGGCTATCTCGCTCAACGATGGGGAGCCACCTTCCTCGCGCGCTGTGATAACCCGCCGGTAGAGGTCGGAGAGCATCTCCGCCTCTAGGTCCCACGGGGGTGTCCCGGCCAACAGGCACGCCGCCTCTGTCGACACCGTGCGGTACCCGCGAATGGCTCTGACCGCCATTGGTCTCTGTGGCCTCCACAGAACCGCCCTGAGCTGGGCGTTCAGAGCCCTCGCCCACACGGGTGCGCCGTACATGGCCATCGAGCGGATGACCCCCGCATACAGCCGTCGGGCCTCAAAACTGGGTCCGCCCACATTCGGCATGAGTCGAGAAAGGGCGGAAGCCGCGCCGACAAGCCGGGGAGCAATCTGTCGGAAATGCTCCCGGAACCACCATCGCCCGTCGAGCACCAGACCCAAGTACCTCATATGGGCCTGGATGCTGATGTGGATGGAGTTTACCACTATCGAGGCGCCGATGGGCAGCCTCACACGGGGCCCATGGAAAAGTAGGGCCTCCGTCTTGTTTAGGGCCACCCTGAGCCCCAGCGCCTCGATCCGCCTGACCATCTCCTCGGTGCCGAGAGTGGCCAGGCTCGCCGCCTCTTCGAGTGTCCTTCCCCGGGCTGTGACGAGCGTGTCGTCAGCGTAGCACACCAAGCTCAGCCCGGGGGGGAGACTCCCTCTCAACGCCCAGTCGTACCCGATGTCCCACTGAGTCGGCCCCAGAACCGACCCCTGTGGAACGCCGCACGACATGGGCGTCCGCACAATGTCCCCTGCGGGACCCGCGCAGAGGATACTGCGGCCCTCCAAATAGTCTGCCACCAGCCGCCTGAGGTACAGGGGCACTCCATGGAACCGGAGCGCCTCCCTGATGCAGCCGAATGGCAGACTATTGAATGCGTTGGCGATGTCCAACGACACCGCCAACAGCACTCCCTTCCCGGCGACGGCCTACGCGGCCGCCTGCCTCAGGCGTAATAGGGCCCCGATGGTCGAACGCCCCCTCCGAAACCCATACTGAGCGTCCGACAGATCGGGCCCCACCTCCTCCAGGTGTCGGACGATGCGGGCAGCGAGCACACGCTACAGCAGCTTACCCACATCGTCGAGGAGCACGATGGGCCTGTAGGCCGACGGCAAATCCGGGGACCGTCCCGGCTTTGGCAGGAGAACCAACCTCCCTTCCTTCCAGCACTCAGGGAACCGTCCAGACGTCAGACAGGCGTTGAACAGCTGCCTGAGGCGAGGCTCGAAGTGCTCGAGGAGCGACGTCAGCACCCGGACTGGAATTCCGTCCGGGCCGGGGGCCGTGGTGGCGGAACGAATCTTCGCCACGGCCGCCCCCACTTCCGACTCCGTCACGGGCGGAACACTCTCCTCGTCGTCGGCCTCCCGGTCCTGATCTGGCGGAGCCATGACCGGGGGCGTGTGTTCCGACTGCCGTGGAAACAGCTCCTCGACCACCCCACGAAGGAAGTCGGGCTGGAGGGTCTCGGTGAGGGGGGGGGGGGGCGCGAGCGAAGCTTGTTCAGCGCCGCGCGATATGGGTGACCCCAGGGGTCACGGTCGAGACCGTCCAGCATCTCCTGCCAACTCGCGCCCTTGGCGGCACGGATGGCCAGCCGAAAGGCAGTCCGCGCACTGCGGTACGCCTCGTACAGCTGGCCCTCCCGCTCGACGTCGCGGTGACGCCGCCGGCTGCGGGTGTAGGACCTTCGGGCACTGATACACGCCGCACGAAGGTCCGCCAGTCTTGGGGACCACCAGTAGACCCCCTGCCTCGGAGGTGGACGCCGCCGCACTCTGGGCATGGCCGCATCGCAGATCTGCGTTAACGCACTGCGAATGCGGACAGCCTCAGCGTCCACTCCGTCCGCTGGGGGTGGTGAGGACAGCCACGTGCTGACAATGGCCGCCTCCGCCAGTAGATCCCTGTCAAGACGACCCACAGCCCACCGCGGAAACGCGGGAGCTCCGTCCGCCCTGTGACCCCTACCGGGTTCCCGGGGGGAGACCTCCATCCGGATGTACCGGTGGTCCGACAGGGTCTCCGCCTCCTCCAGGACACTCCAGTTCCTCACCCGTGGCGCGACAGCGGGGCTAGCGAACGACAAGTCCACTATCGACCCGCCCTGCCTCTCCTCTGTCTCCAATATCGGAGACGTCTAGCTCCCGCCGGGCCTTCCTTAAGACGGCCTCGTAGCTGAGGCCCTTCTCGGCCGCCTCGGGCAGCACAGTGATCACCACTGCGGCCGTCTTCGGCGACTTGAGCCCCTTGCGCGGTCTCTTCTTCTGTCCGGCTCCTGCCTGAGGAGCGGGGACCTCAGCGGCGCGCTTGGCCTCCGCTCTCCTCCTTTGGCCGCGACTCCTTCTGTCGCGTTCGGCTACCTGCCAACCCTGTTCGGGTACGGCAGTCGTGCCAGACGCGGAAGGCCTCGTCGCGGCCTCGCTGGTCGTCGCCGGCGGTGTTGTTGCGGGCGACTTCAGCGGTCCGGCAGGAGCCGGAGCCGTCTTCCTCCTCAGGGCGGGTCCCTTCGGAGCTGGGCTGGGGCCTTTGGGCTTAGGCCCGGCCGCGGCCGCGGCGTAGCTCCCCACGCGGCCACCCTGACAAGGCAGCGGGGCGGGGGCTGGTGCCACATGCGGCCGCTTGTCCGCGGCGAGAGGTGGTCGGACACGTGGTTCTGGAGGCAACCTCGCCTCCAGAACGGCGAAGCGCGCATCGACGAGCTTGCCCACTGCGTTGATGATTTTGGCGAGGGCCTCGTCCGATATGCCTCCCACCTCAAACGGGGTCGGCTGAGCCTCCTTAGGGGCCCGTTCTACGGCGCCTGGCGGCTTTGGCGCCGCAGGGGCGCTAGCCGGCGGCAAGCGGTCCGCGGGGAGAGGCGTCAACCTCACCACGGGAACAGGGAGTTTCACCGCGGTGACCGCGCCAGCGTCAGCCGGCGGCGCGCGCTTCGCGGCGGCAGGCGTTTTCCTCGCCGCGGGGACGGGTGTGACGCTGACGCCATCACCCAACGTCGTCGGCGCCGCAGCGCGAGGCGGCTTTGGCGCCGCAGCGGCCGCCGAGTATCCGGCCCTGGCCGATAGCGCGGCTGGCGCGGGTGACACGAACAGCGCCACCTGCGCCTTGAGGTCGGCCACGTCTATCAACAGCTGGCGGTTTGCGCGACGCATTTCCGCCAGCATGTCGCCCAGGTTCCGGTTTCGGGTCCGCAGGCCTGACATCTCGCCTCTAAGGCGGACATTTTCGGCCTGCAGATTCGTGGCCTCGCCGGCGCGGACAGCGACCGCCGCCGCCCTTTCCATGACCGAGGTCCCTCGCCCTCTTCGGGAGGCCTGGATCTTGGGTGGAGGCATGTTGGCCACGCTCCCCTCGGTTTCGGCGCTCGAGCTGCCTCCCTTACTCAGGGGGCGCTTTCGCACCTGCGAGGGGAGGGCCTCCTCCTTCTTAGTCGCGGTCGCCGGCGGCGTCTTTGCTGCTAGACGCGCCGACGACCTAGTGGGGCCTTCACCAGCCGACCCACTGTCCTTTTTGGACGGCCCTGCGGGAATATCACCGCCCTCGTCCATTCTGACGGTAGATCCGCCGCCCTCGTCTTCGGACGGCTCTGCGACATCGCTGTCGCCCTCGTCCGTCGACGGCTCTGCTGCGAGTCTACCGTCCTTCTTCTCTTCAGCGGCGGCAGCCTCCCTGCGCGCTCGCCGCCCCTCCAGCCGCCTTTTGTGGCTCAGGCCGTTGCCCCGAGACTTTCGAGGCGACCTCCTCTTCTTCATCTGGGCCTCCACGGTTTGTGCCGGGCCCTCGGCGGACGCCTCAAGTCCTGAGGACGAGGCGTCGTCTTGGTCAGTTTTTGATCGGCTTGACCGGGCCTTGGGGTGAGGATCGCTACAATCCCCGTCGGTTTTATTTAAATTTTGAGTATCCATTTGATTCCCACGAGAATGGGAGATACATTGCGTCGACCCGGGCAGAGATCCCTTTACCCGGGCAAGCCTACATTTACCAACCAGGGGGTCAGCCGGTACCCTGGCTGGAGCGTGCTAACGACAGAACAACCCATCTGCCATGCATCTTCTCGCCGCACGCCAGAACTTAAGATTCTGAGTGATTTCCGAGTCCGAATGTTACTTCGAACTCTTTATAGAGGTTGTCTTCCTCGCGGTCCGGGCGGTTAAGCCAAGACCCTCGCTCCTGAAACTAAGACAAGCAAAGAATCAGGTTTACGATGTGTGGGCGGTGGCGTGTGCCTGCCCAGCCCTCAAATGAATGAGTGACTGAGCCCGTCCCAATATTTCGCGTCCTATACCCTCTACTACGACTGTAGTAGAGTAAGGAGCGAAATCGCGCAGATATTTGCTACGGACGACAGTACAACAGAAGAACTGGGGACCGCCGTCCGCACCCAGGGTACACCGCGTGGAGGTTTCTGGGATAGTACCCCATTCTTTCAAGCCCTCCGAAGTGGACACGCTCTCGCCAGTGCCTCCACTTTCTGAACAGACCACTAAATCTCGCAATAACGAGATAGTGGTCCGTGTCGACTGTGGGGCCCCTGTAGGCTCTTGCGTCCAATATATTTTGCTTCGGAGGCGACTGTCTACCAAAATTAAACCTATTATGCTTTTCTGTTCATTCCTTCTCCATGTATACATATGGATGTCCTTATGTTGGAAAAATGTGTTTGACACAATAAGGTTTCTCTCCATGCATACATCCGCTATGAGCCTACCTGCGTCGTTCACTCTCTTATCACCAAATGGACCAAGTACGTCCTCATAGTCGGGACGCTTGGTCCCCACCCATCCGTTCAAATCTCCGCATACAATCACGCGTTCACTGGTTTCTGCCATATCCAGAACTTCCCTAACATTGTCCCAAAACTTCTCTAGGTCTGATGCCACCGAGGATCCTACAGGAGCATATGATACAACCATGAATACCTTGGTGACACTTAGTTTTATACGGACCCAGAGAAGTCTGGGATCATACATTCCGTAATCCTTCACACCTGAGGCCAAGCGAGAGGACAACAGCACTCCTACCCCCATGCTGGCTCGATTGCTCTGTGGTACACCAGACCACAGAGCCATCCCGCCACCAGGAAGATCGCAGGCGTCGCTGCCCCTTCGCTTGGTCTCTGTTACACAGAGCACGTCTAGCTGTTTGTCCGCCATGACGGATATCAGCTCGTGCAACTTACCTTCCACACAACCTCTTACATTCCACGTGCCCACCCGGCACTCCGTTCTCCTCGACTCGCCTAACTGGGCAATGCGTGATGGGTGGCGGCCCCCATCGCCGCAACTGCCGATGTTCGTACCGACGGGGGCGGGTCGGTACCCGTCGCCTCCGGGGGACGCCCTAACCCGCATTGCGGTACGCATTTCGAGCCGGATTAGCAGTCTAATTAGACTGGCAGGGGACGCGAACGAGCACGCTCCGGACTATGCCTCCCATTGTAACTCTTGTAAGCCAGGATCTACAATGGTCACTATAAATGACACCGAGGTTTGACCCTCAGGCAGTCCCGGGAAATGATTGTAATTGTTTTGGAACCCGCAACAAATTTAATTAGAAATGTTAAAGAGGAGGAGTTGGAAAAGAGTGATTCCACTTCCCTTCCAGGCAAAGCGGGAGACAGAAAGCAATATTGACTAGTCAGCCAATAAGTAAAGAGTTGTACAGCTACGATAAGTGCAGCAGTACGGCACCACGGATACGGGATAACTTAACGGGGCCTATATGTGAGCCTTAAGATTGATTGCAGTAGTAGGTATGGCAGAAACGCCTAAACGCACGGAAATTTTCTCGAGTTGCTACAAGATCCGTATAGTATACTACTCCAGATGTGACTTACAAACTGTCTAACATAAGGTCGCACTCGTTACGCCAGAGATCGCACTCCCAGAGATTGTGATGTGCTGATTGTTCATACTCGCGGTTATGTGTAGAACATTGACATAGTGGTGAAGGTACGAGTTTAAAAGAAAATAATTAATTTTTAAGTTGCCATGGCCAGTTAGAAATTGGGCTACAAAATGGTCAACCTCCAGCCACACTCTCTCTAGGCACCTGCGGACGCATGGGAAAAATAGATAAATCTCTTATATATACTATACTATAATGTACCCGTGTGGCGACGGGAATAGAATACAAAGGTCGTCACCCCTTACTTGCCCGTGGGAGTCGTAAAAATCAGCTAAGGGTCTCACCGGGAGATTGGGCAGCGGCTATCTCCCGGGAAACTTAATAACATCTACCGCGATCGCCAATCCGCTCGCCAAGCGTGGCGATTATGGCATTATTACCCCCCCAAAACAAATATGAATACAAAAGAAGTCACGGCCCCCAGTCACGGCAGTTCCGCTGTTCCACGGGCTCATTTTGGTAGCGGGCCTGTTGGTGGCGGGGCAGGGGGTGCTAGGAATCTCCGGCCGCGATCCGGCTACCAAAAAAATCGACCCTTGGCCCTGGTAACACACAACGTTCGGACGCTTAGGACCGGTCATCGAACTGGAAGAGGAATTGAGCAAAATCCGATGGGACATTGTAGGATTATCAGAAGTGTGAAGAGAGGGGGAGGGCACGATAATCCTCCGGTCTGGAAATTTGCTCTTCTACCGGGAGGGAGATCACCCATCCCAAGGCGGTGTAGGGTTTATCGTCCGTAAGTCTCTCGTAGAGAACGTGGAGAGGATCGAAAGTGTGTCAACAAGGGTAGCGTACCTTATACTCAGAATTACCAAACGGTATTCGTTGAAGGTCATACAGGTTTACGCACCGACTTCGACATACTCCGACGACGTAGTGGAGGCCTTATACGAGGATATCTTGAAAGCCATCCACACGTCCAAAACCCACTTCACGGTAGTTATGGGAGACTTCAACGCAAAACTAGGCAAAAGGACAGACGATGAGTTGAGAGTGGGGCAATATGGATTTGGACAGAGAAATCAAAGGGGCCAAAAACTGGCCGACTTTTTGGAGAAGGAAGGCCTCTTCATGATGAATTCCTTCTTCAAGAAACGGCCACAAAGGAAGTGGACCTGGATTAGCCCTGATGGATCCACTAAAAATGAGATAGACTTTATCTTGACGGACAAACGACAAATATTCAATGATGTCTCTGTGATCAGCAGGATTAAAACTGGGAGTGATCACCGGATGGTTCGAGGCACATTGAATCTTCGTACGAAAGTCGAGCGGTCCCGCTTGATGAAGTCTACACTCCGACCTACACCTGTCCAATACCAGAACCCCGATAGCTTTCAACTCGAATTACATAATCGCTTGCAATGCCTGGAAGAGTGCGAATCTTCGAACGATATGAACAACAGGTTCGTGGAAACTGTCCACGCGGTCGGGTCAAAATTCTTTAAGGCCCGTCGCGCTACTAGAACAAAAAAGCTTTCTGACCAGACTCTTCAACTCATGGAGAGGAGAAAGGAAATGACGGTACAGTCTTCAGCCGATTGGTCCGAACTCAGGCAGCTTAATAGACAAATCTCTAAATCTATGCGACGCGATATTCGCCGATTCAATACACTGCGTATTGAAGAGGCGATAGAGCGAAATCGAGGCTCCAAAGTGTTCGCACGAGATTTGTCTATCGGGCAGAGCCAAATGACTAAGCTGAAGACCGATAACGGTACTGTCATTTCATCCCAGAGTGAGATCTTAGGAGAGGTCCAAAGGTTCTATGGGCAGTTGTACAAATCATCCCTGAATCCTGTTGTCAGCTTGGTCCAACACCCCAGATCCAAGCTAACTCGGCACTATACCGAAGAAATCCCGGACGTCAGCTTGTACGAGATCAGAATGGCTCTAAAACAATTAAAGAACGGAAAGGCACCGGGAGATGACGGAATTACCACAGAGCTCCTGAGGGCAGGCGGCAAGCCAGTTTTAAAAGCCCTACAGAAGCTGTTTAATTCTGTCATTCTCGGGGGTGACGTTCCAGAGTCGTGGACCAGGAGTGTGGTGGTGCTGTTTTTCAAGAAGGGCGATAAAACGCTCTTAATGAATTACAGACCCATCTCACTCCTGAGCCACGTGTACAAATTGTTTTCAAGAGTCATTACGAACCGACTCGCGCGCAAGCTAGACGACTTCCAGCCGCCCGAACAAGCCGGTTTCCGAAAAGGTTATAGTACCATAGACCACATCCACACGCTACGCCAGATTATACAGAAGACCGAGGAGTATAATCGGCCTCTGTGTCTAGCGTTTGTGGACTATGAGAAAGCCTTTGATTCTGTCGAAACTTGGGCAGTGCTGCAGTCTCTTCAGAGGTGCCAAATTGACTATCGATATATCGAAGTGCTGAAGTGTTTGTCTAAAGACGCTACTATGTCAGTCCGCATCCAGGATAAGAGTACGAAACCGATCCAGCTGCAGAAAGGCGTGAGACAGGGAGACGTTATCTCTCCGAAACTGTTCACCACTGCGCTGGAAGATGTCTTCAAGCTCTTAGACTGGACCGGACTCGGCATCAACATCAATGGCGAATACATCACTCACCTTCGATTCGCAGATGATATCGTAGTCATGGCAGAATCCCTGGAGGACATTGGCACCATGCTCAATGACCTCAGCAAGGTCTCCCAACTAGTAGGGCTGAAAATGAACATGGACAAGACGAAAATCATGTCTAATGCCCATGTCATTTCTGTACCGGTCCTGGTTGGGAATGCGATTCTCGAAGTTGTCGATCACTATGTTTACCTAGGACAAACAGTCCAATTAGGTAGATCCAATTTCGAGAAAGAGGTCAGCCGACGAATCCAACTCGGCTGGGCAGCGTACGGGAAACTTAGGAGGATCTTCTCGTCTAATATTCCGCAGTGTCTGAAAACAAAGGTTTATAATCAGTGTGTGTTACCAGCGATGACATACGGCACTGAAACGTGGTCTCTAAATGTCGGCCTCATAAAAAGGCTCAAAGTCGCTCAGCGTGCTATGGAGAGGGCTATGCTCGGTATTTCTCTACGTGATAAAAACCGAAATACGGAAATCCGTAGAAGAACGGGTGTAACCGATATAGCCCGAAGAATTAGCGCGTTGAAGTGGCAATGGGCAGGCCACATCGCTCGACGAACCGACAACCGTTGGGGAAAAAAGGTTCTCGAGTGGCGACCACGAATCGGACGACGCAGCGTAGGACGACCCCCCACTCGATGGACTGATGACCTCATCAAGGTCGCAGGAAACCATTGGATGCAGGTGGCACAGGACCGTTATAGATGGCATTCTCGTGGGGAGGCCTATGTCCAACAGTGGACGTTTACGGGCTGATGGATGGATGGATGGATACTATAATATATAAATAGATTATTATTTAATACCCTGCAAGGGATATGTATGTATGTATGTTATTATTTAAATGTCGGCTTCATAAAAAGGGTCGAAGTCACTCAGTGCTATGTAGATGGCTATGCACGATAGTTTTCTCAACGTGATTAAATTTGGAATACAGAAATCCTTAGAAGAACGGACGCAGTATAGAACGACCTCCATTGTGCGGATTTCTTTTTTTGTCGGTCCACCTTAGCGAACAACACCTCGACGTCAGATACACGATCACCAGTCGGGAACCTTACTTCCCCAACGGTTATCGGTTCGTTGAGCGATATTGTCTTTTATTTAATATCGTAATTTAATATTTAAATTTATTTTTTTAGGTAACAGAATTCGTATATATTTGTATATCCTCAATAATATTATAATTCAATATTATATTTAAACTAAATTGTATTCGTGCGGGACGAGTTCACATTCTCCACTTTTCTTGGAAGCAATAAAACCGACTCAGGGAGCACCGAAGGTCTAGTGGACAACAACGTTCTGCTTGAGATGTTCATATCACCAAATGGAATTGCCATATCACCTATAAAACATAGTTATTATGGCAACCCCTTTTATGTGAGGCCTATCTCGGACAGGGTATGTTTATAGACTGATCGTTGAAAATACCGCATAAAATTAAACTACTTATACGGATTCTACTGCGTTTGTATTTGATTTTTAATTTGCCAACGTTTCGAACACCTTACAGTGATCATGGTCACGGGGTGACTGAGAACATTTCCTCTAGTATTGAAATATTAAGTACTTGGACAGACTATTTTAAAAGCTGTGTGGTTTAATGCATAGTATGTTATTTGTATGGATAGAAGCGATCTTAAGTGTCGATTCACACTGTGATGCCGTTCACGGTTCGATCTCGCTCCGGTCTCGGTCCGTTCCCGGTCTGGTAAAATATTCTTGAATAAGAAAGAATCAGAGTATTCTCACTATCGTATCGGTCTAGTTCTGATTCGATATCGCGCCGGTACTGGTTGGTCGAAAAGAATATTTGACTGGAGCGAGATCGGACTTGTCATGACTTGTACCGACCGTCAGCGACAGTGTGAATACGTTTTTGTTTCAACTCCAGTATTTCTTCGGTCGTGCAGGGAGGAGACATTTTTCTTCTAGTCATGGCTAGTAATAAATCGTGGAATTCTGAAAAAGGTAAGTAATGTAGTTTATGCGTGTGATTTTATAACATTTGATTATGAATAATAAATAATCACACTATAATTATTTTCGCCAGCTTTTCTGTAAGCGTTTTTTCCGAGAAAAAGTGTATATGGTGAAATGTGCAAACATTTTAAAAGAATAGTTGACTTATAAAAACTTGATTACGAGCGAAAAATGATCGTCACACATGGAATTCGAACCCACGCCTATTGGAAATCCGTTCCAATCGTGCTACCATTTACACCAGCGTGACTTGTTGCATGACGGTCAATTCTCGCTTCGTATATTTTCGTCTTTAAAGGATACGTGTGCCATCTACCCGTCAATACTATACAGATTTAATACTCTAAATTTACAGTTAGAATTGTATCAAACGATGACACGAACCTAAATTTCAGTAATTTGAATAATAGGGTCGTGTCATCGTTTAATACAATTCTAACTGTAAAGTTAGAGTATTAAATCTGTATAATGTGTAAACATTGACGAGTAGATGGCACACTTCTCCTTTAAACACAAAAATATAATAGGTACGAAGCAAGAATTGATCGTCATACAACGAGTCACACTGGTGTAAGTGGTAGCACGATTGGAACGGATTTCCAATAGTCGTGAGTTCGAATCCCACGTGTGACGATCATTTCTCGCTCGTAATCAAGTTTTTCAAAATAATCAAGCATGTTAAATGCTAAATTTCAGTAATTTGAAGAATAGTTGACTGTTTTGCACTTTCAATAAATATTTTATATATAAAGTGAAACGGAATAAATTGAATACAAATGTATTTATTATTTCTAGATGAAACACTGATCGAATTAGTAAAAGGCAAACGCAGCTTATATGATTTGCAGTCACATTACTATAGTGACAATAATTATAAAAGGAAAATGTGGAACGAGATTGAAGAAGTAGTTGGATTACCTGGTGAGTGAAACACAAAAGTTATACAAAATTTGATATTTATTTAATAGCCTTTTTTGATTACATCACTAGATTTTCTTGCCACGGTACTGAACCTTCAGGAGAGTTAAAGAAATTTTTAAAAATTTCCCTTGTCTGAAATGCTTCTGCCTGTGCATTTCCTCCTTGTCTTCTTAGATTCTGTATGTGATCGGTATTAATGCATTCCGAGTTATTCTCAAAATTAATGATCCGAGTATTTCTAATGATATTATGCAGAATACATGTTGTTAAAATTATTGAGAATGCATTTTGAGGATGAGCCCTGAGTCTTCTATTGTACACGCGAAAAGTTTGTGATAGAATACCGAATGCACATTCAACTAATCTTACTCGACACAAACGATAATTAAATATTCTTTTCGCATTATCTTCAACATTCTTCGATCTTGGGTAAGGCCGCATTAAATATTGTTTTAGCGGAAACGCTTCATCTCCTAATATTACATACGGTGCTATTATGTTTGTCCCTGGTAGATGTGAGTCTTCATTCAACATTCAACATTCAACGTCGCATTTTCCAGTCTTTTTCCCAGTGCAGAATTTGCAAAAATTCCACCATCACTGTTTTTGCCATATGACCCAATATCTACAGCAACGAATTTGTAATTGGCGTCTACTAACGCCAAGAGAAGTACCGAAAACGTCTTCTTATAATTAAAATATAAAGATCTGCTGGTTCCTGGAGCTTCTATTGTTACGTGTTTGCCATCCAAGGCTCCCAAACAGTTTGGGAAATTCCACATGCTCCATAGTTCATCTGCTATTTGTAACCATTTTTCTTGAGTTGGAGTTGGAATATACTCTGTTAATAACCCTTCGTTAATTGCTCTGCAAATTTCGAGAACGATGCTCTGTACTGTCGAATGACTAAACGCAATTGTTCGGTAGGAATCCCCTGTAGACAAAAATCTGAAAATGAAGAGATTTCATAACATTTATTTTGTACTATACATAGTTTCATTCATGGATTTTTTTTCTATCAGGAGCAAAGAATCGATGGGAAGGACTACGAGCTCAATATCGAAAATACCTCGCTAAATTGAAGACCAAAAGTGGCCAAGCAGCTACAAAAATTTCCAAATGGCGATATCACGACCAAATGCAATTTATTAATGAATTTATTAATTGTGATAGACCACGAATATCTTCTATTATGCACGAGGAGGGAGACAATGATAATATTCATGATATGGATATCGAAGAGACAGATGGACAAATAACTCTGACGAAAGAAACTGATGCCAACGAAGAAGTTGAACTGGACATTGATCCAGTCAATACGTTTACGGCTTGCAAGAAACGAACTAAACAAAAAAATACAGGAGTGCAACAGGAGAATGCATCATCGACCCTAATGAAGTATATTTTAGATAAAAAAGTACAGCACACCCCATCGATAATTTTTTTGAATTAATGGCTGGCACCGTTAAAACGTTTTCTGCTGTTGATCAACATTTTATAAAAACGAAAGTATTCAATCTTGTCAGTGAAATTGAAGAAAAATATATTACGGTTGCTTCTTCGCCCTTCTTATCACCGGCAACTGTTCATCATTGTCAAATATCACCTGCCCCACCTACATATTCAACGTCGTCTTCATCATCATTTAATTCCGCTGAAGTTAATCTACCTCACTCGCAAGATCCGCCACGTGATTGCCCAACACCGCTATCGCAACATGCATATAACAAACACTTGCGACCTTCGACATCACTTGCTCACGTAGGGAATGGATCAACATCAAGGATTATTTCTGCCCCAAAAACAACAACTTCTTCTGAATTTGTGCTCTCTCAAACACAATATACCCTACATCACAGAGACTCAGAGTCTGTATAATAATATTTATGCTACTATTTTGCTACGCTAGTTTGAGTGATGCTAATAATCTTTACATACGAACTTCGTAGAATACGTTTCATTTAGGATATAATACATACATAATACACCCTGTATTAGAATAAAGTTTGATTTCATGTAACAGAATTATTATTTACCTTAAACCATCAGTTTTTCTCGTGGAGAAATCGCCTCACGAAAAGAAGTGTTCCTATTTGAAATTTTACATTCGATTTTTTTCAAAATCATTTCGAATGTTCCTGAGTCTATTCGACAGTATTGTACAAATTTTTCTTCGTCGTCTATCAAATGACGATATAACGTGTGATATTCGCCTTCTTCTTTTCTCGTTAATAAACTAGGATGTATCCACATTCTTCGTCTTTTTATTTTACGTTTAATTTTTTTATATTTGTATCCTGTTCGTCCAAACTAATAGCTATTATCGCTAATTCTTCGACTGAAAAATTGAATGCCATTTTTTGGCGAGTAAAATTTATCAAATTTTTTCGAGAAACGTCCTATGTCGACCATGGATCGAGACAGACTGATTGTGGAACTAGTAGTGTAGACACAGCGAGATTTGATCGGACCGAGACCGGAGCGAGATCGAACCGTGAACGGCATCACAGTGTGGATCGAGCCTAACGGTTCAGGCTGATCAATAGGCCACCTTACATTATAATTGTTATTAAATTGATTAAAATATATTGATGATAGTAAAACTACAATGAAATTGCTTCATATTAATCGTTTATTTTAGAGGGTCAGTTTTATTCATAGTATATATGATTGTTTTAGTACAGGTAGGGAGCGCCTAATCCGTAACCGTAACCTTCACCGCAACCGCAACCGCAAGCGCACTTGCCAGCGATGGACACGGAACCAGCAGCGCAAACATCACCACCGAATTTCACAGCACCCATGATAGGTACTTGACCAGCGACAGCAGTGGTACCAGCAACGGGCAGTTCACCGGCGACAGCTACGTTACCTTCACCAATACCACCGTACGCATCACAACCGTATGCGCCAGCGGGGTAGCCGTAGTCAGCGTATCCAGCCCAGCCGTAAGGAGCTTCCAAACCATAACCACCGGCTAAACCACAAGGAGCACCGCAACCGTAGGGGACACCCAGACCGTAACCACCAATAATTCCACGGTCAGCGGCCACAGCAGCGCGGCTGGTGCACTGGCTGAATACAGACTGTGAAAAATGAAGATGTTTTAGCAATAGAAATTACTACTAGTATTTTTGTCTAAGTATATGAACGCTAACAAATAATAAAATTATAATTGTAAAAAAGGAAACCTTGGTGCAAATCTTTGAATTATCATTTTGTTTCTTAATAAGATTGTTTATTGTTTATTTATTATTTATTGGGTCGGACATGTGGAAAGAATGCCGAACGAACGTCTGGTTAAGAAGATATACAATGCGAAAGTGGAAGGATATAGGTACCGGGGGAGACCGAGACTAACTTACCTAGACCATATTGGTCACGTACTGAAGGAAGGTGGAGTCACGAGTCTCCGAAACCGACGAGCGTGTATAAAGAGAATTATGACTGTTGAGGAAGTGAGTGAAGTATGCAAGGATAGAGTTCTCTGGCACTCTGTTCACTCTGCCTACCCTGCAAGGGATATGGCGTGATGATATGTATGTATGTATTGTTTATATCTATTAGTTTGTATTCTAACTGTCATCTACCAAGTAAATTTTAACTTGTAGATCATGCAAGCTGCTCCGAAGTCCTATTTTACAATTGAGTAGAAAATTTATCTATTTTATATAATTGCCTACAAAAGACAACTATTAAATATCAGATGACTTAGTTACTTATTTAATAAAATACAAGAAAAAGAAAAGTATGAAATAAATGAAAGTTTAACATTACCTGTACCAAGCAAGCTTGGATGCAGACCAACAGAAAGGCGAAGGAGTTCATGTTTAATGTTTGTGTTCAACGTAAACAATGTAATTTATTCGACAATTTGTTACTTTTTATATGAAACTCATAAAGCGATAGCACACATTTTAAAACTTATTGCGTAATATCTATGATACGTTTGTATTACTTAAAGTTCTGTAAGTTAACTTATTAGTAAATAATGACTTTATCATTGTTGCACAAGATTTGTAATGTAACAATTACCTATATACACATATGTTTTTCAAGTAATTTGATAACACAGTTTAGTATATAAACTAATACATCGGCCTATAACATCAATCTAGTGATCATTGCATTAGTAACAACATGTCTGCCAAGATCCTTCTCGTACTTTGCGCTCAAGCGTTCTTCGTACAGGTAAATATTTCAAGTACTTTGCATCCAATATATTTTTTATTTCTTATGGTAGTAAACGAGCAAGCAACACACCTGATGGGGAGTATTACAGCCGCCCATAACCAGGGGTACGGCAAGGCCGCTGCCTACCAACCAAAATCCATCCAGAAAGTTGCACTTCAAGCACGAGAGATCGTGTAGTACTTACCCCGAACGGATTGGACCAATTTAAAAATTATATGAAATACAGTTGCTTAAATATGTTCGATTAGATTATTAGATTTGTCTGTCTGAATATAATTACGTGGTTTTTGGAAGTGAAGTCGATAGATGTCAACAGACTCATTTACTATCAGGGTCAAAATGCTTTGATGAATTTCAATGTGTTGCCATATTGTTCATTCCAGTAAATATTGTATATGAATAAGTTTATGTCTTATAAACTTGAAGGTATTATTGGATACCAAGTTTTAGTTCTGTGGTATATATAATATTTTTAATAACCTAAAATTAACCCTCATATAGTTATATAATATTTATTTACCTGGAGAAATGTTTATATAATATACACTTCGATTTACAGTCTGCACTCAGCCAGTGCCTCGGCCTTGCCAACCGTGGACTTATTGGAGGTTATGGTCTGGAAGCCCCTTGCGGTTTGGCTGGTGGTTACGGCTGGGATGGTGCTTTAGGTTGGGACGGTCTTCGCGGTTGGGACGCTCCTTGCGGTTTCGCCGGCCCCGCCATCGACTTCAGCCCTACCAGCGGTGGTGCCCTCCCCGTGTCCAGTGCCTCCGCTATCGCTCCCGTCGGTCTCGCTGTCGCTTCTGAGAATGTATACGAAGGTATCTTAGCTGCCGCTGGTGAGCTTCCGTTCGTCGGCACTGTAGGAGTTGAGGGTGTATTGCCCACTGCTGGTGCTGGTGCTGTATACCACTCTTGCGGCGATGGTATCAACGCCATGACTAGCCGTGACGCCGCTTTCGCTCCCGGTTACGCTGGTGCCTACGGTATTGGTCTGGGCGCTTATGGCCTCGAAGCCCCCATTCTCGGCGCTCCTGCTCTCGGCTACCGTGCTGGATGGAAGGGTTGCGGATGCGGTCTGTAAGAGTTCACTGCAGATATATACGAATGGACAATACTTCTCAATAACAATAAAATAACTGCATATACACAAACGTCTTTTATTTTTATTTACTCGCTTCATATCGTAAAATACTTGCCACTTTTCCTATTAGGTTATGTACTGTTTTTGATAAATAAAGTGGTGCTTAAATATTGGATACTTTCATAAGTTCCATGTGCTGTAGATAAGAATTTGATCGAGATTACTCTACGAGCTAAATTCTGGAATATGAAAAGCCGTTGATTTTGCTTTAACAAAATGGTTTTTTTTGTTAACTATATTTTATTATTGATTTATGTCACATTAAAATAATTTCGCAAATAATATTTATTAATATATATATCCATCCGTCACCATTGCCAACGTCACTGTTGTTAGTTACGTGGATTACTCATGGTACGGTTTTAATCTTCGAAATAAAACTCCACAAGTAACTGTTTAAATGTTGTATTCTCAACGAGTAGCGTAACGTCGCCCCAGAGAGCTCCGCACGGTATAAAGGAGTCTTTGTTCTTTGTTCGAGTGAACACGAATGAATGTATTTCTTTTTTTTTTTTTTTTTTGTGTGTCTTAGTTGTTAGCCTCAGATGGCTATGACAACTTTACCCGGACTGTGGGTGAGCGCTGAGGGCTCTCAACCCGATGAATGTATTACGACAGTGCGTCCGTATTTATAGAGCTCGGCGCACGTGCACATGCACGTGTTTACAATTTAAGTATAGAAATTTCGATGAGAGAAATAATCACATGTTTGTTAATGTTAATTTAACATCAAAATAATCTTTAAGGAATCAATTGATGATTTATGAAGTAATTAAACTATTCAATTAATTAGTCTATTTATTTATAGTAGGTGTATTGTTGTATCTGCGCCGATACGCATACGCCTACCTGTTCGGGCTAATAAGGAGCCTAGAAGAATTATTCATTTCTCCGAGCCTTTACGTGATGATATGCGTTTATTACTAGGCGTTCTTTATTGTAATTGAATAGAAATATTTACTTGTCACTTACCGGCAGAACTCGCACCTTGTAACACGTTATTTTATAATATACTAGATTTAAACTTATTGGGGACTTTTATTTGGCACCATCGTATACTCCAAAGATACGACATTGGTGGCCCATGAGGGGAAGCATCTAGAAATCCGCGTAAATTTCAAGAAATACGAAAATTTTGAAGACATTAAAAGGGACAAAGTTCGTCAAGACGGTTGTCCGCTTTCGAATCGGATTACTTCAAAAGTTGGAGCCTTGCAGTGGATGGGCCAAAGCCACGGGCTCCACACGAAGATATACTAATTCCAGAGAAATTCAGAAGCCAAGTTCGAGCAGTAATACATCAAAAGTATTACATCGACATCTTCACCAAACAGATAAGTGTCTTCCAACAGTCACAATATTAATCAAAATCATCCAAAATACCTCGTACACCTTATGTACTATTTTTAATTAAAGCTAATTTGTGTAAACAAGGTTTTGTGGTTTAGTCATAACCATAAACGTCCCCATTCTTTCAAAAATCAAATTATTTTCTACCCACCTTTTTGTTTATTATCAATTTTGTGTGCCGATTTAGGAAAATTAACGAACATATTTCAAATACTTTCTATTATTTATCAGTAATATAAGCGTCTTGCTATAAAATAAAGGTAATTAATATATTATAAAGCTAAAACTTACTATTATGTGCAAGAATCGTAGATTTAATTATCGATAATTGATTAGTTACAATAAATTACATTTATTTTTCATTATTTTATCACTTTAAACAAATTATAAACAGTATATTTCACTCATATTATTATAGTGTAGGCCTTGAGAAGGTTAATTAATAATAACAGTTCAATAGAAGCAAACTATTGATGACTTAAAGTAATCACCAATGCCCGGTCCCGTGACAATTTATTGATAGCAAATTCTCATTGTGTTTGCCGACTAATTCCAGGCAATAACTGCAACCAACGAGCTGTTCAGACGTGTAGCCCGCCTGCCCCGGGCTTCCAACTAATAGGTGACACCGAAGGGAGTGACGTGAGCTTATTTAATTTAGATAAATACTTAACTTAAATTACACAATGGCTGAAGAGCGTTATAAAGAGTTATTTGCTAAAAGAACGTCAGCCAAAGGACAAATTACAAGATTTAAAAATTATTTAAATAATATTTCTAAAGAAAAGGAATTAAGTGATATTCAGTTAACAATGTTGAATTTAAAGCTTGCCAAATTTGAATCATTATCAGTTAAAGTAGATGATTTGCAGAGTGAAATAGAGGTTTTGAGTTCTGCAAATATGGACATTGAGCTTAATGAACGTGATAATATGGAAAAAGACATCATAATGAGCATTGCTACGGCAAAGAATTTAATTGTACATTTTTCTAAATGTAACGAATATGAACAAAGACGGCAGTCTTTACAAAATACTTCTCTCTGTGTAGATGATGCTCATCATAATGTTGATATAGGGCTTAAACTTCCTCAGATAGAAATCGCCAAGTTTAGTGGCGAATATTTTCGCTGGTTAGAATTTAGAGACACGTTTGAAAATTTAATTCATAAAAATGAGCGCATTCCAAACATTAATAAATTCCATTACTTGAATTCATATCTTCAAGGTGACGCTGCTAGGGTTGTTTCAAATCTCGAGGTATCTGCCATCAATTATCCTGAGGCTTGGCAGTTACTATGCAGTCGATACAATAACAAAAGAATGCTAATTAATCACCACTTAAATTCTTTATTTACTATCAAGCCACTTTCACACGAATCGGAGCGATCATTGAGATTTATAGTAGATCACGTGACCAAAAATCTACGCGCCTTATCCAGTTTGGGTCAGCCAACTGATAAATGGGATGTTTTAGTTGTATTTATGCTCTCTAAAATTCTAGACACCCATACGTTGCTGAAGTGGGAAGAACATCGTAGTAGGGAGTCAGATGAAGCACCCACATTGCTTAAATTTTTTAAATTTCTCACTGATCGTGCTAATGTGCTCGAATCTCTTGGTCGTAATAACAACTATGACTATCGTAATGTAAGGTCAAAGTCATTCATGCAATCACGATCTAATTATAATAAAATCAATAATGCTAAGCCAATTGAAAATAATAATGTGAAATCTTTTGCGAGCACTAGTAATTATAAAAAACCCAATAAAATTCAAAATGCGTTTGTATGTATAATTTGTAACGAATATATGATTGTCCTAACTTTAAGGCCAAGGGTATTGATGAAAGAATAATAGACGTAGAAAAGTATAAATTATGTATTAATTGTCTCAGGCAGGGTCATGCTGTTAGTGAGTGTCGCATGGGACCATGTCGAGTACATGACTGCTCAGAAAGACACAATAGTTTACTGCATCGTCCGTCATCAACGTCAACCCTTGTCGATATTATTGAGCCGCCTAATTTAATAGTCAATCATTCTAATAGAGAAACAAGTCAAGTTCTATTATCCACCGCCATGATCGAGGTCTCGAATCCATTTGGTTCGCAAAAGATCAAAGTTCGTGCACTCTTAGATTGTGGTAGCCAATCATCTTTTATTACTCAATCACTAAAAAATAAATTATCATTGAATACTCAACCTATTGAGGCTTTAAACATCATTGGAATAGGCAATTTAGTTAATAATAAAACTACTGAAAGCTGTATTATAAAACTGCAATCTTTACACACTAAATTTAATGTCAGTTTACCATGTTTTGTTTTACAACAGTTAACTGGTCAATTACCAAGATTCCCATTCGACATAAATCTACTCAAATTGCCCGACAATATTCAGTTAGCTGATCCTATGCTTCATCAACCAGCTCCAATAGATGTGTTAATAGGAGCAGATATATTTTGGGATATATTGGTTGGTGATTGCCTATCGTTAGGAATGAAAGGTACTAAATTAATTAATTCTCAATTCGGTTGGTTGGTATCGGGTCCTATACCTGTTCCATCAAAGTTCACACACTGTAAAAATGTGATATTTTCTCAATCCGATAGTGAAAATATTGAGAAACTCTTAACCAAATTTTGGGACATAGAGGATGTTCCCATAAAAAATAGTATAAGTGTAAATGATCTTGAATGTGAAAGGCATTACTTTACAAACACAACGAGAGACAATACTGGTAGATTTTGTGTGAAATTACCATTGAAAGAATCTGCGGACTGTTTAGGCGATACGTTTGATTTAGCTAAGGCACGTTTTATTAATTTAGAAAAACGATTCAAAAGAAATCCTAATTTAAAGATGGCATACAGTAAATTTATTAACGAATATGCTGAAGCAAGTCACCTGTCAGTGTCCGGTAAGCATTTTATTCATAGCTCAACTCCATATTACTATCTATGTCATCACGCAGTATATAAACAGGAGAGCGAATCAACAAAACTTCGTGTTGTGTTTGATGGTTCGGCAGCCTCCTCTTCTGGCTATGGATTGAATGACATTTTAATGATCGGTCCAGACATTCAGGACTCTTTGTTCGCTATTTTGATACGTGCCAGACAATATAAGTACCTACTTACAGGTGACATAGAAAAAATGTACCGTCAAGTATTAGTAGATAAAGATGATAGACATTTACAACTTATTTTGTGGAGGGACAATGAGTCTCAGCCCCTTCAAACATTGATACTGAATACAGTTACTTACGGTACGGCGAGTGCTAGCTACTTAAGTACACGCTGTCTTTCACAAATAGGCAGTGAACAAGATGACCAACTTATTAAAACTATTATTCAAAGGGACTTCTACGTTGACGATTTGATAACGGGGTCCAATGATCCTCAACAATTAATGTACATGCACGAGGCTGTATCAAGTGCATTAGCTTCAGGTTGTTTTAATTTAAGAAAATTGAAAACTAATTGCCCGTCTATTTTTAAGAATACCTTAGTTAATAATCAAGATAGTTTAACGTTTAGTGAATCTTTTAGTACGCTAGGACTTGGTTGGGATCCTATTAATGATACACTACATTTTCCTGTGAAGGGATTCTCATATGATGGTTCCAATATAACGAAGAGAGTTATTATGTCTAATGCCTTTAAAATATTTGATCCATTAGGTATTTTGAGCCCAATAGTTGTGAAACCTAAAATTATGTTACAAAGGCTTTGGCAACAAAAGGTAGATTGGGATGAAGCCGTTCCTCAAGAAGAAAGAGATAAATGGATTAAATTTTGCGATGATATGAAGTACTTGACCAAGTTGCAGGTAACTAGACTAGTTTTGGGCGAATCGGCAATCCATGTAGAGTTACATTCGTTTAGTGATGCATCTATGCATGCTATTGGGGCATGTATTTATATGAGAACTATTAATGCCAATGATGAGGTTACAATTAGATTATTATGTGCGAAATCAAAGGTAGCTCCTCTTAAGCCAACTACCATACCTCGTTTAGAATTATGCGCGGCTCTTCTGGCTGCTAAGCTTACTAAGTCAGTCGTAGATTCACTCAGGCATCCGCCGAACAGAATAGTTCATTGGTGCGACTCTAGCGTAGTACTAGGATGGCTTAGGACAGATGTAACAAGACTGAAGATGTTCGTAGCTAATCGAATTTGTGAAATAAAGGAATTAACTTCCTCAATGTGGCGATACGTACCAACAGACGTCAATCCAGCTGATATAGTTTCGAGGGGTGTAGACATAAAGCAATTTATTTCCATGCCACTGTGGTGGTCTGGTCCTAGTTTTTTACTTAAGAATGAATCAAAATGGCCAGTTCTAAATAGTAGGGATTCGACAGGACTGCCAGAATTAAAGGTACACAGTGCCATTACAATGGAGGGCGAATATATCATAGATTTCAATAAGTATTCTTCCATAACGAGACTCCAAAGAGCATATGCCTTTGTTCATAGGTTTATACATAATATCCGAAATTCGCACAATAAACGCGTAGGTATACTAACCGTTGAAGAACTCCGTGAGTCATTCTACGCATTATGTGTCATTGCTCAACGTCAATGTTTTCCTAATGAATACGAATTACTTAAATTGGGCAAACCTATTAAAAATAAGTGCAAAATATCATCACTATCTCCATTTTTCGATGAAAATAAATTAATTCGTGTAGGTGGTCGTATCAGCGCGTCTACACAACCTTACGATCAGAAGCATCCAATTTTACTTCACGCTTCACATAGGTTAACTAAACTATATTTTGAAAGAGAGCATATTAAAAGTTTGCATGCTGGTCCACAGCTGTTACTAGCTACAGTAAGAGAGACAGTGTGGCCAATCAATGGTCGTTATCTTGCCAGACGAGTAGTCAATAACTGCCTGCGCTGTAGACGTTTGCGAGGCAAAACAATGCAGCCTAAAATGGGTGACCTACCTCGACAACGTGTAAATGTAGACTATCCTTTTTTATCGGTTGGCTTAGACTTCGCTGGTCCCTTCAATATAGTAGATCGGAAGGGTCGTGGAAGTCGCTTGATAAAAATTTATTTGTGTCTTTTTATATGTCTACGCTATAAATGTTTACACTTAGAAGCTGTTAGCGGTTTATCTAAGGATTTATTTATTATGACACTTAGGCGTTTTATTGCGCGTCGTGGAAAACCAGTAGAAATATTCTGCGACAACGGAGGTAATTTTGTGGCTGGTTCTAAGGAAGTAGGAGCGTTTCTCGGGGAAGCTCACAAGCCTCTGTCTGACTTTGCAAGTCAACAATCGATCAAATTTAATTTCATACCAGCTTATTCACCTCACTTCGGTGGCATTTGGGAAGCCGGAGTGAAATCGGCAAATTATCATATAAAGCGCGTTATCGGCAACAGCCATCTTACATTTGAAGAAATCTCTACCTTGTTTGCACAAGTGGAGGCAATTTTAAATAGTCGTCCTTTGTGCCCACTCTCGTCCTCTCCTACCGATCTCCTGCCTTTATCCCCAGGACATTTTATGATTGGGAGACCACTAACTGCTTCACCGATACCAAACTTGGAACAAATCAAGGAAAGCCAGTTGCAACGTTATATGCGCGTCGAGAAGATAAGGCAGCACTTCTGGCAAAGGTGGCAGAAAGAATATTTATGTGAGCTGCAGCAAAGGACTAAATGGAAGACAAATAAGGCAAGCTTGAAGGTTGGAGACATGGTCCTATTAGCAGATCCTAATACACCGCCTCTTACTTGGAGACTAGGCCGTGTTTTAAATTTAATCCCTGGACAAGATGGTATATCCCGGGTGGCTGACATCCTGACAAACAAAGGTTGCGTACGCCGTTCCTTGGTCCGGCTCTGCAAACTACCGACAGCAGAAGAACTTTGACAGTTGAAAATTGACTTTTCAACGGCCGGGAAGATGTTCGGGCTAATAAGGAGCCTAGAAGAATTATTCATTTCTCCGAGCCTTTACGTGATGATATGCGTTTATTACTAGGCGTTCTTTATTGTAATTGAATAGAAATATTCACTTGTCACTTACCGGCAGAACTCGCACCTTGTAACACGTTATTTTATAATATACTAGATTTAAATTTATTGGGGACTTTTATTTGGCACCATCGTATACTCCAAAGATACAACACTACCTAGACTAGATCGGTCATGTACTGAAGGAAGGTGGAGTCAAGAGTCTCCGAAACCGGCGAGCGTGTATAAAGAGAATTATGAATGTTGAGGAGGCGAGTGAAGTATGGTATGCAAGAATAGAGTTCTCCGGCACTCTGTTCTCTCTGCCTACTGCAAGGGATATGGCGTGATGATATGTATGTATGTGTATGCGCCGATACGGCCATACTGACAGGTGGTGCGCGCTCTGCACCAGCCTTGTTGATTCTCGTCGGTTCTCGTCGGTACTCGTTGGTTCTCGTCGGTACTCGTTGGTTCTCGTCGGTACTCGTTGGTTCTCGTCGATACTCGTTGGTTCTCGTCGGTAGTCGTTGGTTCTCGTCGGTAGTCGTTGGTTCTCGTCGATAGTCGTTGGTTCTCGTCGATACTCGTTGGTTCTCGTCGATACTCGTTGGTTCTCGTCGATACTCGTTGGTTCTCGTCGATACTCGTTGGTTCTCGTCGATACTCGTTGGTTCTCGTCGATACTCGTTGGTTCTCGTCGATACTCGTTGGTTCTCGTCGATACTCGTTGGTTCTCGTCGATACTCGTTGGTTCTCGTCGATACTAGTTGGTTCTCGTCGATACTCGTTGATTCTCGTCGATACTCCTTGGTTCTCGTCGATACTCCTTGGTTCTCGTCGATACTCCTTGGTTCTCGTATAGAAATAGTTTTCTTCGAGTAGTGAAGCTGTTGTTTTATAAACAAATTTGTAGGAGTATGTTAGTGAATTATAGGGGATTTTATTGTAGGGTTCTCGAAGGTTCTCGTAGAGTTCTCGGAGGTTCTCGTAGAGTTTTCGGAGGTTCTCGTAGAGTTTTCGGAGGTTCTCGTAGAGTTCTCGAAGGTTCTCGAAGAGTACTCGGAGGTTCTCGAAGAGTTCTCTGAAAGTAATAAATTGATTTTACTTATCTACGATTTAGTCTGGCGAGTTATTTCGGAGGTTCTTGTAGAGTTCTCGAAGAGTTCTCGGAGGTTCTCGGAGGTTCTCGAAGAGTTCTCGGAGGTTCTCGAAGAGTTATGTGGAGGTAATAAATTGATTTTACTTATCTTCGATTTATTGTGACGAGTTATTTCGGAGGTTCTCGTAGAGTACTCGAAGGTTCTCGAAGAGTTCTCGGAGGTTCTCGAAGGGTTCTTGGAGGTTCTCGAAGAGTTATGTGAAAGTAATAAATTGACGAGTTATTTTCATCCTGAAGCTCGTGGTTTAGCCGTATTTGCTCTTGTCGTGAAGTCGATGGAATGAGCTCTGTTAATTCAGCTGAATTTCGGGGAGTAAGCAATTCATTGCCCACCGATATGGACAGTTGAGCACCAAGCTGCGGGGCATGGCGAAGCTGATCGCGAACGATCCCACTTCTGATGACGAAGGAGGAACCAATAATGACGCAGGAGGCACCACCATTGTATTTTTAAAAGGTGTGACGTCACCATTGCCAACGTCACTGTTGTTAGTTACGTGGATTACTCATGGTACGGTTTTAATCTTCGAAATCAAACTCCACAAGTAACTGTTTAAATGTTGTATTCTCAACGAGTAGCGTAACGTCGCCCCAGAGAGCTCCGCACGGTACAAAGACTCGAACACGAATGAATGTATTGCTTTTTTTTTTTTTTTTTTTTTGGTAACGCAGTGGTTAAAAATGCATTTGTCGCATACCCGCCCCGGGCGGGGATGTGGGACTCACAGGCCCTGAAGGGGACACTGAATACCCACTAAAACATACCAACTGCGAGCTGTTAGCCGAAGAGGCTTTTACAGCTTAACCGGACTGCGGGCGAGCCCGAAGGCTCTCAACCCGATAGACATGAATTAGGCGACTTCGCCCGAGGGCTCCCCCTGTGGGGAACGGGCCTCGGCTCGGGGCGTCGCTGGGGGTAAGGTGGACGTGGACGTGTCCATCTTGGGGTCGGTGATTCTTGCTCGCCGTGTTTTCGTACCTCGACGTCGAGGACGGCAACGCGGATGTTTGTGCGCGATGGCCTCGCGTGCGGCGTAGGCTTTGGTCTGGGCGAGAATGTATTGCGACAGTGCGTCCGTATTTATAGAGCTCGGCGCACATGCACATGCACGTGTTTACAATTTAAGTATAGAAATTTCAATGAGAGAAATAATCACATGTTTGTTAATGTTAATTTAACATCAAAATAATCTTTAAGTAATCAATTGATGATTTATGAAGTAATTAAACTATTAAATTAATTAGTCTAATTATTTATAGTAGGTGTATTGTTGTATCTGCGCCGATACGCATACGCCTACCTAGACCAGATCGGTCATGTACTGAAGGAAAGAGTGGAGTCAAGAGTCTCCGAAACCGGCGAGCGTGTATGAAGAAAATTATGAATGTTGAGGAGGCGAGTGAAGTATGTTATGCAAGAATAGGGTTCTCCGGCACTCTGTTCTCTCTGCCTACTGCAAGGGATATGGCGTGATGATATGTATGTATGTGTATGCGCCGATATATATATATATATATATATATATATATATATATATATATATATATATATACATACATACATACATATCATCACGCCATATCCCTTGGATATATATATATATATATATATATATATATATATATAAGTATACTTATGATTCAGAAGTAAAAATCATAAAAAAATACAAAAAGGTTTATATGAAATAAGAATTATATTTTCTAAATCAGGATACGATAAACGAAATACAAATCAGTAGAGATATGATCAAATCTTACCTTAAAGAAAACACCAATTTACATAAAAATAAATACACTCACGAGATAACTAAAAACTCACAACACTTGCTACACAACAAGTCTCGTCGATAACGTCTGTACATCACGAATGCCGACAAGCAAATGCCCCTCTCCAACGTTTCGCACGGCTTTATATAGGAATGCTTGCTAGTGTAAAATGTGAATCCTAACTGTATTATATTGAGATATATTATACCTAATATATCCTGTAATAATAGGTACCTATTAGGTTATTATACATACTTACATATCATCACGCCATATCCCTTGCAGGGTAGGCAGAGAGAACAGAGTGCCAGAGAACTCTATCTTTGCATACTTCACTCGCTTCCTCAACATTCATAATTCTCTTCATACACGCTTGCCGGTTTCGGAGACTCTTGACTCCACCTTCCTTCAGTACATGACCGATCTGGTCTAGGTAGGTTAATCTCGGTCTCCCCCGGTACCTACATCCTTCCACTTTCGCTCGGGAATGGTTCCCGGGTACTGGAATAGTGCAGTCATCGTGTCTTTGTGTAAAAACAAGGGTTCACGTTATGACTGCGGAAATTACAGAGCCATAAGCTTGCCCAGTTTGGCAGCAAAAGTGTACGGTAAAATTATTGAAAGGAGAATGAGGATGGTGTCCGTTGGTTTACTGTGTGAGGCACAAGGAGGTTTTAGGAGTGGAAGGGGATGCATGGATGAAGTGTTCTCTCTGCGCAACATTGTGGAGAAGCATCTGGCTCTAGGTCAGAGGGTTTTCTGAAATTTTGTGGATCTGGAGAGAGCATTTGACACGGTTGTACGAAAGGAAATTTGGGACATTTTACCAGAGTATGGTATTAACGGTAAACTGCTACAGGCTGTGTAGTCCAGTTACATGGGCTGTAGAGCCTGTGTGCGGCTGGATGATGGAATTTCGCCTTGGTTTGACGTCAATATCGGCGTCAAGCAGGGGTGCGTTCTGTCTCCATCCGGGCGCGGCGTGCCTACATGCGATGCCGCCAAAGAGTCGGCCGGGACGACATCCTTGAAGGCCAGCTGCGGGATGAATATAAAACACGGAAGAAGACCCTGCAGCTGGCCATCAGCCAGGCGAAGGAGAGGGCCCGAGAGGAATTGCTTGCATGCCTCGACGGGGATTCGTGGGGGCGCACATATCAACGAGCGCGGAATAAACTACACCACCGTGACTAATTGTAGGACATGCAAATTTTACTTCGTATCATATTTACGTCTTAAGGTGACGGTATGCTATCTACCCGACAATGTTTACACATTGTTATAGGCTTAATACTTAAAACTTTACAGTTAGAATTGTATTAAACGATGACACAACCTTGTTATTTAAATTACTGAAATTTAGCATTTAATATGCTTAATTATTTATAAAACCCGATTACGAAATGAAAATGATACGAAGTGAAATTTGCATGTCCTACAATAAGTCGGTAAGTACGGTGGTGTAGTGGCAGCACGATTGGGCCGGAATCCCAATAGGCGCGGGTTCGAATCCCGCTTGTGACATCATTTTTCATTTCGTAATCGGGTTTTATAAATAATTAAGCATATTAAATGCTAAATTTCAGTATTATATTAGTATTATATTACAGTATATTTAAATTAATTACGTTTTAATTACATGCTAAGTTATTTATGAAAAATTGTTTTACGAGCGAAAAATGACTGTCACACATAAGACTTGAACCCTCTATTGGAAAATTTAAAATGCAGCAAACATGCATTGCTGAATGAACAAACAAACTTTAATACACCCCACTCTTAAAGTTGTTTGCGTGTCAATAAAATTACTCAGCGCGGGTAGTTTGATAGTGGAGGAGGTGTAAAGGCGTGCGAACAGTCGATCGGAGTACATTTAAAAGTCCTGAGGGTGCCTCGTTTAGGGGTACGATGCCAGAAACCTCCACATGGTGTACCCTGGGTGTCCAATACATCGTAATACAGAACGCACGTGTTTTATTTCTAAAAAACCACTGCAAATCATTACCAACCTTAACAAGCTATCATATGTGGTCCTTCGAGCCGGATCACATGATAGCTCGTTAAGGTTGATAATGATTCCTTGAGTTGAACTACATACAAAAATGGAGAAGATTGGAGAAGAAAAAGAAGAAATAGGCGAAAATAATATTCCTTAGAAATTTAAGGTGTGTAGGCCTTATGGTTCCAGAGATATCGTGATGAGTCAATACATAGGTGGAAATCTCTTATATTTATATGTATATATTTTTTTTTGAGGCTAATCTCACCACACATTTCCACCATTGTAACTCTTGTAAGCCAGGATCTACAATGGTCACTATAAATGACACCGAGGTTTGACCCTCAGGCAGTCCCGGGAAATGATTTTAATTGTTTTGGAACCCGCAACAAATTTAATTAGAAAAGTTAAAGAGGAGGAGTTGGAAAAGAGTGATCCCACTTCCCTTCCAGGCAAAGCGGGCGACAGAAAGCAATATTGACTAGTCAGCCAATAAGTAAAGGGTTGTACAGCTACGATAAGCGCAGCAGTACAGCACCACGGATACGGGATAACTTAACGAGGCCTATATGTGAGCCTTAAGATTGATTGCAGTAGTAGGTATGACAGAAACGCCTAAACGCACGGAAATTTTCTCGAGTTGCTACAAGATCCGTATAGTATACTACTCCAGATGTGACTTGCAAACTGTCTAACATAAGGTCGCACTCGTTACGCCAGAGATCGCACTCCCAGAGAATGAGATGTGCTGATTGTTCATACTCGCGGTTATGTGTAGAACATTAACATAGTGGTGAAGGTACGAGTTTAAAAGAAAATAATTAATTTTAAAGTTGCCATGGCCAGTTAGAAATTGGGCTACAAAATGGTCAACCAGCCACACTCTCTCTAGGCACTCGCGGACGCATGGGAAAAATAGATAAATCTCTTATATATGGTATACTATAATATATAGATAGATTATTATTTAAATTTCGACTTCATAAAAAGGGTCGAAGTCACTCAGTGCTATGCAGAGGGCTATGCATGATAGTTTTCTCAACGTGATTAAATTTGGAATACAGAAATCCTTAGAAGAACGAACGCAGTATAGAACGACCTCCATTGTGCGGATTTTCTTTTTTGTCAGTCCACCTTAGCGAACAACACCTCGACGTCAGATACACGATCACCACTAGGGAACCTTTCTTCCCCAACGGTTATCGGTTCGTTGAGCGATATTGTCTTTTATTTAATATCGTAATTTAATCTTTAAATTTATTTTTTTAGGTAACAGAATTCGTATATATTTGTATATCCTCAATAATATTATAATTCAATATTATATTTAAACTACGTTGTATTCGTGCGAGACGAGTTCACATTCTCCACTTTTCTTGGAAGCAATAAAACCGACTCAGGGAGCACCGAAGGTCTAGTGGACAACAACGTTCTGCTTGAGATGTTCATATCACCAAATGGAATTGCCATATCACCTATAAAACATAGTGATTATGGCAACCCCTTTTATGGGAGGCCTATCTCGGACAGGGTATGTTTATAGACTGATCGATGAAAATACCGCATAAAATTAAACTACTTATACGGATTCTACCGCGTTTGTATTTGATTTTTAATTTCCCAACGTTTCGAACACCTTACAGTGATCATGGTCACGGGGTGACTGAGAACTTTTCCTCTAGTATTGAAATATTAAGTACTTGGACAGACTATTTTAAAAGCTGTGTGGTTTAATGCATAGTATGTTATTTGTATGGATAGAAGCGATCTTAACGGTTCAGGCTGATCAATAGGCCACCTTACATTATAATTGTTATTAAATTGATTAAAATGTATTGATGATAGTAAAACTACAATGAAATTGCTTCATATTAATCGTTTATTTTTGAGGGTCAGTTTTATTCATAGTATATATGATTGTTTTAGTACAGGTAGGGAGCGCCTAATCCGTAACCGTAACCTTCACCGCAACCGCAACCGCAAGCGCACTTGCCAGCGATGGACACGGAACCAGCAGCGCAAACATCACCACCGAATTTCACAGCACCCATGATAGGTACTTGACCAGCGACAGCAGTGGTACCAACGACGGGCAGTTCACCGGCGACAGCTACGTTACCTTCACCAATACCACCGTACGCATCAATACCGTATGCGCCAACGGGGTAGCCGTAGTCAGCGTATCCAGCCCAGCCGTAAGGAGCTTCCAAACCATAACCACCGGCTAAACCACAAGGAGTACCGCAACCGTAGGGGACACCCAGACCGTAACCACCAATAATTCCACGGTCAGCGGCCACAGCAGCGCGGCTGGTGCACTGGCTGAATACAGACTGTGAAAAATGAAGATGTTTTAGCAATAGAAATTACTACTAGTATTTTTGTCTAAGTATATGAACGCTAACAAATAATAAAATTATAATTGTAAAAAAGGAAACCTTGGTGCAAATCTTTGAATTATCATTTTGTTTCTTAATAAGATTGTTTATTGTTTATTTATTATTTATTGGGTCGGACATGTGGAAAGAATGCCGAACGAACGTCTGATTAAGAAGATATACAATGCGAAAGTGGAAGGATATAGGTACCGGGGGAGACCGAGACTAACTTACCTAGACCATATTGGTCACGTACTAAAGGAAGGTGGAGTCACGAGTCTCCGAAACCGGCGAGCGTGTATAAAGAGAATTATGACTGTTGAGGAAGTGAGTGAAGTATGCAAGGATAGAGTTCTCTGGCACTCTGTTCACTCTGCCTACCCTGCAAGGGATATGGCGTGATGATATGTATGTATGTATTGTTTATATCTATTAGTTTGTATTCTAACTGTCATCTACCAAGTAAATTTTAACTTGTAGATCATGCAAGCTGTTCCGAAGTCCTATTTTACAATTGAGTAGAAAATTTATCTATTTTATATAATTGCCTACAAAAGACAACTATTAAATATCAGATGACTTAGTTACTTATTTAATAAAATACAAGTAAAAGAAAAGTATGAAATAAATGAAAGTTTAACATTACCTGTACCAAGCAAGCTTGGATGCAGACCAACAGAAAGGCGAAGGAGTTCATGTTTAATGTTTGTGTTCAACGTAAACAATGTAATTTATTCGACAATTTGTTACTTTTTATATGAAACTCATAAAGCGATAGCACACATTTTAAAACTTATTGCGTAATATCTATGATACGTTTGTATTACTTAAAGTTCTGTAAGTTAACTTATTAGTAAATAATGACTTTATCATTGTTGCACAAGATTTACATTACAATTACCTATATACACATATGTTGTTCAAGTAATTTGATAACACAGTTTAGTATATAAACTAATACATCGGCCTATAACATCAATCTAGTGATCATTGCATTAGTAACAACATGTCTGCCAAGATCCTTCTCGTACTTTGCGCTCAAGCGCTCTTCGTACAGGTAAATATTTCAAGTACTTTGCATCCAATATATTTTTTATTTCTTATGGTAGTAAACGAGCAAGCAACACACCTGATGGGGAGTATTACAGCCGCCCATAACCAGGGGTACGGCAAGGCCGCTGCCTACCAAGCAGCGGCCTTGCCACCCAGAAAGTTGTGCTTCAAGCACGAGAGATCGTGTAGTACTTCCCTCGAACGGATTGGCCCAATTTAAAAATTATATGAAATACAGTTGCTTAAATATGTTCGATTAGATTATTAGATTTGTCTGTCTGAATATAATTACGTGGTTTTTGGAAGTGAAGTCGATAGATGTCAACAGACTCATTTACTATCAGGGTCAAAATGATTTGATGAATTTCAATGTGTTGCCATATTGTTCATTCCAGTAAATATTGTATATGAATAAGTTTATGTCTTATAAACTTGAAGGTATTATTGGATACCAAGTTTTAGTTCTGTGGTATATATAATATTTTTAATAACCTAAAATTAACCCTCATATAGTTATATAATATTTATTTACCTGGAGAAATGTTTATATAATATACACTTCGATTTACAGTCTGCACTCAGCCAGTGCCTCGGCCTTGCCAACCGTGGACTTATTGGAGGTTATGGTCTGGAAGCCCCTTACGGTTTGGCTGGTGGTTACGGCTGGGATGGTGCTTTAGGTTGGGACGGCCTTCGCGGTTGGGACGCTCCTTGCGGTTTCGCCGGCCCCGCCATCGACTTCAGCCCTACCAGCGGTGGTGCCCTCCCCGTGTCCAGTGCCTCCGCTATCGCTCCCGTCGGTCTCGCTGTCGCTTCTGAGAATGTATACGAAGGTATCTTAGCTGCCGCTGGTGAGCTTCCGTTCGTCGGCACTGTAGGAGTTGAGGGTGTATTGCCCACTGCTGGTGCTGGTGCTGTATACCACTCTTGCGGCGATGGTATCAACGCCATGACTAGCCGTGACGCCGCTTTCGCTCCCGGTTACGCTGGTGCCTACGGTATTGGTCTGGGCGCTTATGGCCTCGAAGCCCCCATTCTCGGCGCTCCTGCTCTCGGCTACCGTGCTGGATGGAAGGGTTGTGGATGCGGTCTGTAAGAGTTCACTGCAGATATATACGAATGGACAATACTTCTCAATAACAATAAAATAACTGCATATACACAAACGTCTTTTATTTTTATTTACTCGCTTCATATCGTAAAATACTTGCCACTTTTCCTATTAGGTTATGTACTGTTTTTGATAAATAAAGTGGTCCTTAAATATTGGATACTTTCATAAGTTCCATGTGCTGTAGATAAGAATTTGATCGAGATTACTCTACGAGCTAAATTCTGGAGTATGAAAAGCCGTTGAATTTGCTTTAATAAAATGGTTTTTTTTGTTAACTATATTTTATTATTGATTTTGTCACATTAAAATAATTACGTAAATAATATTTATTAATATATATATTGCCGCGTAGTGAGGGAGTAGGAATACAATTTTTTATACTGTTATACATTTTAAAAAGAAAATACCAAATGTTTGCGTACAACCTAAAATCCACTAAGATTGGTCTATTCACCACACTTTTCTTATCCGTGAGTCATAAAAGTCGAATAAAGATTATAATATGCAAGCAGAGTCTATACCAACCGGTTTGACCAGTGCCGACTAGTAGGTCGATTTGCTTCCTATAATTGAGGAGGCTCGAGCCGTACAGTTAGATGTGTTAAAGTACGAGAAAACCGAAAAATGCTCCTAATCTAAAGTTCTCACAAAAAATAAGCTACAATGGAATATAAAGACTAACACACACACTCATACAGATATATTCACACACGCGCAGACAGACACACATGGTATTCATATACCCTCACACATGCACGTTGTTAAATGGATTGTGTATATATTATATACTAGCTTTCGCCCGCGACTTCGTCCACGCAGAAGTCATCTCTGACAGAGTTAGATAGAAAAAGCAATGCAAGGTCTTTAAGGTTTATCGCTAGGACAATAATTAACAGCGTCAGAAACTGGGATGCGGTTGCCATCTTCTGCGAGTTAGTTGTCTAACGGAATTAAGCAATAGGGTGGGTCCGAGAGAAAATACTCTACGTTGACACGCTCTACCGTCAGTGCTTTGGGCGGCGCAAGCGTGAGTACCTGTATTGAGGTTCACTGCCCTCAGGCTTCGACTCGAGATGATACCTGGTTGCGGTGGCCCGCCCGCATAACGTAGATGTACGTGTACGGCGCGCTATGGGGTCACGCGTCACCTCGGACGGATTGGGTGCGGTGTGTCTATATACCATAGCCGGTACATACATACATACATATCATCACGCCATATCCCTTGCAGGGTAGGCAGAGAGAACAGAGTGCCAGAGAACTCTATCTCTGCATACTTCACTCGCTTCCTCAACATTCATAATTCTCTTCATACACCTTCGCCGGTTTTGGAGACTCTTGACTCCACCTTCCTTCAGTACATGACCGGTCTGGTCTAGGTAGGTTAGTCTCGGTCTCCCTCGGTACCTACATCCTTCCACTTTCGCATTGTATATCTTCTTAGCCAGACGTTCGTTCGGCATTCTTTCCATATGTCCAAACCATCGGAGCATTCCCTTTCGCATCTTTACACCAATACTCTCTTTCATACCTACTCGCTCTCTTACGTCGTCGTTACGAATGCGGTCAGTCAGCCACAGATTTTCCCCAGAGATCGCATTTCGACCGCATTAATTTTACTTTCATACTCTTTTCTGCATACCCAACTCTCGCTTCCATACAGTAATGTTGGGACAAGCACTGCGTTATGTATTGCTACACGTGCCTTCTGGCCGAGGTGGTGGCTGCCGAGAAGTTGCCCCAACGCCCCGTTCACTCTATTTCCAGCATTCACTCTTCGCTCTATATCAGTGGTGTACCTTCCATCTCGGCTAAATCCACATCCAAGATATACAAATTCATCCACTTGCTCTAGTACATCATTACCTATTGTTACTCTTACATCTGTTCTGGCTTCATCTCTTTCAAAGACCATTATTTTGGTTTTGCTCACATTCACGCGTAGACCCCTTTTCTTACAATCTTCTGTCATTGTGCCGACTAGGGTCTGCAGGTCAGTCGCTGACTGTGCCAGCAGGACTGCATCATCTGCATAAAGCAGAGCAGTGACCAATGAGTCGCCCATCTGGACTCCCACATTCATATCGTTCAACCTTTGGAGACATTTATCCAGATATATGATAAACAACCATTGCCGGTCACTAAAGAAAAAGGTTGTAAAAAGTTCTATTCATTCTACCAATTATATTGCCTTTAATATAATATTTATGGTATGACCATGGGATAAAATTATAATTATCGCCACCCTTTATTTGACTGTTTTGTTTCACCAGCAGAGTTGCGACCTCGTTAGATATGATTTATTATTTGAGTTATAGAGTGAACATTTTTGAAGCTAAACTTAACTTGTATCTTAAGCTCTTAGACAAGAACCTATTGCCGTCTACTATGTGTATCGTGTGAGCTCTCACGCCGGCACTGGTCGCCACGACGGCACTGGTCGCCATAACGGCACTGGTGCAGGGTTGATGGAGAAGGAGAGAGAAAAACGTGTTTATTTATTTTTGCCGAAGAATATTTGTGCGGTAGGCTATGGACGTCGCACCCCGCCAAATCGGTCCGGGGCGACGGAAGAGGCGGCGCGCAACCCCATTGACCCACCCTGCAAGCACCTCTTCTTCGCCGTGCGAGCGGGCCACCGGTACCCGATCTTTGTCTTCGGTGGCCCGCTCGGCGGTATGCCCTCTCGGGCTCCTCTCCTGTCGACGCCCCGGCAGCTTTCGCCGTCGAGGCGTCGTCCTCACGCGGTGGCCTCACGTCAGGTGACCGGACAATTCCCCGGTCAAATCACCCGAAACCTCGGTTAGGGCGGCATCAGGCGCAGGTACTCGCGCCTGCGCCGCCCCGGCCGCGGGCGGCAGCCCGGGTCACGGGAATCCTCCCGGGCCCGTTCCGCCGCCTCCTTCTGCGAGATGACAGCCTCGCAGAAGGCGGCGACCGCGTCCAAATTCCTGACGCTGTCGACCATCGCTCGCGCAACAGCCGGCAGCGTTAGGTCGGCACTGATGACAGCGACGAGGTCACGGCGCTGCCCGTCCCAGCCCGAACATACCTCGAGCGTATGTTGCGCCGTGTCCTCGTCGCTACTGCAATGGTGGCAGGACGGAGTCCACTCCCTCCGCACGACCGTGTGCAGGTACTTGCCGAAGCAACCATGCCCCGACAAGACCTGCACCAACCGGAAAGAGAGGACTCCGTGCCGCCGCTCCATCCACTCCATCAGTACGGGCCGGAGGGCCTCAACGGTAAAAACACCGTGTCTAGGCCTCTCCAGCCGCGTAGCTCAACGGGCGATGACTTCTAGGCGGGCGTCAGGTGGCTATCTCGTTGAACGATGGGGAGCCACCCTCTTCGCGCATTGAGGTAACCCGCCGGTAGAGGTCGGAGAGCATCTCCGCCTCTAGGTCCCACGGGGGTGTCCCGGCCAATAGGCATGCCGCCTCGGTAGACACCGTGCGGTACCCGCGAATGGCTCTGGCCGCCATGGCTCGCTGTGGCCTCCACAGCACCGTCCTGAGCTGGGCGTTCAGAGCCCTCGCCCACACGGGTGCGCCGTACATGGCCATTGAGCGGATCACCCCCGCATACAGCCGTCGGCCCTCGAAACTGGGTCCGCCCACGTTCGGCATGAGCCGAGAAAGGGCGGAGGCCGCGCCGACCAGCCGGGGAGCAGTTTGACGAAAATGCTCCCGGAACCACCATCGCCCGTCGAGTACCAGACCCAAGTACCTCATATGGGCCTGGATACTGATGTGGATGGAGTTGACGACTAACGAGGCGCCAATGGGCAGCCTCACACGGGGCCCATGGAATAGTAGAGCCTCCGTTTTGTTTAGGGCCACCCTGAGCCCCAGCGCCTCAATACGCCTGACCATCTCCTCGGTGCCGAGAGTGGCCAGGCTCGGCGCCTCTACGAGTGTCCTGCCCTGGGCTGTGACGAGCGTGTCGTCAGCATAGCATATAACGCTCAGCCCGGGGGGGAGACTCCCTCTCAATACCCAGTCGTTACCGATGTCCCACAGAGTCGGCCCCAGAACCGACCCCTGCGGAACACCGCACGACATGGGCGTTCGCACAATGTCCCCTGCGGGGCTCGCGTAGAGAACACTGCGCCCCTCCAAATAGTCTGCCACCAGCCGCCTGAGGTACAGGGGCACTCCATGAAACCGGAGCGCCTCCCTGATGCAGCTGAATGGCAGACTATTGAAGGCGTTGGCGATGTCTAACGACACCGCCAACAGCACTCCTTTGCCGGCGACAGCCTCCGCGGCCGTGTGCCTCAGGCGTAGCAGGGCCCCGATGGTCAAACGCCCCCTCCGAAACCCAAATTGAGCGTCCGACAGATCGGGCCCCACCTCCTCCAGGTGCTGGACGATGCGGGCAGCGAGGACACGCTCCAGCAGCTTACCCACATCGTCCAGAAGCACAATGGGCCTGTAGGCCGACGGCGAATCCAGGGGCCGTTCCGGCTTTGGCAGGAGAACCAACCTCCCTTCCTTCCAGCACTCAGGGAACTGTCCAGACGTCAGACAGGCGTTGAACAGTCGCCTGAGGCGAGGTTCGAGATGCTCGAGGAGCAACGTCAACACCCGGACTGGGACTCCGTCCGGGCCGGGGGCCGTGGTGGCGGAACGAATCACTTTGTTACGCCCCCTTAGAGGTGGAATTCAAAAAATCCTTTCATATTGAATATCTATGTTATAAATAGAAACATGCGTCAAAATTGAATGTTTCTAGTTTTAATAGTTTCGGTTTGGCGATAATGAGTCGTTCAACCCGTTTCACAGGCCTAATTTACACAACCAGAGGGTGAAAATTGACAAATGCCAGATATTACCATAGAATATTTGATTCGACTCGTAATTTGAAAAGAATCAATAAAGATTTTTTTCTCCCCATACAAACTTTGCCACTCTGTTTTACCCCCTTAGGGTTGAAATTTCGTAAAATCCTTTCCTAATAAATCTCTACTTCATAGAAAGAAACCACTGTCAAAATTTCAAGTTGCCAGCTTCAATAATATCGGCTTGGCGCTAATGACTTAATGAGTCGTCCAACCCGCTTCGCAGGCCTAATTTACACCCCCAGAGGGTGAAAATTAAGAAATGCTGAAACACATGTTTATTTATTTTTACTGAAGATAATTTGTACGTAATTTGAAAAAAATCGATGAAGATTTTTTTCTCCGAACATTTTTTAAATTGACATAACTTTTTTATTTATAAACCAATTGACATGCAATATAGCCTAAATGTTAAGTGAAGCTTACCACAATATATTAGCGAAAACTGTGTCTAAATCGGATAACTATTACTATAAACAGACAAAAATTTTAACAATCATTGTTTTGGGTTCTATTTGTGTTGATAAAGGTCCCAGTAATATTTTTCTCATATATCTCCCATATACAAACAGCGATCCGTTACATTTTTATTATATGTATAGATATATATATATATATATATATATATATATATATATATATATATATATATATATATATATATTATATATAGGTATTATATTTAGATATATTATAACTAAAATAGCCTGTAATAATAGGTATCTACTAGGTTATTATATATACATACATATCATCACGCCATATCCCTTGCAGGGTAGGCAGAGAGAACAGAGTGCCAGAGAACTCTATCTTTGCATACTTCACTCGCTTCCTCAACATTCATAATTCTCTTCATACACGCTCGCCGGTTTCGGAGACTCTCACCTTTCTTCAGTACATGACCGATCTGGTCTAGGTAGGTTAGTCTGGGTCTCCCCCTGTACCTACATCCTTCCACGCTCAGGAATGGTTTTCGGGGACTAGAATAGCGCAGTCATCGTGCCTTTGTTTAAAAACAAGGATTCACGTTATGACTGCGCAAATTACAGAGCCATAAGCTTGACCAGTTTGGCAGCAAAAGTGTACGGTAAAATTATTGAAAGGAGAATGAGGATGGTATCCGATGGTTTACTGTGTGAGACACAAGAAGGTTTCAGGAGTGGAAAGTGATGCATGGATCAAGTGTTCTCTCTGCGCAACATTGTGGAGAAGCATCTGGCTCTAGGTCAGAGGGTTTTCTGCAGTTTTGTGGATCTGGAGAGAGCATTTGACACGGTTGTACGAAAGGAACTTTGGGACATTTTACCGGAGTATGGTATTAACGGTAAACTGCTACAGGCTGTGCAGTCCAGTTACATGGGCTGTAGAGCCTGTGTGCGGCTGGATGATGGAATGTCGCCTTGGTTTGACATCAATATCGGCGTTAAGCAGGGGTGCGTTCTGTCAGCCAGGCTGTTTATCATATATCTGGATAAATGTCTCCAAAGGTTGAACGATATGAATGTGGGGGTCCAGATGGGCGACTCAGTGGTCACTGCTCTACTTTATGCAGATGATGCAGTCCTGCAGGCACAGTCAGCGATTGACCTGCAGACCCTAGTCGACACAATGACAGAAGATTGTAAGAAAAGGGGTCTACGCGTGAATGTGAGCAAAACCAAAATAATGGTCTTTGAAAGAGATGAAGCCAGAACAGATATAAGAGTAAAAAAGGTAATAATGTACTAGAGCAAGTGGATGAATTTGTATATCTTGGATGTGGATTTAGACGAGATGGAAGGTACACTACTATTCAGCACTAGTTTCTTCCTTACGGGAAACTTTGTTAAGCATAAATTACATAAATATAGTGCTTTGTTTACTAACATACAAATGTACGGATTTCTCTGCACTGTTTAACTGGCGGGTTGAGATGTTCAACAATTTGCTTTATCATGACATACAAATATATAATTACGCGATGTTACTAGACTCTAACTTAAATTTAATAAATGATTATAGCATGTTCTCAAAACATAATGGCATACTTAACAATTATGGTATGACAATTATATTTGACAGCTTAAAATACTATTTTCCTAATGACAGTAATGACACTTCGTTATACGCAAACAATGAATTTATTAATTGTGACTCTAACCATAGAACACCTAATAAAAGGGATAGTGAATCATCACATAAAACTAAACTTTTTCGTCACTAATAAATAGACATATACACTTTTACATCAAAATATAGCTGGAATTCTACGGAAAAAAGATATGTTTGAAGTCAGCTTAAATTTAATAGATTGTAATATTGACGTAATATGCCTTACGGAAACATTCATGGAAAGAGGTTCGGCATCTAATTTATTTTTTAAACAATATAAGTTGGCTGCTTTCTACTCGAGAGTGAACCAACGTAGAGGAGGTTCATGTATTTTGGTCAAGAAACATTTTGAATGTAAAAGCCCTATATTTAGTATAAAACCCATACCATTTCAATTTGAATATTGCGCCACTGAAATATTGCCACTCAATCCAATTGTATTTTGTATATATAGGATACCAAATTATAATGCAAAGTTGTTTCTCGAAACTTTAACTAATCTGTTGAATATAGTATGCAAACGAACAACAAAAATATTATATTATGTGGTGACTGGAATATTGACTTAGTTAAAAATAACGAAAATGCGAAAAATTTACAATCTATTCTTTCTAATTATAACCTTAAAAATCATATAATAGGCCCAACACGTCAAAAGTCTTGCATTGACCTTATAGCTAGCAATTTAAGAAACGTTAAGTCTAATTTATTTATGTTAGCGTTATCTGACCATGAAACTGCGCAAACTGTATCTTTCGAATTAAATGATAGCTCAAAAACACAAAGACCGTTCTGGTTTGAGAAAAAAAGAGACTACTCCAAACCTAATCTCGAAAAATTTGTCACTTGTCTATCGGCTCTCACATTTAATGATGTTTTGAATTCTGATGACACTGAAGAGGCTTTTACCATATTTTCGATATTGTTACATTATTTCATGATTTATGTTTCACTACAATTACTGTAAAAGTTACAAAGAAACCAACAAAGAGTAGATGGATCTCAAAAGGCTTAATAAAATCATGTAAGCAAAAACGCTATCTCTACCGACGGTACAAAGTCTCAAGAACAAAATTAAATAAAGAGACTTATGTAAATTATAACAAACATTTAAAAAAATGTATAACTCAGGCTCAGAAAATTGAGAGTATAAAATATATAAATAATTCAAAGAGAGACCGAAAGACCCATTACTTTAATACCTATCTTATCAAAGATCTTTGAAAAAATAATGCACGAGAAGATTTATAAATTTTTAGAAAAAAATAATATTCTAACACCTGACCAAAACGGTTTCAGGAAAAATTGTTCAACTACCTTGGCTGGTTTCACTCTGACTAAAATTATTACTGAGAGTATTGATAACAAAAATAACATAGCTTCCATATTTTTGGATATGTCTATGGCATTGGATTATGTAAATCATAAACTTTTATTCGTTAAGCTTGAAAAATATGGGATTCGAGGTAAAGCACTCGATTGGTTCGGTAGTTACCTAGAAAATCGCTATCAATGTGTAGAGAATAATACCATGACTGGGAAATACAACTCATCTGTTCGTTCAAATTTTGAATTAATGAATAGCTCTGGAGTACCACAGGGGAGTATTCTTGGCCCGTTATTTTTAATATATGTTAATGACTTGCCCAGTGCTATTGAGCACAACTGTGTACTGTATGCTGATGACACTACAATAATAATAATGGATCACAATAAAAATAATCTAGAACATAAGATAAGCAAAGCATTAGAGAGGATCATTGAGTGGTTAGATCACAATTACTTACACATTAACATAGATAAAACAAAAATTATACATTTCCAGACTTACAATAGCAAATCAAATAGTTTAAACATAAAGTATAATGACACAATAGTTGAGGAAGTAGATGCAACATCCTTTTTAGGCATTATAATGGATAAATATTGTAACTGGAAGCAACACATTGAACATCTCTGTTTAAGTCTGGACAGATTTGTTTACGCTCTTTATCACTTAAGACGTATTTCAACCTTAGACACTGTTTTAAATGCATATCATGGGTATGTGTCCTCAAAATTAAGATATGCTCTTATACTATGGGGTAACTCAGTAGATGTCAATAGAGCATTTGTTTTACAAAGAAAATGTGTACGAGCTATGTTTGGGTTACAGCAATCCGAGTGTTGTAAGGATTATTTTAAAAAATGGAATATTTTGCCTCTGCCGAGTATGTACATATATGAAATTTGTATTTTTGTAAGTAAACATCCGCACTTATTCTGCAAGCACAATGATGCTGTAACAAGACCAGGTAGACCTACTCACAAACTGTTAGTACCTAAACAAAAGCTAAATATATTTAGTAGGAATGTATATTGCATGGCAATACTTATCTACAATAAGTTACCAAATAGATTTAAGGAAATAAATAAATTAAGAGCTTATAAACTACAGCTGTTTAGATTTTTATTAGACAAATGTTATTATAATGTAAAGGATTTTTAAATGACAAAGAGATGTGACTAATGAGACATTTAATTTGGATTATATAATGGTGATAGAATTGATTATTATTAATGTTAAAATGATTTGAATGTTGAATATATATATATATTTTGTACACCAGTTATTGGTAGAATGTGGCATGTGCTTAAAAAATTAAGAACAAAGAACTTATATACCCATATTCCTACAAATAAATGTTTATTATTATTATTACACCACTGATATAGAGTGAAGAGTGAATGCGGGAAATAGAATGAACGGAGCGTTGGGGCAACTTCTCGGTAGCCACCACCTTAGACAGAAGGCACGTGTAGCATAACGCAGTGCTTGTCCCGACATTACTGTATGGAAGCGAGAGTTGGGTATGCAGAAAAGAGTATGAAAGTAAAATTAATGCGGTCGAAATGTGATCTCTGCGGAAAATCTGTGGAGTTAGGTTGACCGACCGCATTCGTAACGACGACGTAAGAGAGTGAGTAGGTATGAAAGAGAGCATTGGTGTAAAGATGCGAAAGGGAATGCTCCGATGGTTCGGACATGTGGAAAGAATGCCGAACGAACGTCTGGTTAAGAAGATTAGGTTATTATCATAACAGATAAATCAGGTAGTAAGCAAGACAACCTTATAACAATACATTTAATTTACATAGCAATATTATCATAATACTACTTAATGAAAATAAGCCATAGTATTACTATTAACCCAAACCCAAATAGACCCAAAACCCGAAAAGACCAAAAGATTTGCCCAGGCCAAAGCTTTTTTATCTTTAAAGAAATGTATGAAAATTGTGAGCATTTGTGATACACACCGACTTAAACGCAATGGACACGGTGTATCATTTTTGATACACTGGCGCCGAAGGTGTTAAACACACAATTACATAATGATACAAAAATATAAGCTTAGGTGTCAGTGTCTGTCTTTTAGCTGTTAGCCGAAGATTGCTGTCACAACTTAACCTGGACTATGGGTAAGTGCTGAGGGCTTTTAACCCGAGGCCCGTTTCCCCGCGCTGCCACTCCTTAAATACCTACAAACTGCACAAACAACTGATAACTCACAACTTTGATGTCAAATTAGTGACTATAATTTTATTTTAATATATTTTTTAACTTAATAACACAAACGGTCATGTACTGAAGGGAGGTGGAGTCAAGAGTCTCCGAAACCGGCGAGCGTGTATGAAGAGAATTATGAATGTTGAGGAAGCGAGTGAAGTATGCAAAGATAGAGTTCTCTGGCACTCTGTTCTCTCTGCCTACCCTGCAAGGGATATGGCGTGATGATATGTATGTATGTATGTAATAACACAAATCATATCGTATTTTTTTTTTCGTCCGGAGCGACGCGACGAAAGAAGCGGCGCACGACCGCGTAGACCCGCCCGTGCAATGTACCTCTCGACGCCGTGCGGGTGAGTCACCGGAACCCGGTCTTTTTCTTCGGTGGCCACACGATGATAATATCCTAAATGAATATTGACAGATTGATGTATAGATTATGGAGTTTTTATATAATTTTTCAACTGTTCATTTATTTATGTGGTCGACAAATGTGTAAAATATCCTTAAATAAATTGCTTGTACGTCGATATCGATAAATAGATTATTATCTAAATTAATTACATTTTAATTACATGCTAAGTTATTTATAAAAAAATGTTTTACGAGCGAAAAATGATTGTCACACATGGGACTTGAACCCTCTATTGGAAAATTTAAAATGCAGCAAACATGCATTGCTGAATGAACAAACAAACTTTAATACACCTCCACTCTTAAAGTTGTTTGTGTGTCATAAAATTACTCAGCGCGGGTAGTTTGATACCGGAGGAGGTATAAAGGCGTGCAAACAGTCGATCGAAGTACATTTAAAAATCCTGAGGATGCCTCGTTTAGGGGTACGATGCCAGAAACCTCCAGATGGTGTACCATGGGTGTCCAATACATCGTAATACAGAACGCACGTGTTTTATTTCTAAAAAACCACCGCAAATCATTATCAACCTTAACGAGCTCTCATATGTGGTCCTTCGAGCCGGATCATATGATAGCTTGTTAAGCTTGATAATGATTCCTTGAGTTGAACTACATACAAAAGTGGAGAAGATTAGAGAAGAAAAAGAAGAAATAGGCGAAAATAATATTTCTTAGAAATTTAAGGTCTGTAGGTCTTATGGTTCCAGAGATATCGTGATGAGTCAATACATAGGTGGAAATCTCTTATATATGTTTTATTTTTTGGGACTAATCCCACCACACATTCCCACCATTGTAACTCTTGTAAGCCAGGATCCACAATGGTCACTATAAATGACACCGAGGTTTGACCCTCAGGCAGTCCCGGGAAATGATTTTAATTGTCTTGGAACCCGCAACAAATTTAATTAGAAAAGTTAAAGAGGAGGAGTTGGAAAACAGTGATTCCACTTCCCTCCCGGGCAAAGCGGGAGACAGAAAGCAATATTGAGCAATATAGTCAGCCAATAAGTAAAGAGTTGTACAGCTACGATAAGCGCAGCAGTACAGCACCACGAATACGGGATAACTTAACGGGGCCTATATGTGAGCCTTAAGAGTGATTTCAGTAGTAGGTATGGCGGAAACGCCTAAACGCACGGAAATTTTCTCGAGTTGCTACAAGATCCGTATAGTATACTACTCCAGATGTGACTTGCAAACTGTCTAACATAAGGTCGCACTCGTTACGCCAGAGATCGCACTCCCAGAGAATGTGATGTGCTGATTGTTCATAATCTATCTAAGATTATTATTTAAATGTCGGCTTCATGAAAAGGGTCGAAGTCACTCAGTGCTATGTTGAGGGCTATGCATGATAGTTTTCTCAACGTGATTAAATTTGGAATACAGAAATCCTTAGAAGAACGGACGCAGTATACAACGACCTCCATTGTGCGGATTTATTTTTTTGTCAGTCCACCTTAGCGAACAACACCTCGACGTCAGATACACGATCACCACTCGGGAACCTTTCTTCCCCAACGGTTATCGGTTCGTTGAGCGATATTGTCTTTTATTTAATATCGTAATTTAATCTTTAAATTTATTTTTTTAGGTAACAGAATTCGTATATATTTGTATATCCTCAATAATATTATAATTCAATATTATATTTAAACTACATTGTATTTGTGCATAGGGGGGCATAGTCCGGAGCGTGCTCATTCGTGTCCCCTGCCAGTCTAATTAGACTGCTAATCCGGCTCAATATGTGTACCGCAATGCGGGTTAGGGCGTCCCCCGGAGGCGACGCGTACCGACCCGCCCCCGTCGAACGAACGAACTTAGGCAGTTGCGGCGATGGGGGCCGCCATCCATCATGCCTTGCCCAGTCAGGCGAGTCGAGGAGACCAGAGTGCCGGGTGGGCACGTGGAATGTAAGAGGTTGTGTGGAAGGTAAGTTGCACGAGCTGATATCCGTCATGGCGGACAAACAGCTAGACGTGCTCTGTGAAACAGAGACCAATCAGACCTAGAAAAGTTTTGGGACAATGTTAGGGAAGTTCTGGATATGGCAAAAACCAGTGAACGCGTGATTGTATGCGGAGATTTGAACGGATGGGTGGGGACCAAGCGTCCCGACTATGAGGACGTACTTGGTCCATTTGGTGATAAGAGAGTGAACGACGCAGGTAGGCTCATAGCGGATGTATGCATGGAGAGAAACCTTATTGTATCAAACACATTTTCCCAACATAAGGACATCCATATGTATACATGGAGAAGGAATGAACAGAAAAGTATAATAGATTTAATTTTGGTAGACAGTCGCCTCCGAAGCAAAATATTGGACGCAAGAGCCTACAGGGGCCCCACAGTCGATACGGACCACTATCTCGTTATTGCGAGATTTAGTGGTCTGTTCAGAAAGTGGAGGCACTGGCGAGAGCGTGTCCACTTCGGAGGGCTTGAAAGAATAAAGGTTGAAAGGTTGCAACAAGAGTGTGTAAGAGAAAAGTATGCAGAGAGTGTCCGAGAACGGCTGACGATAGCAAGCCAGCCGCAATCGGACATTGAAGAATGCTGGAGAGTATTGAAAGAGAGTATGGTAGATACAGCGAAAGAAGTATGTGGAAGTTCAAAGAAGCATAGAAAAACAAATGGTGATGCATGGTGGGATGCGGAAGTGGCAGCTTCCGTAGAGCAAAAGAAGAAAGCGTGACTGGACTATGTCTCTTCTTTGAATCTGAATGACAGTATGACTGAATAGAAGAAAGAAATATATCGGCAATGTAAGAATGACACCAAGGCCTTAGTGAAAGAGAAACGTGATAGAGCAAGTATGAGTGCAGAAGATAGGCTGACTAAAAACTTCGAGGGTAACACCAAACTCTTTTGGAGGGAGGTGAAGAAGTCTCGGGGTGGTTGGTCAGCCTTCAGAATTAATAAAATAAGGTCTAAAGGTGGAGACATTCTTACACAAACACAAGACGTGTTAAGCCGATGGAGTGAATATTTTGGCGATATGTATGCGGATGCTACGGTTGGCGCCGGTGTTGCATGTGGTTTAGTAGATCAACATTCGACAACGGCGTCCTCCGATGGCATCAGTATGGATGAAGTTGAATGGGCGATAAGAAGTTTGAAAAATGGTAAGGCAGCGGGCATTGATATGGTGTCTGCCGAGATGATCAAGCTTGGTGGCTCCTGTGTCTGGGAGGCGTTCTTGTTGCTCCTCAATTTATGTTGGAGCTCGGGAATGGTTCCCGGGGACTGGAATAGCGCAGTCATCGTGCCTTTGTTTAAAAACAAGGGTTCACGTTATGACTGCGCAAATTACAGAGCCATAAGCTTGACCAGTTTGGCAGCAAAAGTGTATGGTAAAATTATTGAAAGGAGAATGAGGATGGTGTCCGATGGTTTACTGTATGAGACACAAGGAGGTTTCAGGAGTGGAAGGGGATGCATGGATCAAGTGTTCTCTCTGCGCAACATTGTGGAGAAGCATCTGGCTCTAGGTCAGAGGGTTTTCTGCAGTTTTGTGGATCTGGAGAGAGCATTTGACACGGTTGTACGAAAGGAACTTTGGGACATTTTACCGGAGTATGGTATTAACGGTAAACTGCTACAGGCTGTGCAGTCCAGTTACATGGGCTGTAGAGCCTGTGTGCGGCTGGATGATGGAATGTCGCCTTGGTTTGACGTCAATATCGGCGTTAAGCAGGGGTGCGTTCTGTCAGCCAGGCTGTTTATCATATATCTGGATAAATGTCTCCAAAGGTTGAACGATATGAATGTGGGAGTCCAGATGGAAGACTCAGTGGTCACTGCTCGGCTTTATGCAGATGATGCAGTCCTGCTGGCACAGTCAGCATATGACCTGCAGACCCTAATCGACACAATGACAGAAGATTGTAAGAAAAGGGGTCTACGCGCGAATGTTAGCAAAACCAAAATAATGGTCTTTGAAAGAGATGAAACCAGAACAGATGTAAGAGTAACAATAGGTAATGGTGTACTAGAGCAAGTGGATGAATTTGTATATCTTGGATGTGGATTTAGCCGAGATGGAATACCTTCCATATGGATGGAATACACACCACTGATATAGAGCGAAGAGTGAATGCGGGAAATAGAGGGAACGGAGCGTTGGGGCAACTTCTCGGCAGCCACCACCTCAGCCAGAAGGCACGTGTAGCAATACATAACGCAGTGCTTATCCCAACATTACTGTATGGAAGCGAGAGTTGGGTATGCAGAAAAGAGTATGAAAGTAAAATTAATGCGGTCGAAATGCGATCTCTGCGGAAAATCTGTGGAGTTAGGCTGACCGACCGCATTCGTAACGACGACGTAAGAGAGCGAGTAGGTATGAAAGAGAGTATTGGTGTAAAGATCCGAAAGGGAATGCTCCGATGGTTCGGACATGTGGAAAGAATGCCGAACGAACGTCTGGTTAAGAAGATATACAATGCGAAAGTGGAAGGATGTAGGTACCGAGGGAGGCCGAGACTAACCTACCTAGACCAGATCGGTCATGTACTGAAGGAAGGTGGAGTCAAGAGTCTCCGAAACCGGCGAGCGTGTATGAAGAGAATTATGAATGTTGAGGAAGCGAGTGAAGTATGCAGAGATAGAGTTCTCTGGCACTCTGTTCTCTCTGCCTACCCTGCAAGGGATATGGCGTGATGATATGTATGTATGTGTATGTATGTATGTATTCGTGCGGGACGAGTTCACATTCTTCACTTTTCTTGGAAGCAATAAAACCGACTCAGGGAGCACCGAAGGTCTAGTGGACAACAACGTTCTGCTTGAGATGTTAATATCACCAAATGGAATTGCCATATCATCTATAAAACATAGTGATTATGGCAACCCCTTTTATGGGAGGCCTATCTCGGACAGGGTATGTTTATGGGGTACTATCCCAGAAACCTCCACGCGGTGTACCCTGGGTGCGGGCGGCGGTCCCCAGTTCTTCTGTTGTACTGTCGTCCGTAGCGAATATCTGCGCGATTTCGCTCCTTACTCTACTACAGTCATAGTAGAGGTTATAGGACGCGAAATATTGGGACGGGCTCAGTCACTCATTCATTTGAGGGCTGGGCAGGCACATGCCACCGCCCACACATCGTAAACCTGATATCTTGCTTCAAGACACGTTGTCTTGAGGCGTAGTATCAGGAGCGAGGGTCTTGGCTTAACCGCCCGGACCGCGAGGAAGACAACCTCTATAAAGAGTTCGAAGTAACATTCGGACTTGGAAATCACCTAGAATCTTAAGTTCTGGCGTGCGGCGAGAAGATGCATGGCAGATGGGTTGTTCTGTCGTTAGCACGCTCCAGCCAGGGCACCGGCTGACCCCCTGGTTGGTAAATGTAGGCTTGCCCGGGTATAGGGATCTCTGCCCGGGTCGACGTCTTGTATCTCCCATTCTCGTGGGTATAAACATGGATACTTTAAATTTAAAATCAAATCACGACGGGGATAGTAGTGATCCTCACCCCAAGGCCCGGTCAAGCCGATCAAAAACTGACCAAAACGACGCCTCGTCCTCGCGACTTGAGGCGTCCGCCGAGGGCCCGGCACCAGCAAAAGAGGCCCCAAAGAGGAGGAAGAAGAGCAGGCGGATGCTAACTCCGTTTGGCGAGCGCGCTAAACGGCGCGCCAACCGCCTTAATAAGGAGAGGGAGGCGCTGGAGGCCGCGGCACGCCGTGAGACCAGCGTTCCCAGCGACGAGGGCGGCACAATTGCCGCAGAGCCGTCGCATACGGATGGTGGTAGCGCCGCATGGCCACCGAAGTTAAAATCGAGTAACGGTGGTCCGCTCGCACGGCGAAGAGAGAAGGTTTTACGGTGGGTCTATGGGGTCACGCGCCGCCATTCCGTCACCCCGGACCGATTCAGCGGGGCGAGACACACCCATAGCCCACCAATAAAAAAAAAAAAAAAAATGGTGGTAGCGCCGCAGGACTGCCGCGGAGTGAGAGCGGCGGCGGGTGTGTGTCCCGGGACGAGGGCGACGGTGTCGCAGAGCCGTCCAAGGAGGGGACGAGGAGTGGCAGCTCAACGGAGCTGTCGAGTGACGAGGGCGGATCTACTGCAGAGCCGTCGCGGAGTGAGGGTGGCAGTAAAGCCGCAGGGCCGTCGTCGGAGAGCGCCAGAAGCTCCGACACCGACACGGCCTTGGAAAAGTCCTCGGACGAGGGCGGGAAGGCCGCAGAGCCGTCCGACGAGGAGGTCGGCCGAAGCCTGGACGAGGGGCCGTTCAGCATGGAGGAGGGCAGCTCGGCTGCCGAGGCCGCCGAGGAGTCTGAGCCGCACACTGCGGCGAAGGCTCTGACGGCGGCCATAAATGTCTGGGAGAGGGAAGAGGCCTTCCCCCCGAGTGTCCGGAAGCGCCCCCTGCATAAGGGCGGCAGCTCCGACTCGGAGGGGAGTGTCGTCATGCCTCCTCCTAAGGTCCCCACCGCGCGTCGTGGGCGTAGAGGTCGTGGGTTGGCGGTGGCGGCGAGGCCGGTTCCGGGTCAAGCCGATCAAGAAGGTGAGGTGGCGGCCCTGCAGGCCGCGAACGCCCGCCTCAGTAGGGAGGTCTCCGGCCTGCGGGAGCGCAACCGGAAACTTGAGTCGGAGTTGTCGGCGGTGCGGAAGGAGAACCGCGGGTTGGCCAAGGACATGGCTGACCTGCGGTCTCAATTCGCACTTTTAGTGCCAGCCGCGCCGCCGACACCGGTTTCGCCGCCGAAACGGGTTGCGCCGGGGAGGGCGGGCCCGTCCTCTGCGCTCGTGGTGCCGCCTACGTCCGTGGCGCCGCCTGCGCCCGTGGTATCTGCTGCGCCGGTTGCGCCCGCGGCGTCGGCCGTGAGCGCCGCCAGGAAGCGCGGAAGGCCCAAGAAGGGGGAGGAGCCGCTGCCTGCGGTGCACGGTGTGCCGGAGGAGGCAATGCGCGTCATCTTCGCCAAAATTGAGTTGATGATGGACGCGCGCATCCAGGCCGTGGCGGATCGTCTTCCGCCCGAGGTACCCCTCCGACCACCGCTCGCCGCTGACAAGGCGAAGCGGCCGCAAGCGCCAGCCCCCGCCTCGCTGCCATGTCAGGGTGGCCACGTGGTGACCTACGCCGCGGCCGTAGGCGGGCCCAAGGGGGCCAAGAGGAAGGCTGGCACGGTGCCGGCTCCCGCCAAGGCCGGGCAGTGGCCGGCGCCAGCGGCTACACTGCAGGCTCCGGCTAGCGCACCCGCGACTGTGCCTGCTGCGCCCAGCGCTGCTGCCAGACTCGAACTGGGCTGGCAGGTGGCTGAACGCAGCAGGAAGGCACGCGGCCAGAAGCGGAGAGCGGCGGCCAAGAGTGCCGCTGTGGCCGCCGCTCCCCAGGCGGGAGGCGGCAAAGGGGGAAAGAGGTCGCGCAGGGGCTTCAAGTCGCCGAAGACAGCTGCGGTCATTATTACCGTGTTGCCTGAGGCGGCTGAGAGGGGCCTCAACTATGAGGCCGTCCTAAGACGCGCCCGGCGGGAGCTGGACGTCTCCGACATCGGAGGCGTTGAGGCGAGGACCCGCAAGGCTCGGACAGGGTCTCGTATTCTCGAGTTCCCTGGGGCCGAGGGCGTCAAGGTGGCCGATAGTGTGGCCTTGAAGCTGAGGGGGCTGTTCGGGCCGGAGGATGGAGTCCGAATCGCCAGGCCCGTCAAGTGCGAGAGATGCGCCTCACGGGTTTGGACGATTCCGTGACGGTGGAGGACGTTCAGCAGGCCATTGTGGCGTGTACTGGATGTGTCTCGGACACTGTCCAGATTGGCACCATCCGCCCTGGTCCGGGCGTTGTCGGTGCTGTCTGGGTGCAATGTCCGGTGGAGTCGGTGAAGAAATTGGCCGACTCAGGCAGGCTCCTCGTGGGCTGGAGTTCGGCGCGGGTAACCGTGCTGGAAACCCGGCCCGCGAGGTGATATAAGTGCATGGCGGTCGGGCATACCCGACCGACGTGTCGCAACTGCTTCGACTGCAGCGGGTTATGCTTCCGCTGCGGTCAGGCTGGACACCAGGCGGCATCGTGCTCTGCGGTGCCCCACTGCCCCGCGTGTGCGGCAGGCAATAGGCCTGCCAAGCATCGCATGGGCTCTGGGGACTGCAGACCCCCGGCATCGGCCCCAAAGGGGCGGGGCGGCCCATCGACCGGGCCTGCGCCCGCTCCGAGCGCGACCCGATCGCCCGTTAGCACGGAGGAGGAGACGATGGATACGGTCTGTTAATGAACCACGAATCCATCCGTCTCCTCCAAGCCAATCTCAACCACTGCGCCAGTGCGCAGGATGTTTTCCTGCAAGCCATGGCGGAGTGGTTGATAGGAGTAGTCGTAGCCGCGGAGCCGTACGTGGTGCCCGACCGACCTAACTGGCTGGGTAGCACCGACGGCACTGTGGCAATCGTCGCCTCCACGTTGTGGCCTTCGCCGTCTCTGACCCTTAGGGACAGGGGCGTCGGATACGTCGCGGCAGAATGGGGAGAGATTACGCTTTTCGGAGTCTATCTCTCCCCTAACAGGAGCGTGACTGATTTCGGGGCCTCCCTCACCATCTTGGAGGCCTCGTTACGGCGACTGGCACCGCGCCAAGTCTTCGTTCTGGGGGACTTCAACGCCAAGTCCATGGCGTGGGGGTCCCCCGCGACGGACGACCGAGGACGGGCGGTCGAATTGTGGGCGGCGGCATTGGGCCTCTCTTTGTTGAACAGGGGCTCGGTGCAAACGTGCGTGCGTCAGCGGGGCGGGTCGATAGTGGACTTGTCGTTCGCTAGCCCCATTGTCGCCGCACGCGTGAGGAGCTGACGCGTCGCTGAGGAGGTTGAGACCCTATCGGACCACCGATATATCCGGATTGAGGTCTCCCAGACCCTCCCGACGCCCAGCAGGGGTCACGGGGCGGACAGCGGGCTGTCCACTGGTGGTCCCGGGAGCTGGCGGATCTTCGGGTCGCGTGTATACGCGCCCGAAGGGCGTACACCCGCAGCCGGCGGCACCATCGCGACGAGGAGCGGGAGAGCCGGCTTTACGAGGGCTACCGCAATGCGCGGTCGGCCTTCAGGCTGGCCGTCCGTACCGCCAAGGACGTCAGTCGGCAGGAGATGTTGGATGGTCTCGATCGTGACCCCTGGGGTCGCCCCTATCGCGCAGCGCTGAGTAAGCTCCGCGCGCGGGGCCCTCCCCTCACCGAGACTCTCCAGCCCGGCCTACTCACCAGGGTCGTCGAGGATCTGTTCCCGCGACGGGCGGAACACACGCCCCCGGTCATGGCTCCGCCAGACACCGACCGGGAGGCCGATGATGACAGTGTTCCGCCCATCACGGAACCCGAGATGGGAGCGGTGGTGGCGCGCATGCGCGTAAAATCCACGGCCCCTGGGCCCGACGGTGTTCCCAACCGCGTGCTGGCCCTGGTCCTCGACCACCTGGGTCTCCGCCTCAGGGGGCTGTTTGACGCGTGCTTAGCGTCGGGGCGGTTCCCTGGGTGTTGGAAGGAGGGGAGGCTGGTGCTCCTGCCGAAGCCGGGACGGTCTCCAGAGTCGGCCTCGGCCTACAGGCCCATCGTGCTGCTCGACGATGCGGGCAAGCTATTGGAGAGGGTGCTGGCTGCCCGCATCGAGCGGCACCTCGTCGACACGGGGCCCGATCTGTCGGATGCCGAGTTTGGGTTTAGGAGGGGTCGTTCGACGATCGCGGCTCTGTTGCGCCTGAGGGCCGTGGCGACTGAGGCCGTCACCGGCGGGGGAGTGCTGTTGGTGGTGTCCCTGGACATCGCCAACGCATTCAATAGTCTGCTATTTAGCTGCGTCAGGGAGGCGCTCCGATATCACGGAGTGCCAGTTTACCTGAGGCGGCCAGTGGCGGACTATTTGGAGGGGCGCAGCGTCCTCTACACCAACCGAGTAGGGGACGTTGTGCGAACGCCCATGACGTGCGGTGTTCCGCAGGGGTCGGTCCTCGGACACACCTTGTGGAACATCGGCTACGACTGGGCGTTGAGGGGGAGCCTCCCGCCCGGGCTGGGCGTGATATGTTACGCCGACGACACGCTCGTCACAGCCCGTGGTGGGACGCTGGAGGAGGCGGCAAGCCTGGCGACTCTCGGCACCGAGGAGATCGTCAGGCGGATCGGGGCGCTGGGGTTGAGGGTGGCCCTGGACAAGACGGAGGCTCTCTTGTTCCATGGGCCCCGCATGAGCCCTCCCATCGGCGTCTCGATCACCGTCAATTCGGTTGATATCAGCATCCGGGCCCATATGAGGTATTTGGGCCTGGTGCTCGACGGGCGATGGTGGTTCCGGGAGCATTTCCGCAGACTCGCTCCACGGCTCGTCGGCGCGGCGTCCGCCCTATCATGGCTTATGCCGAATGTGGGCGGACCGAGCGCTACCTGCCGACAGCTGTACGCAGGGGTCATCAGGTCGATGGCCCTGTACGGCGCACGGGTGTGGGCGGGATCCCTGACCGTCCGACTCAGGGCTCTTCTGTGGCGACCACAGAGGGCCATGGCGGTCAGGGCCATACGCGGGTACCGCACGGTGTCGACGGAGGCAGCGTGTCTATTAGCCGGGACCCCTCCATGGGACCTGGAAGCGGAAATGCTCGCCGGTTTGTATCGGCGGATGTTGGGGGTGCGAGCGGAGGGCGGTGTGGTCTCGTTGAGGGAGCACACCGCCTGGCGCGTCGACGCCCGCCGCGACATCATTGCCCGTTGGGCAGTCCGGCTGGAGAGGCCTCGGTTCGGTGTGCGGACCATGGAGGCCTTCCGGCCGGTGCTGATGCAGTGGCTAAATCGGCGGCACGGGGTGCTCTCCTTCCGACTGGAGCAGGTTTTGACGGGGCATGGATGCTTCGCCAAATACCTGCACACGGTCGTAAGGAGGGAGAGTACACCGTCCTGCCACCACTGCGATTGCGACGAGGACACGGCGCAGCATACGCTCGAGGTTTGTGCCGCTTGGGCAGAGCAGCGTCGTGAACTCGTCACAATCATCGGTGCTGACCTGGGACTGGGACGCGGTCGCATCCTTCTGCGAGGCAGTAGTCTCGCGGAAGGAGGCGGCGGAGCGCGTGCGCGAGGAGCGTCTCCTCGACGACGCGAGCCGCCGCCGGCGACTGGGGCGGCGCAGGCGCGATTACCTGCGTCTGATGCCGCCCTAGCCGAGGCCGCGGGTGACTGGATCGGGGATTTAGTCCGTCACCCGCCGAGAGGCCGACCGCGTGAGGAAAGACCGACATCCTACCCGAGGGGGGGGACGTCGGTCGAGGAGAAGGTACTCCTCAGGGGTATTCCGTCGGGCCAACCACTGACGTCAAGTCACTCTGCTCCGGTGGTTGGCCCAACGACGAAGGCGACGTCACGGGTGGGTTACGGGTGTGCATGCTTACGCCCCTCTGTCACCCCGGACGGAGTGGTGCGAGGAGTGTGCCGAACGTAACCCACCCCCAAAAAAAAAAAAAAAAAAAAAGGGTATGTTTATAGACTGATCGATGAAAATACCGCATAAAATTAAACTACTTATAGGGATTCTACCGCGTTTGTATTTGATTTTTAATTTCTCAACGTTTCGAACACTTTACAGTGATCATGGTCACGGGGCGACTGAGAACTTTTCCTCTAGTATTGAAATATTAAGTACTTGGACAGACTATTTTAAAAGCTGTGTGGTTTAATGCATAGTATGTTATTTGTATGGATAGAAGCGATCTTAACGGTTCAGGCTGATCAATAGGCCACCTTACTTTATAATTGTTATTAAATTGATTAAAATATATTGATGATAGTAAAACTACAATGAAATTGCTTCATATTAATCGTTTATTTTTGAGGGTCAGTTTTATTCATAGTATATATGATTGTTTTAGTACAGGTAGGGAGCGCCTAATCCGTAACCGTAACCTTCACCGCAACCGCAACCGCAAGCGCACTTGCCAGCGATGGACACGGAACCAGCAGCGCAAACATCACCACCGAATTTCACAGCACCCATGATAGGTACTTGACCAGCGACAGCAGTGGTACCAGCAACGGGCAGTTCACCGGCGACAGCTACGTTACCTTCACCAATACCACCGTACGCATCAAAACCGCATGCGCCAACGGGGTAGCCGTAGTCAGCGTATCCAGCCCAGCCGTAAGGAGCTTCCAAACCATAACCACCGGCTAAACCATAAGGAGCACCCAAACCGTAGGGTACACCCAGACCGTAACCACCAATAATTCCACGGTCAGCGGCCACAGCAGCGCGGCTGGTGCACTGGCTGAATACAGACTGTGAAAAATGAAGATGTTTTAGCAATAGAAATTACTACTAGTATTTTTGTCTAAGTATATGAACGCTAACAAATAATAAAATTATAATTGTAAAAAAGGAAACCTTGGTGCAAATCTTTGATTTATCATTTTGTTTCTTAATAAGATTGTTTATTGTTTATTTATTATTTATTGGTTCGGACATGTGGAAAGAATGCCGAACGAACGTCTGGTTAAGAAGATATACAATGCGAATGTGGAAGGATGTAGGTACCGGGGGAGACCGAGACTAACTTACCCAGACCATATTGGTCACGTACTGAAGGAAGGTGGACTCACGAGTCTCCGAAACCGCCGAGCGTGTATAAAGAGAATTATGACTGTTGAGGAAGTGAGTGAAGTATGCAAGGATAGAGTTCTCTGGCACTCTGTTCACTCTGCCTACCCTGCAAGGGATATGGCGTGATGATATGTATGTATGTATTGTTTATATCTATTAGTTTGTATTCTAACTGTCATCTACCAAGTAAATTTTAACTTGTAGATCATGCAAGCTGTTCCGAAGTCCTATTTTACAATTGAGTAGAAAATTTATCTATTTTATATAATTGCCTACAAAAGACAACTATTAAATATCAGATGACTTAGTTACTTATTTAATAAAATACAAGTAAAAGAAAAGTATGAAATAAATTAAAGTTTAACATTACCTGTACCAAGCAAGCTTGGATGCAGACCAACAGAAAGGCGAAGGAGTTCATGTTTAATGTTTGTGTTCAACGTAAACAATGTAATTTATTCGACAATTTGTTACTTTTTATATGAAACTCATAAAGCGATAGCACACATTTTAAAACTTATTGCGTAATATCTATGATACGTTTGTATTACTTAAAGTTCTGTAAGTTAACTTATTAGTAAACAATGACTTTATCATTGTTGCACAAAATTTACATTACAATTACCTATATACTCATATGTTGTTCAAGTAATTTGATAACACAGTTTAGTATATAAACTAATACATCGGCCTACAACATCAATCTAGTGATCATTGCATTAGTAACAACATGTCTGCCAAGATCCTTCTCGTACTTTGCGCTCAAGCGCTCTTCGTACAGGTAAATATTTCAAGTACTTTGCATCCAATATAACTATTTTTTATTTCTTATGGTAGTAAACGAGCAAACAACACACCTGATGGGGAGTACTACTGCCGCTCATAACCAGAGGTACGGCAAGGCCGCTGCCTACCAACCAAAACCCATCCAGAAAGTTGCGCTTCAAGCACGAGAGATCGTGTAGTACTTCCCCCGAACGGATTGGCCCAATTTAAAAATTATATGAAATACAGTTGCTTAAATATGTTCGATTAGATTATTAGATTTGTCTGTCTGAATATAATTACGTGGTTTTTGGAAGTGAAGTCGATAGATGTCAACAGACTCATTTACTATTTTTTTATTTAATTTATTTTATTTATTTATTTAATTTTTTAATTTTTATATTTTTATACCACAAGTGTCTTTAAGTTTATGTCTTATAAACTTGAAGGTATTATTGGATACCAAGTTTTAGTTCTGTGGTATATATAATATTTTTAATAACCTAAAATTAACCCTCATATAGTTATATAATATTTATTTACCTGGAGAAATGTTTATATAATATACACTTCGATTTACAGTCTGCACTCAGCCAGTGCCTCGGCCTTGCCAACCGTGGACTTATTGGAGGTTATGGTCTGGAAGCCCCTTACGGTTTGGCTGGTGGTTACGGCTGGGATGGTGCTTTAGGTTGGGACGCTCCTTGCGGTTTCGCCGGCCCCGCCATCGACTTCAGCCCTACCAGCGGTGGTGCCCTCCCCGTGTCCAGTGCCTCCGCTATCGCTCCCGTCGGTCTCGCTGTCGCTTCTGAGAATGTATACGAAGGTATCTTAGCTGCCGCTGGTGAGCTTCCGTTCGTCGGCACTGTAGGAGTTGAGGGTGTATTGCCCACTGCTGGTGCTGGTGCTGTATACCACTCTTGCGGCGATGGTATCAACGCCATGACTAGCCGTGACGCCGCTTTCGCTCCCGGTTACGCTGGTGCCTACGGTATTGGTCTGGGCGCTTATGGCCTCGAAGCCCCCATTCTCGGCGCTCCTGCTCTCGGCTACCGTGCTGGATGGAAGGGTTGTGGATGCGGTCTGTAAGAGTTCACTGCAGATATATACGAATGGACAATACTTCTCAATAACAATAAAATAAATGCATATACACAAACGTCTTTTATTTTTATTTACTCGCTTCATATCGTAAAATACTTGCCACTTTTCCTATTAGGTTATGTACTGTTTTTGATAAATAAAGTGGTCCTTAAATATTGGATACTTTCATAAGTTCCATGTGCTGTAGATAAGAATTTGATCGAGATTACTCTACGAGCTAAATTCTGGAATACGAAAAGCCGTTGAATTTGCTTTAATAAAATGGTTTTTTTTGTTAACTATATTTTATTATTGATTTATGTCACATTAAAATAATTACGCAAATAATATTTATTAATATATATATATATATATATATATATATATATATATATATACAGACGAATGCTTAGGATCATTATCCTGTTGAAAAATGAATCCAGAACCAATGAGACTTAGTCCACTGGGTATGGCAGAATCTTGGAGAATTTTTAAATAGCCTTCCTTGTTTAATTTTCCGGTTATCCTCACAAGATTGCCGGGTTTACTGTTGCCAAAACACCCCCAAACCATGACATTACCACCACCATGTTTGATGGTAGGCACTGTACATGCCTCTGAAGCCCTCTCTTCTTTTGACCGGCGTACAAAGACACGTCTATTGGATCCGAAAATCTGAAATTTTGATTCGTCACTCCAAAGGACATTTTCCCATTGTTCTATAGTCCAGTTTTTATGCGCTTTTGCCCATTCTAGTCTATTTTTCTTATGTCGATTTGTTAGTTTGAGTTTTTTAGCAGCAACACATCCTCTTAATCCCGCAGACAATAAGCGTCTTTTAACAGTAGTTGTTGAAATGGGTGTTTCTCGCGTATCATTCAGAGCTGCAGTGATCTGTGGTGCAGTTAAGCGTTGATTCCGTTTAGAAAGAACTCTAATGAAGTTGTCCTCTTGATTTGTTGTGGATTTGGGCCTACCAGATCTCTTTCTATCTTCATTTTTCCCCGTTTCTTGTTTTCTAGCAAGGGTATAGTGGACACCTTTACAAGAAATTCCGAGCCTTTCTGCGATTTGACGTTCACTGTATCCTTCCTCGCGTAGAGTGCAAATAGCGCTTCGCTGTTCAAGCGTGATTTGCTTGCGTTTTGCCATTTTCAGAAGAAAAAATACGGTCAAAGTAGTAGCCGATATCTTTCGAATACAGACAATGTTAATATCACAACTTTCACGTGCCAATGCTCAAGTGCGACTGAATAAGGTCTAAAAAAGTTAAAACCAGCAAACATTATCAATAAAACTACACCATTGCATAGGATAAAGTAGCCGACGGATTAAGTCATAAAACACGTGTTTCGTCAATATTAAGGAATTCCATAAAACTTGATGAATGTAGGATAATAATCCTTTTGTGTTTGTGTAGACAGTCGTAAAAGGTTGTAAAACTTAAGATTATTGCTAATTTTTACCGCTATTAGTCGGCATTTATTTGTTTTGTTTGAAAACAGGTGTGCTTCCAAACTTTTGGACGGTAGTGTATATATATATATATATATATATATATATATATATATATATAACGGCACTTGCGTTTATTGCACGTGCTAAAACATGTTACAACGTGTTAACATATTCACTGACCACGCCTCCTAGCGCGTCATGCATTCCCCGCCACGCAAACTTGTTATAAAAAGAGGCGAGCGCGCGGTTTAGTCAGTCGTAGCGAAAGCATTCGATAAAGTGTGGCACGAGGGCCTCATTCACAAGCTTTATCGTCTAAAGATCCCAGATCGAGCGTCCTCCTGGCCAAGGATTCCACATGCAAGTAAAAGAGTAGTGACAATTGTGATCTTGTCCCGTAGTCACATGGGGAAGTATTATCTATCAGTTACTATGTAATCCTTAGTAATACTGAACTGATAGCAGTTTACTGTGTCATCCTGTACCATGTAGTCGTTTGTGCAAAGGCGATTGGCTGGGACTGCTTTGTGGGTTCACTTAGTGTAAATTGTAATTGGTATATAGTTGTGAAAGTAATTGTGATTACTTGGAGTACGAGAATTTACGACTTTGTATCACATTATTGTTCCTTATGTCAGACATATTACCTACATCAGAAGTATGGGATAAAGTATCCAAGCCTACTACCACCTTGCTCAGTTTGGTCATCTACATTTAAAATATTTCGTTTTCATATAACAAAGAATCTACCCTACAAGATTAATTTTGTGTGCGCGTGAAGTGATACCAATATGCCGACGTCGCATAGATTACGTAGTCGTGTACGTCGAGACCTGAACCGGTATCGTAAGATTTTGTACATCGAGTGCTAATTTTGAGCATAGATTTTAAATTTTTGCATGATATATGAATTTGAAGGTAGTCCAATATAAATTTGTAATGATGTATAAAGAAATATGTCTAACGTAATTTCTAAGTGTTGTGAGTTCTCGTTATCTTTACAGTAGCTCTATTGTAGTAGTAGAACTACTAGTTTACGAATTTTTTACGATTTATCAAAAAATGGTTTTGAAAAATGATTGTAGGTAACGAAGTGATCACGCTTTTACGCCTACCCTCTCCAAAAAAAATTATATTACTTAGCTTAAACAAATTTTCTTTGTTCTTTCATGAGCTTGGATGTCACATTCAGACGTGATAGTCAAGACACCTAATCCTGCAGAAAAGTAAAGCAGTAGTCCAGTGAGGGGCCGCTGCAATCAACTGTGTTATCTGACACTTTGTCTGTTAACACTTTCCTTGTATATTCTGAACCCTTAAATACGGAGACACGAGTTACAGAGCTACTCGATGGTGACAGGTACGTGTTGAAGACATTGTACTCCAATGTGACGTCCAAGCAAGTCCATGATCGCTTAAGATTTATGCGTGAGTGCTGTGTTCCTTTGGAATTGAATCCTGAACTAAATCTTTCTTCAGAATTAGATGAGTCTGGATACACCGTTAATGGAGGTGGTAAGTTAACGGAGGTGGTAAGCATCAAACTATGTGTAATACACATTAGCCTGTGTGACGTTGACTAGCCTGTATGGTATGGACTATACAATGTATAGCCGTCTGCCCTGTGAGGCACGGCACTGACAGATGTGTATGAGACAGTATCTTTAAAATGATGAGTTGTGTTTAAGTTAAGCTAAAGTGGTAATTATTGAGCGTTAGCTCTTTGTATAACCTCTTCAAAATAGGAAGTGGTTTATTAATTGGTCAGGTTGACCGAGGCGAGCTTAATGGTAATCTGTCTGTTGCCTAAGGATTAGAGCATTGCACACGAGGAAGTGTGAAAATGCAGGACGGCCGTAACGGCATGAATAGAGTTTTTATTAAATAGACATTTATTTTGTGTTGGTAATTTATATAATCGAGTCAAGCAAATTTAGTACTTCTAGTTTTTGAAAACGGGTAATCTCGAATGGGTTTATAAGTCTCGCAGTTGCGATCGACGAGTAGTCGGTCGTTGGTGTTAATCAGTTAGTTGTTGCAGTGAATTGTTGCCACTAGTTAATTGTGGCAGTTGTTGAGTGAGTTGTTGCCACGATACCATCGGACTATGTACGGGTGTAACCCCATTGACTCTTAGTCGTAAAATAAATCTTTGTGATTTATTGTTGATTGGTGTTAACGTGTGATCTGAAATGAACTGAAACGCGTTAATTGAAAAAGAAAAGAAAAAAAAAAAGAAAACACAAAAAAAACAATAAAAAAAAGTAGTAAGAAAAAGGGGTCTACTATCATTGTAGGGCTTGAGCCGGTCCAATGATATGGCTAAAGGGAATGACAATTCCGGTCTAGTTTGCTATAGAGAATTGATCTGGTCTAGCTTGCTATAGAGATCAATATCTGGTCTAGTAAAATCTGTTACTGAAGGGTCTGCTGACTGGTCCAGTATGATCTGAAGGGTTAATGTGAACCGGACCAGATATGATAAGATGTTAGTTAATGGAAAATATTGTAATTAAAAAATATTGTTGTAAAAAATATTGGTAATTGCTATACCTGGAACTTGCCAGGATGTTTGTTTATTTGTTCCCAGATGACTAATGAAGACGCGTACGAGGACGTACGCACGTCAGCATGGCCGTAACGGCACTTGCGTTTATTGCACGTGCTAAAACATGTTACAACGTGTTAACATATTCACTGACCACGCCTCCTAGCGCGTCATGCATTCCCCGCCACGCAAACTTGTTATAAAAAGAGGCGAGCGCGCGGTTTAGTCAGTCTAAGCCCGCGAGTGCCACGGTGCACATGTCGTGCGCTAGTCGTGTAATTTATTTGTTTGTTGGTCTGTTTAATCAGTTTAAGATCGAGCGTCTTCCGATACCGTAGCAGGGTTCATCTATTGGAAACGTTGCGGTCCACGACTGCACGTTTCCGACGATCATTTCTCCTACGTACGTGCGAGATCTGTAGTGAACTATCTGTTGTCGTATTTCCCAAAGGAGGATTGCTCATTCTTTTGGTGAACTCCTGGCCAAGGATTCCACATGCAAGTAAAAGAGTAGTGACAATTGTGATCTTGTCCCGTAGTCACACGGGGAAGTATTATCTATCAGTTACTATGTAATCCTTAGTAATACTGAACTGATAGCAGTTTACTGTGTCATCCTGTACCATGTAGTCGTTTGTGCAAAGGCGATTGGCTGGGACTGCTTTGTGGGTTCACTTAGTGTAAATTGTAATTGGTATATAGTTGTGAAAGTAATTGTGATTACTTGGAGTACGAGAATTTACGACTTTGTATCACATTATTGTTCCTTATGTCAGACATATTACCTACATATATATATATATATATATATGTAGGTAATAATATATATATATATATCTATATATATATATATATATATATATATATATATATATATATATATATATATATATATATATATATATATATATATATATATTTCCGCGTAGTGAGGGAGTAAGAATACAATTTTTTATACTGTTATATATTTTAAAAAGAAAATACCAAATGTTTGCGTACAACCTAAAATCCACTAAGATTTGTCTATTCACCACACTTTTCTTATCCGTGAGTCATAAAAGGCGAATAAAGATTATAATATGCAAGCAGAGTCCATACCAACCGGTCTGACTAGTGCCGACTAGTAGGTCGATTTCCTTCCTATAATTGAGGAGGCTCGAGCCGTACAGTTAGATGTGTTAAAGTACGAGAAAACCGAAAAATGCTCCTAATCTAAAGTTCTCACAAAAAATAAGCTACAATGGAATACAAAGACTAACACACACACTCATACAGATACATTCAATAATAATAGGTACCTATTAGGTTATTATACATACATACATATCATCACGCCATATCCCTTGCAGGGTAGGCAGAGAGAACAGAGTGCCAGAGAACTCTATCTTTGCATACTTCTCTCGCTTCCTCAATATTCATAATTCTCTTCATACACGCTCGCCGGTTTCGGCGACTCTTGACTCCACCTTTCTTCAGTACATGACCGATCTGGTCTAGGTAGGTTAGTCTCGGTCTCCCCCGGTACCTACATCCTTCCACTTTCGCTCGGGAATGGTTCCCGGGGACTGGAATAGCGCAGTCATCGTGCCTTTGTTTAAAAACAAGGGTTCACGTTATGACTGCGCAAATTGCAGAGCCATAAGCTTGACCAGTTTGGCAGCAAAAGTGTACGGTAAAATTATTGAAAGGAGAATGAGGATGGTGTCCGATGGTTTACTGTGTGAGACACAAGGAGGTTTCAGGAGTGGAAGGGGATGCATGGATCAAGTGTTCTCTCTGCGCAACATTGTGGAGAACCATCTGGCTCTAGGTCAGAGGGTTTTCTGCAGTTTTGTGGATCTGGAGAGAGCATTTGACACGGTTGTACGAAAGGAACTTTGGGACATTTTACCGGAGTATGGTATTAACGGTAAACTGCTACAGGCTGTGCAGTCCAGTTACATGGGCTGTAGAGCCTGTGTGCGGCTGGATGATGGAATGTCGCCTTGGTTTGACGTCAATATCGGCGTTAAGCAGGGGTGCGTTCTGTCAGCCAGGCTGTTTATCATATATCTGGATAAATGTATCCAAATGTTGAACGATATGAATGTGGGAGTCCAGATGGGCGACTCAGTGGTCACTGCTCTGCTTTATGCAGATGATGCAGTCCTGCTGGCACAGTTAGCGACTGACCTGCAGACCCTAGTCGACATAATGACAGAAGATTGTAAGAAAAGGGGTCTACGCGTGAATGTGAGCAAAACCAAAATAATGGTCTTTGAAAGAGATGAAGCCAGAACAGATATAAGAGTAACAATAGGTAATGATGTACTAGAGCAAGTGGATGTATTTGTATATCTTGGATGTGGATTTAGCCGAGATGGAAGGTACACCACTGATATAGAGCGAAGAGTGAATGCGGGAAATAGAGTGAACGGAGCGTTGGGGCAACTTCTCGGTAGCTCTCCCCACAGCCAGAAAGCACGTGTAGCAATACATAACGCAGTGCTTGTCCCGACATTACTGTATGGAAGCGAGAGTTGGGTATGCAGAAAAGAGTATGAAAGTAAAATTAATACGGTCGAAATGCGATCTCTGCGGAAAATCTGTGGAGTTAGGCTAACCGACCGCATTCGTAACGACGACGTAAGAGAGCGAGTAGGTATGAAAGAGAGTATTGGTGTAAAGATGCGAAAGGGAATGCTCAGATGGTTCGGATATGTGGAAAGAATGCCGAACGAACGTCTGGTTAAGAAAATTAGGTTATTATCATATCAGATAAATCACGTAGTTAGTAAGCATAACAACTTTATAACAATATATTTAATTTACATAGCAGTATTATCATAATACTACTTAATGAAAATAAGCAATAGTATTACCATTAACCCAAACCCAAATAGACCCCAATCCCAAAAAGACCAAAAGATTTGCCCAGGCCAAAGCTTTTTTTATCTTTAAAGAAATGTATGAAAATTGTGAGCATTTGTGATACACACCGACTTAAACGCAATGGACACGGTGTATCATTTTTGATACACTGGCGCCGAAGGTGTTAAACACACAATTACATAATGATACAAAAATATAACCTTAGGTGTCAATGTCTGTCTTTTAGCTGTTAGCCGAAGATTGCTGTCACAGCTTAACCCGGACTGTGGACAAGCGCTGAGGGCTCTCAACCCGAGGCCCGTTTCCCCGCGCTGCCACTCCTTAAATACTTACAAACTGCACAAACAACCGATAAGTCACAACTTTGATGTCAAATTAGTGACTATTATTTTATTTTAATATATTTTTTAACTTAATAACACAAACGGTCATGTACTGAAGGAAGGTGGAGTCAAGAGTCTCCGAAACCGGCGAGCGTGTATGAAGAGAATTATGAATGTTGAGGAAGCGAGTGAAGTATGCAAAGATAGAGTTCTCTGGCACTCTGTTCTCTCTGCCTACCCTGCAAGGGATATATATTATAATAGGTGTAAACTAAAATAATTGCTTATTTGGGGTAAGATAAAATATATTACACGTAAAGTGATTTAAATTTGACAGAATATTAAAACGTAGAGTTCAATAAATAATACACTACAAATTATATTACAAATGTAAAAACATAAGCTTAAAAAAAATAAAGTTAAAAATATATGAATAAGTAATTTACTTAATTACTTTGTCTTTAACCATAACAGATGTTATATCTTCTGCTGACTACACACCAGCACGGATAACAGGTAGTGGATGAAGCCCCTCTTGGGTTATCTGACCATTGCTTGTTACGTAGCAGTGTGCCCCTATTGCGAGGCCTTTTCGTCATGTCCGATCAGCTGTAGATCTTTTTGTATACCTCATACATCGTTGGCCATAGGGCTTGGAGGGCAAGTGTGAGGCACTAGCGTTCAGCCTAGATATCGCAAAAGCGTTCGACAGGGTCTGGCATAGGGCCCTTCTGTCGAAGCTACCATCATATAGAATCCCCGAAGGACTTTGTAATTGGATGACCAGCTTTCTGGATAGTCTGCGCTGCCCTGACGCTGGCGCGGTCACCGCGGTGAAACGCCCTGTTCCCGTGGTGAGGTTGACGCCTCTCCCCGCGGACCGCTTGCCGCCGGCTAGCGCCCCTGCGGCGCCAAAGCCGCCAGGCGCCACGGAGCGGGCCCCTGGAGGGGCTCAGCCGACCCCGACGCTGGAGGTGGGAGGCTTGTCGGACGAGGCCCTCGCCAAAATCATCAACGCAGTTGGCAAACTCGTTGATGCGCGTGTGGCCGTTCTGGAGGCAAGACTGCCTCCAGAACCACTTGTCCGGCCGCCCCTAGCCGCGGATAAGCGGCCGCATGTGGCACCAGCCCCCGTCCCACTGCCTTGTCAGGGTGGCCGCGTAGGGAGCTACGCCGCGGCCGCGGCCGGGCCTAAGCCCAAAGGCCCCGGCCCAGCTCCGAAGGGACCCGCCCTGAGGAGGAAGTCGGCTCCGGCTCCTGCCGGACCGCTGAAGTCGCCCGCAACAACACCGCCGGCGACGACCAGCGAGGCCGCGACGAGGCCTTCCGCGTCCGGCACGACTGCCGTACCCGAACAGGGTTGGCAGGTAGCCGAACGCGACAGAAGGAGTCGCGGCCAAAGGAGGAGAGCGGAGGCCAAGCGCGCCGCTGAGGTCCCCGCTCCTCAGGCAGGAGCCGGACAGAAGAAGAGACCGCGCAAGGGGCTCAAGTCGCCGAAGACGGCCGCAGTGGTGATCACTGTGCTGCCCGAGGCGGCCGAGAAGGGCCTCAGCTACGAGGCCGTCTTGAGGAAGGCCCGGTGGGAGCTAGACGTCTCCGATATTGGAGGCGTCGAAGCCAGGACCCGCAAGGCCCGGACGGGGGCTCGAATTCTCGAGTTCCCAGGGGCCGACGGCGCCAAGACGGCCGACAGCGTGGCCGAGAAGCTGAGAGGTTTGTTCGCCGAGGAGGGTGGCATCAAGATCGCCAGGCCCGTCAAGTGCGCCGAAATGCGCATTTCGGGTTTGGACGATTCAGTGACGGTGGAAGACATCCGGGAGGCTATTGCCTCGAAAACCGGGTGTCCCATAGACACCGTCCGGGTCGGTGCCATTCGTCCCGGTCCGGGTGGCGTAGGTGCTGCCTGGGCGCAGTGCCCGGTGGAGTCGGTCAGGCAACTGGCCGGCTCAGGCAGGCTCCTCGTGGGCTGGAGCTCGGCGCGGGTAACCGTGCTTGAGCACCGGCCTGCGAGGTGCTACAAGTGCATGGCGGTCGGACACACTCGACCGACGTGCACTAATTGCTTCGACTGCGGCGGATTGTGTTTCCGCTGCGGTCAGACCGGGCACGTGGCGGCATCTTGCGCCGCCCCGCCCCACTGCCCCGCGTGTGCGGCGGGCAATAAGCCCGCCAAGCACCGCATGGGCTCTGGGGCGTGCAAACCTCCAGCTTCGGCCCCAAAGGCGCGGGGCGGCCCTACGACCACGGCCGCTCCCGCTCCTAGCGCGGTCCGATCGCCCGCTGGTGAGGAGGTCATGGATACAACCCGATAATGGGTACACCATCCATGCACCTCCTCCTGCAGGCCAACACCAACCACTCCGCCGGAGCGCAGGATCTCCTCCTGCAATCCATGGCGGAGTGGTCGATTGGTGCAGCCGTAGTCGCGGAACCGTACGCCGTGCCTGATCGCCCCAATTGGGTGGTCAGTCGAAACGGTACTGCGGCAATCGTCGTCTCAACGCAGCGGCACTTCCCGTCCTTGTCCCTTTTGGATAGGGGCGAGGAATTTGTCGCGGCGGAGTGGAGAGGGGTCACGCTCTACAGCGTATACCTCTCCCCCACTAGGAGGATGGACGATTTCGGGGCCTCACTCACCACCTTGGAGGCCTCGATACGGCGACTGGCACCGGGCCTCGTCCTGGTTCTGGGGGACTTTAACGCCAAATCCACGGCGTGGGGGTCCCCTACGACGGACGACCGCGGGCGGGCGGTCAACGAGTGGGCGGCTTCACTGGGCCTCTGTGTTCTGAACAGAGGCTCGGTGAACACGTGCGTGCGGCGGCAGGGCGGGTCGATAGTGGACTTGTCGTTCGCTAGCCCCGCTGTCGCGCCACGGGTGAGGAACTGGAGTGTCCTGGAGGAGGCGGAGACCCTGTCGGACCACCGGTACATCCGGATGGAGGTCTCCCCCCGGGAACCCGGTAGGGGTCACAGGGCGGACGGAGCTCCCGCGTTTCCGCGGTGGGCTGTGGGTCGTCTTGACAGGGATCTACTGGCGGAGGCGGCCATTGTCAACACGTGGCTGTCCTCACCACCCCCAGCGGACGGAGTGGACGCTGAGGCTGTCCGCATTCGCAGTGCGTTAACGCAGATCTGCGATGCGGCCATGCCCAGAGTGCGGCGGCGTCCACCTCTGAGGCAGGGGGTCTACTGGTGGTCCCCAAGACTGGCGGACCTTCGTGCGGCGTGTATCAGTGCCCGAAGGTCCTACATCCGCAGCCGGCGGCGTCACCGCGACGTCGAGCGGGAGGGCCAGCTGTACGAGGCGTACCGCAGTGCGCGGACTGCCTTTCGGCTGGCCATCCGAGCCGCCAAGGGCGCGAGTTGGCAGGAGATGCTGGACGGTCTCGACCGTGACCCCTGGGGTCGCCCATATCGCGCGGCGCTGAACAAGCTTCGCGCGCGGCCCCCCCCCCTCACCGAGACCCTCCAGCCCGACTTCCTTCGTAGGGTGGTCGAGGAGCTGTTTCCACGGCAGTCGGAACACACGCCCCCGGCCATGGCTCCGCCAGATCAAGACCGGGAGGCCGACGACGACGAGAGTGTTCCGCCCGTGACGGAGTCGGAAGTGGGGGCGGCCGTGGCGAAGATTCGTTCCGCCACCACGGCCCCCGGCCCGGACGGAATCCCAGTCCGGGTGCTGACGTCGCTCCTCGAGCACTTCGAGCCTCGCCTCAGGCAGCTGTTCAACGCCTGTCTGACGTCTGGACGGTTCCCTGAGTGCTGGAAGGAAGGGAGGTTGGTTCTCCCGCCAAAGCCGGGACGGTCCCCGGATTTGCCGTCGGCCTACAGGCCCATCGTGCTCCTCGACGATGTGGGTAAGCTGCTGGAGCGTGTGCTCGCTGCCCGCATCGTCCGACACCTGGAGGAGGTGGGGCCCGATCTGTCGGACGTTCAGTATGGGTTTCGGAGGGGGCGTTCGACCATCGGGGCCCTATTACGCCTGAGGCAGGCGGCCGCGGAGGCCGTCGCCGGGAAGGGAGTGCTGTTGGCGGTGTCGTTGGACATCGCCAACGCATTCAATAGTCTGCCATTCGGCTGCATCAGGGAGGCGCTCCGGTTCCATGGAGTGCCCCTGTACCTCAGGCGGCTGGTGGCAGAGTATTTGGAGGGCCGCAGTATCCTCTGCGCGGGTCCCGCAGGGGACATTGTGCGGACGCCCATGTCGTGCGGCGTTCCACAGGGGTCGGTTCTGGGGCCGACTCTGTGGGACATCGGGTACGACTGGGCGTTGAGAGGGAGTCTCCCCCCCGGGCTGAGCTTGGTGTGCTACGCTGACGACACGCTCGTCACAGCCCGGGGCAGGACACTCGAAGAGGCGGCGAGCCTGGCCACTCTCGGCACCGAGGAGATGGTCAGGCGGATCGAGGCGCTGGGGCTCAGGGTGGCCCTAAACAAGACGGAGGCCCTACTTTTCCATGGGCCCCGTGTGAGGCTGCCCATCGGCGCCTCGATAGTGGTAAACTCCATCCACATCAGCATCCAGGCCCATATGAGGTACTTGGGTCTAGTGCTCGACGGGCGATGGTGGTTCCGGGAGCATTTCCGACAGATTGCTCCCCGGCTTGTCGGCGCGGCGTCCGCCCTTTCTCGACTGATGCCGAACGTGGGCGGACCCAGTTTCGAGGGCCGACGGCTGTATGCGGGGGTCATTCGCTCGATGGCCATGTACGGCGCACCCGTGTGGGCGAGGGCTCTGAACGCCCAGCTCAGGGCGGTTCTGTGGAGGCCACAGAGAGCCATGGCGGTCAGAGCCATTCGCGGGTACCGCACGGTGTCGACAGAGGCGGCGTGCCTGTTGGCCGGGACACCCCCGTGGGACCTGGAGGCGGAGATGCTCTCCGACCTCTACCGGCGGGTTATCACAGCGCGCGAGGAAGGTGGCTCCCCATCGTTGAGCGAGATAGCCACCTGGCGCGTGGATGCCCGCCGAGACGTCATCGCCCTTTGGGCTACGCGGCTGGAGAGGCCTAGGCACGGTGTGGAGACCGTTGAGGCCCTCCGGCCCGTATTGATAGAGTGGATGGAGCGGCGGCACGGAGTCCTCCTCTTTCGGCTGGTGCAGGTATTGACGGGGCACGGGTGTTTCGGGTTGTACCTGCACAGGGTCGTGTATAGGGAGTGGACTCCGGCCTGCCACCACTGCAGGAGTGACGAGGACACGGCGCAACACACGCTGGAGGTGTGTCCGGGATGGGAGCGGCAGCGCCGTGACCTCGTCGCTGTCATCGGTGCCGACCTGACGCCGCCGGCCGTCGCGAGGGCGATGGTCGACAGCATCAGGAACTGGGACGCGGTCGCCGCCTTCTGCGAGGCTGTCATCTCGCAGAAGGAAGCGGCGGAACGGGCAAGGGAGGATTCCCGCGCCCCAGGCCGCCGCCAGCGGCCGGGGCGGCGCAGGCGCGAATGCCTGCGCCTGATGCCGCCCTAACTGAGGCTTCGGGTTATCGGACCGGGGAATTGTCCGGTCACCCGACGTGAGGCCACCGCGTGAGGGCGACGCCCCGACAGCGAAATCTGTCGGGGCGTCGACGAGAGGAACCCGCGAGGGTGAACCGCCGGGCGGGCCACCGAAGTTAAAAATCGGGTCCCGGTGACCCGCTCGCACGGCGAAGAGAGAGGAGTTTTTACGGTGGGTCTATGGGGTCACGCGCCGCCTTTTCCGTCACCCCGGACCGATTTGGCGGGGCGAGACTAATCCATAGTCCACCAAAAAAAAAAAAAAAAAAAAAAAAAAAAACTTTACGTTTTCAGAGATCATTTCTCCCACGTACGTGCAAGATCTGGAATTAACTACCTGCTGCCGTGGTTCTAGAGCGTTATGACATGTTCTTCTTCAATTGAAGTTTAAGAGCATTTTCTTCAAGATAGACAACGGCCTGGCTGTACCCCTGGTGTTACTAAGGTTCATGTGCAGCAGTATCACTTACGATCAGATGTGCTGCTTGCTTGTTTGCCACAATAGGCAATAAAAAATGTGTCATAAAAATATTAATAGTAATTTTTTTATTATCATAATACATTGACAACATCGTACTCGTACTACCAGTAATATAACCAAGAACAAGTGTTCTTGCTCCCATAAATACGTAGTATTTATTGAAATGACTTACGAAAATAAGTACCTCTTTACGAAAAGATTGCCATCTTATTATACATTACAACAAAAAATAAGAATATAGCAAGCTGAGCAGCAAATAGAGCGTTTAAGGGCGGTAAATCAATGAAGTTTAAATCTGCATCACTATTAAAATGGTGTATAGCTGTGTACTTACTTTAAATAAGATAATCTAAATGTCATAAATTCCAGAGTGGATTGTACAGAAACCTTACCAAGGTTAGTAATAAAATCGATTCCTTGTACCACTACCCGCTAAAATGTCGTTAATGAGCAAAAATCTTTTTTTACGGAAAGCGAATTGCTGTAATCGACATAGTATAAGTTATTACTACTTTTTTCTGTAACGTACAGCGTTTTTGAATGCAGGCATTTAAGTTTAAACCCGTTTTTTTTTAATGTTAATTTCATAACTATTCATCTTAGAATTATGTAAACCGGACCATTTGAATCAGTTTTTTTTCTGGTTCAAACAGTGCAATAAACAATTTTTTCATACTTTGTGGACTACGACGTTTTCGCTTTCCACCGTCGATATTGACTATGTTCGCCCTGCCACAATTACTACAGATATAGAAAGAAGGAAAACTTTTAACGACGCATGACGTCACCATTTAAAATAATAAGGTATTACTTGTGTGTGTACCTAAACATGATTCAACGTGTTTACCTATGCCTCGTTGTCTGGTTTGTGGCCACCGGCGCCGAACCCACGACAATAGTCATAGGGCTAACCAGACAACCAACTTTGTGTGATCCATGTATGATTTCTGTATACTAATATTTGCCTATGTAACTATGTACCTATTTATGTAATAATAATAAAGTTATTTGCAATGGCACAATATAACTTCGCGTAGGTACACCTATATTACCTACTGAGTTGTGGGTAGTTCCGTATAGGAACGCGCAGCGCGTTCGACCGTGTTTTCTAGAAGCTTCCACGCTGAGGCGGGGGGCAGTCGTCCGACGATAGTGTCTGTGGTCTATTGCCTTGGCACTGGACGCTGTATCAATTACAGAGTGGTCCTTCAGCCGGATACTGAGAACTAGTCAAGGAATAGACCTTATTGTATCAAAAAAGATAAATGTCATTGTTCGCAACGCCGCGTGGTGTAAAAACGCGTAGCCAGTCGCGCGCTTTAAGTTCTCAAAAGGACAGTAAAGTGGTGAATGTTGAAACTATTCGTAAGATGGAACAATCACCATCGGATGGACTCCGCAGCGATAAGTCGCGCTCACATGCATCGTCTTCGGCAGCACGGAAGGCTTTAGAGTATGAAGCAGCCAAGGCGAAAGCGCAGCTGGATATCGCCGAAGCCCAAGCTTAGGCTGATGCCGATATGAGAAAACTACAGGCTCGGCTCCAAAAGGAATTAATTGACAAGAAGATAGCTGCAAAGTTAGTTGATTTAGATGTAAATGAGCAAAGCCGGCAGTCTATATCATCATATAAAAGTAAAGTGAATGATTGGTTGAATAAATCTGAAATGGAAAAACACGATGAGCGCGTGCATGAAAACGCCGCCAACATATTTGTGCAAAACAAAATGGCGGCACCCGTGTTACTGCCGTCACCCGCGCTGGAGAGTGCGCGGCAGCGTGACCACTTACCACGACAATCACGTGAAGTTGGTGAAATTGAAAAATTTGCTGACGTGTTACGAGAATTAGTTCAACCCAGAATTTCAAACCAGTCACATAACAATCAGCTGTTGACCAGATTAGCTACGTCTAAAGATCTACCACCATACTTCGGAGATCCATTAGAATGGCTGCATTTTAAGGAAGCATTTTATGAGTCTACAAGGTTGTGCAACTATTCAGAAACTGAAAATGTTTGGCGTCTTAGAAAATGTTTACGCGGCGAGGCCAAGGAAGCTGTGTCAGCACTCCTCATAGGTTCTACAACGCCACAAATGATAATTGATACTTTGCAGTTGCGTTTTGGCAACCCTAATCGTATCATTCAAACAATATTAGCACAACTGAAAAAGTTACCACCATTACCGTCGACATACCAAAACGAAATTATAAATTTTGCTACTAAAGTGAAAAGTTTTGTGGCGGCAGTGAAGGCAACTGATAAGCCAGAATACCTGGCGGCAGAAAATGAAGGAATTGGACTTACCTACGCAGCGAATATCACTTATGGACTTTAGTGGTTATAATTATATAAGTAAATTAAATATTAACATGTGCATGTGTGATGATAAACCTAAGTTATTAATAGGTCAAGATAATTATCACCTCATGGAATCCTTTACCTGTGTGAGAGGGAGAAATGGTGAGCCATATGTTACCGAGACGCCGCTGGGGTGGTGTGTACACGGAGCCTTATACCAAAAGGTTAGTGATCTTGTTTGTACATCGACATCTCTTAACACTAATTTATTCACGCTAAGTGTATGTCATGTTTATTGTAGTGATTCATTATTGTGTAATAATGAAAATAATATGTCAGCCGATATAGATTTGCAAGATTATGTTCGCCGTTCATTTTTCCTCGATTCTATAGGTATAAATAATCGGCCACGACAAAATCTTAACGAGCTACGAGCAATAAACATAGTACGTAATACTGCCAAATTAGTGGACGGCCAGTGGTTTGTAGGCCTGCCGTGGAAGTCCGACGATCCACATATATCTAATTCTTATCTCACCGCGATGAACCGATTGCACTCTATTGTAAGAAAAATGTCACGTGATGCAAATTATGCATCACGCTATTGTGATCGTGTTCAGCATTTGTTTGTTAACAACTATGCGCGTAAACTGTGTGAGAAGGATCACAACGTGTGTGGTACTTGCCACACTTCGGGGTAGATAATCCAAACAAAAACAAATTACGATTGGTATTTGATGCTGCTTGTAAAAGTGCCGGTTACCGTCTTAATGATTTCCTCCTGCAGGGACCAGACTTGCTGCAAAATTTGTATGGAATTATGTTTCGATTTCGTGAATATCCTATAGGTGTAGATGGGTGAAAGAGTTTTTGCCGACCTTACTACCTCGTAACAAATGGTATCGCGAGGGTGCGCAACTGAAGGTCGGTGACTTGGTTGTCATTGCAGATCCCAACATGCCGTGAAATACCTGGCTCAAAGGGGTTATTAAGACAGTATACCCAGGCGTTGATGGTAGGGTTCGAGTGGTCGATGTACAAACCGGATGCGGTGTATTAAAGCGACCAGCTTCTCGTGTAGCCTCTTTGTTTTGTAACAATTATGAGTGGCGTAATGACGACACAGGGGGGATGTTAACGACGCATGACGTCACCATTTAAAATAATAAGGTATTACTCTGGGGGGGCACACTTAAAACATTACTTATTTTTACTGACCGTCGCGCCGCCTACAGATTGGTTGTACAAACTTAACTGCTGCCATTTTGTCCTGCCTGTCAAACGTTTGACAACTGAGAATTGTTATTTTTTGTTCCTAGCGTAGGTACTTATTGTCATCGATCTATTTTCAGTTATAGATATTTTTCTGAAAATTATCCCAAGCTTCAATGTTAGGCTGATATTATTATTGTTTAATTATCAGCTGATATGTTTTTTTTATATTTCAGGGTAGCTTTCATAGTAAAAGAAAATTCTATGTAATTACATATACACATGTAGATATGTATATATATTACTTCAACTTTAGTTCACCGCCTAAACTCTGGGTGGCAGCACTTTCCATACATGCATATTTTATCATCGAGTTGCCACTCTTTTTCAATTTAATAACTTTACTCTTTGGTATTACTTGTGTGTGTACCTAAACATGATTCAACGTGTTTACCTATGCCTCGTTGTCTGGTTTGTGGCCACCGGCGCCGAACCCAAGACAATAGTCGTAAGGCTAACTAGACAACCAATTTTGTGTGATCCATGTATGATTTCTGTATACTAATATTTGCCTATGTAACTATGTACCTATTTATGTAAAAATAATAAAGATTTTTGCAATGGCACAATATAACTTCGCGTAGGTACACCTATATTACCTACTGAGTTGTGGGTAGTTACGTATAGGAACGCGCAGCGCGTTCGACCGTGTTTTCTAGATGCTTCCACGCTTAGGCGGGGGGCAGGCGTCCGACGATAGTGTCCGCGAATGGGTGTGCGCACGCGCTGTGTCGCTATTGTTAATATTTTACAATACGTGTCATTTAATTTATTTCTCTAAATTCTATTGCCTTGGCACTGGACGCTGTATCAATTACAGATCAGTCAGTACAAAAGAGTGTGAAGAAAATCATATTAAGTTTGAAGAATATGATTCTCTTGCAGGAAGAACTATTGAAGGTAATAGTACCTACATTGTAAAAGATTTTTAAACATAAAGAAAGATCCAAATAAACTAAAACAAGAAATGACAACAAAGGAAATACAAACAGCTTTAGATATTTGCATAAGAAGAGTACAAGAAGAAGAATTTTCAGATGAATTGAAAAGAATAAAGGAAAACAAAAATGTGAGGAAAAAATAGCATTTTAAAAACATTAAATCCCTTCATTGAAGGTGATGGTATACTCAGGGTGGGCGGTAGATTAAGAAACGCGCCTGCCGAAGAGAATGTTAAATATCCCGTATATATACCCCGTGCCCAGTATGGCAAAAAAAAAATAGTCTTGTGGCACTTTTGCTTGGAGACGCACATCTGAAAACACTGCATGGTGGAATAAATTTAATGATTACTTACCTGATGAGTAAATATTGGATAAGTGGCTGCAAGGGTTTAGAAAACAGCATTTACATAGATGTCTTATCTGTGCACGACAACGAGCGAGTAGTAGACGTCAGATAATGGGTGACCTACCTGAATCTCGGGTGACTCCTTTGCGCGTCTTTTCTCGAAGTGGAGTTGACTTTGCAGGTTCTGTATATGTATTAAATTCAAAAGGGCGAGGTGCTAAGACTACAAAGGCATATATTTGCATTTTTATCTGCATGGCAGTGAAAGCCATACATTTAGAATTGGTCGGTGACTTGACGTCGGACGCGTTCATCGCAGCATTCAAGTGGTTTGTTGCCAGAAGAGGGAGATGTCACGACATTTATAGCGATAACGGCACCAATTTCGTGGCAGCCAACAAGGAATTGGTTGCCATGTGGAGAGGCAAAGCTGCCTCCAGAACCACGTGTTCGATCGCCTCTCGCCGCGGATAAGCGGCCACATGCGGCACAAGCCCCCTTTCTGCTGCCTTGTCTGGGTGGCCGCGTGGGGGTGAGCTACGCCGTAGCCGTGGCTGGGCCCAAACAAAAGGGGCCCGCTCCAAAAAAGAAGACGGCACCGTTTCCTGCCGGACCACAGTCATCGCTCGCACCCACACTGCCGGCGACGACTAGCGCGCCCGCACTGCGCCGCCCGCGCCTGGCACGCCCGCTGCGCCCGAACAGGGTTGGCAGGTGGCCGAGCGCGGCAGAAAAAGTCGCGGCCAAAGAAGAAGAGCGGCGGACAAGCGCGCCGCTGAGGTCGCCGCTCCCCAGGCAGGAGCCGGAGGAGGTGAGAAGAAGAGGAACTCAGCTATGAGGCCGTCCTGAGGAAAGCTCGGCGGGGGCTCGACGTCTCCGACATAAGAGGCGTCGAAGCCAGGACCCGCAAGGCCCGGACAGGGGCTCGGATTCTGGCGTTCCCTAGGGCCGAGGGCACCAGGACGTCCGATAGCGTGGCGTCGAAGCTGCGAGGTCTGTTCGCCAAGGAGGGTGGCGTTAAAATCGTCAAACGCGTGAATTAATAAAATTTTCCTCTAATCCTCTCCATTTTTTTGATGATACATAATCTATTTTACAACTTTCTTAGTAAAATAAAGAGCAGTACCATATTGCATTCGTAGCATGTCATCAGACGTGGGAACCCACAATATATTAAATAATCCACATATTTCCATATTCATTCATTAATTTCAGCCTATCGACGTACACTGCTGGATGTAAGCCTTCCTCATGTTACTCTACAGAGTGCGGTCCTGTGCTGCTTGCATCCATCGATCTCCAGCAACCTTCACCAGGTCGTCTGTCCACCTAGAGGGGTGCGTCCTACACTGCGTCGTCCGGTACGTGGTCGTCACTCGAGAACCTTTCCTCCTCAGCGGTTGTCGGTTCGTCAAGCGATGTGGCCTGCCCATTGCCACTTCAGCGTGCTAATTCTTCATGCTATGTCTATGTATTTCCATATAGTGAAGTTAAAATGAAACTCAAGAAATGTCTTGCAAAGTTCTATCATATAAAGTTAGTTAAAAGTATAGCACATTGCCATTACTCATACGTCGATCTTCTGTGCGAGTGTGGTACTACCCCGGATGGATCGGTTCTCGGCTGCAGACAGAGCACTGTCAACAGCGTGGTCCACTATTAAACGGTATCACGATAATTATATAAAACAGTGGATAATTATGTGTAATAGGAACGATAGGAAGTATTTTAGGGATGTAGAAGCACGTAAATAAAAATAAAAGACGTTCTGTGTATGCAATTGCTTTTATGTTATTAAAAAGTATTGTTCATTCGTATAGGTCTGCTCAGTGAACTTTTACAGACCACATCCACAACCCTTCCATCCAGCGCGGTAGCCGAGAGCAGGAGCGCCGAGAATGGGGGCTTCGAGACCATAAGCGCCCAGACCGATACCGTAGGCACCAGCGTAACCGGGAGCGAAAGCGGCATCACGGCTAGTCATGGCGTTGATACCATCGCCGCAAGAGTGGTATACAGCACCAGCACCAGCAGTGGGCAATACACCCTCAACTCCTACAGTGCCGACGAACGGAAGCTCACCAGCGGCAGCTAAGATACCTTCGTATACATTCTCAGAAGCGACAGCGAGACCGACGGGAGCGATAGCGGAGGCACTGGACACGGGGAGGGCACCACCGCTGGTAGGGCTGAAGTCGATGGCGGGGCCGGCGAAACCGCAAGGAACGTCCCAACCTAAAGCACCATCCCAGCCGTAACCACCAGCCAAACCGTAAGGGGCTTCCAGACCATAACCTCCAATAAGTCCACGGTTGCCAAGGCCGAGGCACTGGCTGAGTGCAGACTGTAAATCGAAGTGTAATAATATTTAAACATTTCTCCAGGTAAATAAATATTATATAACTATATGATGTTTACTGTGTGAGACACAAGGAAGTTTCAGGAGTGGAAGGGGATGCATGGATCAAGTGTTCTCTCTGCGCAACATTGTGGAGAAGCATCTGGCTCTAGGTCAGAGTGTTTTCTGCAGTTTTGTGGATCTGGAGAGAGCATTTGACACGGTTGTACAAAAGGAACTTTGGGACATTTTACCGGAGTATGGTATTAACGGTAAACTGATACAGGCTGTGCAGTCCAGTTACATGGGCTGTAGAGCCTGTGTGCGGCTGGATGATGGAATGTCGCCTTGGTTTGACATCAATATCGGCGTTAAGCAGGGGTGCGTTCTGTCAGCCAGGCTGTTTATCATATATCTGGATAAATGTCTCCAAAGGTTGAACGATATGAATGTGTGAGTCAAGATGGGCGACTCAGTGGCTTTATGCAGATGATGCAGCCCTGCTGGCGCAGTCAGCGACTGTCCTGCAGACCCTAGTCGACACAATGACAGAAGATTGTAAGAAAAGGGGTCTACGCGTGAATGTGAGCACAACCAAAATAATGGTCTTTGAAAGAGATGAAGCCAGAACAGATGTAAGAGTAACAATGGGTAATGATGTACTAGAGCAAGTGGATGAATTTGTATATCTTGGATGTGGATTTAGCCGAGATGGAAGGTACACCAATGATATAGAGCGAAGAGTGAATGCGGGAAATAGAGTGAACGGAGCGTTGGGGCAACTTCTCGGTAGCCACCACCTCAGCCAGAAGGCACGTGTAGCAATACATAACGCAGTGCTTGTCCCAACATTACTGTATGGAAGCGAGAGTTGGGTATGCAGAAAAGAGTATGAAAGTAAAATTAATGCGGTCGAAATGCGATCTCTGCGGAAAATCTGTGGAGTTAGGCTGACCGACCGCATTCGTAACGACGACGTAAGAGAGCGAGTAGGTATGAAAGAGAGTATCGGTGTAAAGATGCGAAAGGGAATGCTCCGATGGTTCGGACATGTGGAAAGAATGCCGAAAGAACGTCTGGTTAAGAAGATATACAATGCGAAAGTGGAAGGATGTAGGTACCGAGGGAGACCGAGACTAACCTACCTAGACCAGATCGGTCATGTACTGAAGGAAGGTGGAGTCAAGAGTCTCCAAAACCGGCGAGCGTATATGAAGAGAATTATGAATGTTGAGGAAGCGAGTGAAGTATGCAGAGATAGAGTTCTCTGGCACTCTGTTCTCTCTGCCTACCCTGCAAGGGATATGGCGTGATGATATGTATGTATGTATGTAACTATATGAGGGTTAATTTTAGGTTATTAAAAATATTATATATACCACAGAACTAAAACTTGGTATCCAATAAAACCTTCAAGGTCCTATACGCTTATTCATATACAATATTTACTGAGACTGAACAATATGGCAACACATTGGAATTCAACACAGCATTTTAAACCTGATATATGGTCTATTGACATCTGCTATCGACTTCACTTCCAAAAGCCTCATAAATACATCCAGCCAGACAAATCTAATAATCTAATCGTATATATGTAAGCAACTATATTTCATATAGTTTTAAATTGGGCTAATTCGTTCGGGGGAAGTACTACACGAGAGAGCTTGAAGCGCAGCTTTCTGGATGGGTTTTGGTTGGTAGGCAGCGGCCTTGCCGTACCCCTGGTTATGAGCGGCAGTAGTACTCCCCATCAGGTGTGTTGTTTGCTCGTTTACTACCATAAGAAATAAAAAATAGTTATATTGGATGCAAAGTACTTGAAATATTTACCTGTACGAAGAGCGCTTGAGCGCAAAGTACGAGAAGGATCTTGGCAGACATGTTGTTACTAATGCAATGATCACTAGATTGATGTTATAGGCCGATGTATTAGTTTATATACTAAACTGTGTTATCAAATTACTTGAACAACATATGTGTATATAGGTAATTGTAATGTAAATTTTGTGCAACAATGATAAAGTCACTATTTACTAATAAGTTAACTTACAGAACTTTAAGTAATACAAACGTATCATAGACGTTACGCAATAAGTTTTAAAATGTGTGCTATCGCTTTATGAGTTTCATATAAAAAGTAACAAATTGTCGAATAAATTACATTGTTTACGTTGAACACAAACATTAAACATGAACTCCTTCGCCTTTCTGTTGGTCTGCATCCAAGCTTGCTTGGTACAGGTAATGTTAAACTTTCATTTATTTCATACTTCTCTTTTTCTTGTATTTTATTGAATTAGTTACTTAGTTGTCTGATAGTTACTAGCTGTATATATAAAATATATAAGTTTTCTACTCAATTACTTATAAAATATGGCTAAGGAATAGCTTGCATGGTCTACACGTTAAAATTTACTTGGTAGATGACGGTTAGAATACAAACTAATAGATATATACAATCTTATTAAGAAACTAAATGATAATTTCAAGATTTGCACCGAGGTTTTGTTTTTTTACAATTATTATTTTATTATTTGTTGGTGTTCATATATTAAGCCAAAAATACTAACAGTGATTTCTATTACTAAAACATCTTCATTTTCACAGTCTGTATTCAGCCAGTGCACCAGCCGTGCTGCTGTGGCCGCTGACCGTGGAATTATTGGTGGTTACGGTCTGGGTGCTCCCTACGGCTTAGGTGCTCCTTGTGGTTTAGCCGGTGGTTATGGTTTGGAAGCTCCTTACGGCTGGGCTGGATACGCTGACTATGGCTACCCCGCTGGCGCATACGGTTGTGATGCGTACGGTGGTATTGGTGAAGGTAACGTAGCTGTCGCCGGTGAACTGCCCGTTGCTGGTACCACTGCTGTCGTTGGTCAAGTACCTATCATGGGTGCTGTGAAATTCGGTGGTGATGTTTGCGCTGCTGGTTCCGTGTCCATCGCTGGCAAGTGCGCTTGCGGTTGCGGTTGCGGTGAAGGTTACGGTTACGGATTAGGCGCTCCCTACCTGTACTAAAACAATCATGTTTGCTATGAATAAAACTGACACACCAAATAAATAATGAATTTGCAGCAATAGTTTTGTATTTTTATTGTCATGGATCCATCAGCCGCAGACTTTAATCATGGAATCAAGACAAAACAGGATTTATACCGTAATTCACACGCTTGACAGATAGGTTAGTTATTACGGCCGGTACTACACACGCTCTCGTCCTCCGCAGCACGATAGCAAGAGGAAAGCCAATAGGCATACCTTCAGAGTATCTGAATCAAAATGCCGGCGATCCTCTGACGCTCCAGGAATATCGGTACAGTGGAATCTAGCTGTGAACCTAGTGAAACTAGCCACCGGCGAGTCCCATACATCATCGGTCCGATATCATCAACGGAACAAGCGTAAATTTATTTTATATCAGAGTTCACGACGAAAAATAAAGAAACGGTGGGCAATTCTCAAGACAGTGCTGGTATCTACTTTCCTATTGTTCCTATAACTAACGTAATGCGATTCCCATGGAATATTTAATGGGCATAATTAATTTCATTTCAGTTATGCTACAGGCTATTATTTTTTCGGGGCTAACCCCACCACTGTCACTCCTATAAACCATGATCCAACATGATCTTTACAAGAGGCACTGAGTTGTGAACCTCAAAAAGTTCCAGGAACCACTGTCAATTGTCTTAGAACCCATGAACTCCACTTCCCCCCTTAAAAATTCCACTTCCCTCTGATGCAAAGCGGGAGATATGAAGCAAAATTGGCTAATATATCAATAAAGAAGAGGATGTATTGATACGTGAAGCCTAGCAGCACAACATCATGGATATGATAGAGCTCATAACGCTATTGCTCTGCGTACTCTTGAAAAACCTTCATACTAATGTTAGAGTCATGCTGCCGATAGTCAGACTGTTCTGTTTGAGAGTATAAATCGATCGGCTCGTCCAGGATATCAGTTTTGTAGAAATACTCTTGTAGAAATACGGTTTCTAACTAGTAGCAATTTGCTACTATGCTTTATACGGAAAGAAAAAGTAAAGAGCAAATTTCACATTATATACGGGCCTTTATATACGCTAGGGTGGTCGTTAAAATTTTTTTTTTTGCGATGCCACCTAGAAAGCTTTCTTTGGATGAAAAAATATTGGGCTTTTTTTAAATTTAAAGCAACACGTATATCAAGAACCCTAATTACACACATATGTATGTAACTAACATTTAGGCGCTCGGTAGCTCTTCAGTTTATCAATTATTTATGTGAAGAGTCATTGACTTAAGTCTGAAACTATAGTTTTAGCTATTTTATTATTTTTACCCTTTTCAATTTTAAACATTTTTCTAACATCTAAATATATTTTCTAAAAAAAATAAAATTAAAGAGAAATACTAATAAAAATATATCGAGCTAAACTAGTCATCAAGATATTGTATAAAAAATCTGCACTAAGCACATTCCTATACAATGCAACCTTGCAATCGACAGCAGATTTTTTTGCTGATTACAACAAACATAGCCTTGATTTATTTACATAATACAAATATGCAAAATAACACTTTGTATCATAAACACGATAATTTATGTATATAATTTTATATTATTCAGGCCAGAAAAGTTTCAACTTAAACTTGGCTTAGGATAGTAATAAGATGTGCCTGGAGGACCATAATGGCTTTATATTTCATGAGAACACGGCTGTTGAGAAGTTTTATTGTGGGGACGTTGATGGTATAACGTTACGGCAGATTATATTATGGTTCGACAACCCAAGAGCTGTAAATTCTTAACATTTAGTTGTATTGACCGCTGTGTTTTCACGAAATATTTGTTTTATTGCGCCCCGACCAAACTATATCACTATCTTGAACCAAGTTTAATTTGAAACATTTGCAGTGTTGATAATATCCCTACTAATATATAAATGTGAATGTAAGTTTGTTTGTTACGCTTTCACGCTAAAACTACTCAACCGATCATCATGAAACATTGTACACATATTCTTGGAGGTATTAAAAGTAACATAGGATACTTTTTATTTAAAAAAAATCAAATTTTTATGAAAAATGATTATGAAAAATAAAAAAATTGTTTGTCAAAAAATCTCAAAATCTAGGTTCTTCAACGCCATCTAGCAGTCCAGTAATGAAGTTCCGACCCTGAGTATTGTAATACCGTTGCACTGTATTACCGACGGTCAAAAATAAAAATAGGGGATCAAAAACTTTAGGCAAGTAACCTTTTACGCGGGCGAAGCCGCGGGCAGAAGTTAGTAATAATATACACACGAACTATCGCATTTATGATATTAAGTATAATATGCACATTAGTATTATGTAACTATATCGAGACTAAGCTAGCTGTAATACGCAAAAAATCTGCTTACTATTGAAAGGCTTCATTAAGTGGAATGTTAAGCACATTATACGCTACAGTTTTTATACTTTCAAATTCAGCTTTTAGCAAGTGCTATGTGGTAGTATCTACGATTACTACTACTGATATATTGCTCGTGGGTGTCGTAAAGGCAACTAAGAGCTTTACATTCCCTGTTTTAACTCCATCTGATGCTGTCTGATCAACAATGACATTCCCAAAGAGAGTTGACGTCAGGCTGGCGGCGGGTCATAAAATTAAAGTAAATAACTTTTGCAATATGTATGACCTAATCTGAGTACGTCTTGCATCGACCCCACGTAATTGGGATTAATTCTTCTTCTTAAGTCATATACGGTCCACAGCTGGGCTCGAGCGTCCTCCTTAATAAAAGAGAAATTGACCCATAGTACCACGCTAGTCGTATGGCTAGTTATAGGGTTTTATTTCAAGTTTTCTTTGGATTTTTCTTCTGAAAGTTACTAGTGTGAAGGAAAAAGTACGAACTCATACCTAAGTGAATTGGCAGGCATTGGCAAAAATATTTTTTTTGTATTTTTTATTTTGGCGGTCTTGTAGTCAAAGCTTCCATCGCTTGGGCGCTTTCATAAATTACGTAAGACGTTATGTTTTGACTGAATATTATAACTTCCTTCTTCCTATAGGCAGGGAGGGGGTAGTGAACCTAACATTACGTAAGATATTAAATTGAAAATTACTAATTTTGGTCAAAACTGTGATAGATTAATAAGATTAATGTTATTGCAGTGAGTTAATGATACCCAACTGTAGTAAGAAGATTGTAATAATAGTACATTACTGCAGCGGCCAGCAAAAGAGGCATTGATGGACGAACGTATAAATGTGGGCCGAGGCGTAGCCGAGGCATATATACGTAAGTCCATCAATTTCTAGCTATGGCCAAGGCTTGTATAATGCTTTTCTCAAATAATGCGCGGAAATTAAAACTAAGTAGTACTAAGTAAAACTGTATACATGACGAACAACGAACACCATTTTTCGCGTGCTAAAGGGTTCATTGGTTTTTTTTTTTTTTCATCATCAAACAGGTTTCTTTTTCAAGCCAGTTCGATATTTAAATAAAACTCTGATAAGTTGCCTATATGATTACTATATTTAGAAGTAACAAATCGTTCCATTTTTAAAATACACGATAGATATGAATTTACATGTATATTTATTTGGCCGCTAAAACCGACAGATATGGATTTTCATACATTTTTTGCCGGCCACTGCTCGCTCAGTACAGCAATTTCGATTTATCTCGAAGAAGGTTGTCAAAATAATGCTCAAATTTCCAAGTATGTTTGAGAAAAAGACATTTTAAGAATCAACGGAGTTATAATTGATCAATAAGGTCTTTTCTTACAAAAATTCTTATTAAAGGGCAGGAGGGAGTAGTTGCAATCTTATGATGTATTACGGTAGGGGGAGAGGGGGCCAAATCATTTATCAACATCCCTTACGTAATTTATGAACGGCCCCTTGGCTGTACAAAGTAATAGCAAGGCAACATAAAGCTAACTCTCAGCATCCGAGAGGTTTGCATTGGGCTAAGTCAATTGTGATGCTACTAATGATTATTCGTTGCTGTGTGGTGACGGAGTAAGAATACTATTCACCACCCCATATCTTGCCCGTGGGTGATCGTACGAGACGACTAAGGGATATAAAACGCATATAACATCTATGCGAGAGAAGGAAAACTCGAAAAAACCCTATACCAACACGTCTGACCAGCGCGGTATAGTAGGTTAATTTCCCTCCCATTACGGGGGAGGCCCGAGCCCAATAATGGGACATTTATGGGCTGTGATGATGATGATGATTATGACTGCTTCGTAGATGATGATGCGGTCGGTCAGCCTAACTCCACAGATTTTCCGCAGAGATCGCATTTCGACCGCATTAATTTTACTTTCATACTCTTTTCTGCATACCCAACTCTCGCTTCCATACAGTAATGTTGGGACTAGCACTGTAGCACAAGCAAGTATGTACACGTGCCTTCTGGCTGAGGTGGTGGCTGCCGAGAAATTGCCCCAACGCTCCGTTCACTCTATTTCCCGCATTCACTCTTCGCTCTATATCAGTGGTGTACCTTTCAGTGGTTTACCTTTGGTCTTTTCTTCCATCGAAATACAATGCCGGTATTTGTGACATAATTTGTTCTAATGTTATATTTGTTTTAATTATTTTTGAGTGTCGTCGTTGTTCTTTTAATCTATTACTTGTGAATTCGACGACGGCAGAAACTATTGATGCTACAGTTATTGCTGACCTTCTGACACTCCAAATCTATCGCCTGTTTTTGACAGCAAAACGTAATCAACTGCAGTTGTAGTTCTCTCAGACTGGGTTGGTTCTTCGCAATCTTATGTGGCTCATTTAGATTGAGGTTAGCTACTAAAGGTGCAGATATTCAGTGCTTTTGTAACATGTTTAGTATGCACTAAACGTCAATACCACCTATCATTTGCCTAGTTCTTAAATAGCTATTCACGCACTTTTATTCTTTTGCAGGTAGGTATTTTTTTATTGTCAAGACAAGCAGATTTGAGTAAATCACGACACTTGCAAACCGAAATATCACATAATATTTTATTTCCAAGACGAAACTCTTCCAACTTATATTCAGGTATTTCGCGATGAGATTTAAGTAGATTTTTGCATTTTAAATGATATATTTATATCATTGGTAGCATTCGTTTTGGTTTTACTCTAGTAATAGAAGACTTCGCTCATATTTCTATCAATATTGAAACCACAAACTTCTATTTCTTTACACGTTGGCTCTTTTTTAGTTTCCCTCTTATGTTTTACCTTCTGTCGAGTACACTTATAAAATTTCATCACACCGAATTAAACGTTGGCAAAATGTTGCTTTTTAAATCACATATCGCCTGCCCACAAGAATAGTGTCACAATTCAAAATAGCAAATTTTTTCAGGAGCGTCAAAATAATTATCAAGCAGTCAAACAAAATAAGGTCGGTTCAGCAGCAATTCCAAATGCATGAACGTCAGCATAATATCCTTAAGAATGACGATGAAGAGTTGATAGGGTGAACTTATAATATTAACACCCTTCCACCATCAAAAATTGAAATATAATGAAAATTGTAATTTTTAGAGTTGTGACACTATTCTTCTGGGCAAGCAATATATGAACCAAAGAATGAGCTCATCCAACAATTGTGAGTACGTTCCATTCTTATGATAATGCAAAATAAATTACTGCATTCTATCAATCAACGTGCGATACCAATGTTCTACACGTCTGTCAAACGCAACTCTCTTAAGGAAAGATGGGGTGAGCCCATCTTTCCTCCTTATGTATGTCTTTCAATTAAAGTAATAAAGCGTCTTTATACGTCGTTAGTAAAAACTACTATGCATTAAAGTAGCATATCAATAACTAAAAAATTATCGGTAACACGCCCTCAAAAATCTTCTTTTTCAAAAACTTCTGTCACAATCCGGAGGCAATTAACCTTAAAATAATAAAATAAAACTTCACATACATCCAGAACTATATATATCCAGAACTTCCCTAACATTATCCCAAAACTTCTCTAGGTCTGATGCCACCGAGGATCCTACGGGAGCATATGCTACAACCATGAATACCTTGGTGACATACCATATGTAGACCTAGTTTTATACGGACCCAAAGAAGTCTGGGATCATACATGCCGTAATCCTTCACACCTGAGGCCAAGCGAGAGGACAACAGTACTCCTACCCCCATGCTGGCTTGATCGCTCTGTGGTACACCAGACCCTAGAGCCATCCCGCCACCAGGAAGATCGCAGGCGTCGCTGCTCCTTCGCTTGGTCTCTGTTACACAGAGCACGTCTAGCTGTTTGTTCGCCATGACGGATATCAGCTCGTGCAACTTACCTTCCACACAACCTCTTACATTCCACGTGCCCACCCGGCACTCTGCTCTCCTCGACTCACCTGACTGGGCAAGGCGTGATGGGTGGTTTCATCTTATCATCATCATTATCATTTCAGCCCATATACATCCTACTAATGGGTTCGGGCACCTCCACTATGGGAAATTACTCTACTATACGACACGGGTCAGATGTGTTTCAATATGACTTTTTGTAAATTATTCCTTCCCTTTTTGCTGATTTTTTGTGCTGAGCTATTTGCTGATTACAATAAACAAACTCTCGGTTTATTTACAAAAAGCGAATATGCAAAACAACACTTTGTATCATAAATACAATAATTTATGTATGTGGTTTTATATTAGGGTGGGTCATTTTCATTTCTTTACGATTTTTAATAGTGCTCAACTCTAAAAAGGTGCTAAATGGTTTAGTTATTTGTATGTGAAGTTTCATTTTATTATTTTAAGGTTAATTGCCTCCGGATTGTGACAGAAGTTTTTGAAAAAGAAGATTTTTGAGGTCGTGTTACCGATAATTTTTTAGTTATTGATATGCTACTTTAATGCATAGTAGTTTTTACTAACGACGTATAAAGACGCTTTATTACTTTAATTGAAAGACATACATAAGGAGGCAAGATGGGCTCACCCCATCTTTCCTTAAGAGAGTTGTGGTTGACAGACGTGTAGAACATTGGTATCGCACGTTGATTGATAGAATGCAGTAATTTATTTTGCATTATCATAAGAATGGAACGTACTCACAATTGTTGGATGAGCTCATTCTTTGGTTCATATATTGCTTGCCCAGAAGAATAGTGTCACAACTCTAAAAATTACAATTTTCATTATATTTTAGTATTAAAATTATCGTGAGTTTGACACATATTAAAAACAGTTGTATTTCCGGCAATACTCACGCGTTAGGGTCGATTATGTCGACCCGGTTTTACGTACACTCAGTGCGCGTCGGGGGCTCGCAGACGCAGCTGCGCACTCGCCCTGATGATGAGCATCGGACATGCTCGAAACCCGGGTCGACATAATCGACTCTAACGCGTGAGTATTGCCGGCAATACAACTGTTTTTAATTTTCATTATATTTCAATTGTTGATGGTGGAAGGGTGTTAATATTATAAGTTCACCCTATCAACTCTTCATCGTCATTCTTAAGGATATTATGCTGATGTTCGTGCATTTGGAATTGCTGCTGAACCGACCTTATTTTGTTTGACTGCTTGATACTTATTTTGACGCTCTTGAAAAAATTTGCTATTTTGAATTGTGACACTATTCTTCTGGGCAGCCGATATGTGATTTAAAAGGCAACATTTTGCCAACGTTTAATTCGGTGTGATGAAATTTTATAAGTGTACTCGACAGAAGGTAAAACATAAGAGGGAAACTAAAAAAGAGCCAACGTGTAAAGAAATAGAAGTTTGTGGTTTCAATATTGATAGAAATATGAGCGAAGTCTTCTATTACTAGAGTAAAACCAAAACGAATGCTACCAATGATATAAATATATCATTTAAAATGCAAAAATCTACTTAAATCTCATCGCGAAATACCTGAATATAAGTTGGAAGAGTTTCGTCTTGGAAATAAAATATTATGTGATATTTCGGTTTGCAAGTGTCGTGATTTACTCAAATCTGCTTGTCTTGACAATAAAAAAATACCTACCTGCAAAAGAATAAAAGTGCGTGAATAGCTATTTAACAACTAGGCAAATGATAGGTGGTATTGACGTTTAGTGCGTACGAAACATGTTACAAAAGCACTGAATATCTGCACCTTTAGTAGCTAACCTCAATCTAAACGAGCCACATAAGATTTCGAAGAACCAACCCAGTCTGAGAGAACTACAACTGCAGTTGATTACGTTTTGCTGTCAAAAACAGGTGATAGATTTGGAGTGTCAGAAGGTCAGCAATAGCTGTAGCATCAATAGTTTCTGCCGTCGTCGAATTCACAAGTAATAGATTAAAAGAACAGCGACGACATTCAAAAATAATTAAAACAAATGTAACATTAGAACAAACTATGTCACAAATACCGGCATTGTATTTCGATGGAAGAAAAGACCAAAGGTAAACCACTGAAAGGTACACCACTGATATAGAGCGAAGAGTGAATGCGGGAAATAGAGTGAACGGAGCGTTGGGGCAATTTCTCGGCAGCCACCACCTCAGCCAGAAGGCACGTGTCCATACTTGCTTGTGCTACAGTGCTTGTCCCAACATTACTGTATGGAAGCGAGAGTTGGGTATGCAGAAAAGAGTATGAAAGTAAAATTAATGCGGTCGAAATGCGATCTCTGCGGAAAATCTGTGGAGTTAGGCTGACCGATCGCATTCATAACGACGACGTAAGAGAGCGAGTAGGTATGAAAGAGAGTAATGGTGTAAAGATGCGAAAGGGAATGCTCCGATAGTTCGGACATGTGGAAAGAATGCCGAACGAAGATCTGGTTAAGAAGATATACAATGCGAAAGTGGAAGGATGTAGGTACCGAGGGAGATCGAGACTAACCTACCTAGACCAGATCGGTCATGTACTGAAGGAAGGTGCAGTCAAGAGTCTCCGAAACCGGCGAGCGTGTATGCAGAGACTTATGAATGTTGAGGAAGCGAGTGAAGTATGCAGAGATAGAGTTCTCTGGCACTCTGTTCTCTCTGCCTACCCTGCAAGGGATATGGCGTGTTGATATGTATGTATGTATGTAAAAGACCAAACTTGACTAGATGTTTAGATAAAACATGACGAAAAAACGTAGCCCACGCATAACTGAAAAGCATATTTCTTTGATAAAAAACCTAACTTAAGGTTTTTGAATAATGTTATACCCGTTTTAGGCATTGCAATGTGTATAAAACAAGCAATACTCATATTTTTCGTGAATGCAATATCAATAAATCATTCGATCGATGGTATCGTCGGATGTGACATCGCCAACCTGAATGTTGGTAAATTCGACGGAGTTATATGGATCTTAGATTGGATCAACCTTTAGTTTCTGCTATTTTATGTAATAACAGAAACTATGGCAGAACAGCTAGAAAAGGCTTTATCTAAACCCAGATCGATGTCAGAAAATAAATGCCGAAATTACACAGTAAAAAGGATTTTGCCACTAATTAAGCTCTCAATGTAGTAATTAGTTTTTATTATATCTATTGTAAAAAATATTTGCAATAGGGAATATGCACGTGACTCCAAAATTAACAAAATATTTTTATTTGTAATCTTTATTGCTTAAAAAACATACCTATACAATTATTTTTGAAATTCATCATTATTTAATAGTAAAATGTAATTATCGTAAATCAGCTTTTTTGAAATTCGCTCGCAAATTTCTAAAACGCGTCGCGTTTGGTTGTTCAAAACGTGACGTCATCGTACAATCGAGTCTTCTGGTATCAAGGTGTTTCTTGTGATTATTTTGTATCGTTACCCAGTTATTTCATGAGTTATTAGTTTTCTGTGTTCAAGTATTAATCCTTGTGAATGAGAGACTTAACAAACGTCACTTTTTGTCCCTGTTCTAATGCCATTATTTTGTATTGCATATAATTCTCTGTATCTGAATCCCAATAGAAAGATAAATAATAAATAATTTCGAACTTTTCTCTTACTCTAATAAGTTACATGTTTTCATTCATAGATATCATAGATGACTAAACATATATTACTTTTATGGATAAGTCTCATGTACCTATTACATATTGAGAATATATCTTTAAGAACTTTACGTAAACTAGGTAGATATGTGTACGTCGAAGTTTGTAAATAAAACAAGTATGTGCATGTAATTAAGGAAAAATGATTCTTTTATGTACTTCATCACTTCTCTAATGTGTTTACTTACGTTAAAATGATCTTCACAACAGTATAAACTGCTCAAACACGACACATTGCCTCTTCTCATCGCTTTGCATCATTTTTTTCTAATTTATTACATTTCTCGGCATAAGGAAATATACTTTGTTAGGTGCAGTTTTCATAATATTTTGGCACATAGGAACGACACAATATTTATGATACGGTTTTCTGTTCTTTTCCACGGTAATAAGTGGACTTTACACTCACTTTTTTAAATTTCAATAACTTCGTGAACGAAACATTTCGTTGTTGACATCCAACTTGTGTGAGTATTCTGACGTCACAGAAGCGCGCCATAATAGCCGCGTTTAAATCGCCCAAAAATGATAGTGATTTTAATATATTTTTTTTAGCTTAATGGTTTATATTTTGGATGTGTTATATTTATTTTTGGTAATGTTTAAAAATTTAAAAATAAAGCTGTGTGGTAGCGGCTACGAATAGTACCAACCCTTACTTTGCTCGAGGATGTCGTAAAAGACGACTAAGAGCCTTCTAACGACCTGGACCAACTGCCGTTGCCGTTTGGTCAACAATTACATTCCCAAGGAGGGTTGACGTCTGGCAGGCGGCCGGTCATAAAACTATTGCCAATCACTTTTACAATATGTACTATGAAAGAAGAGTACTTATTGTATCGACCCCAAGTAACTGGGATAAGAGTAGGATAATGAATGATGATATTTATTTTTGGTAATGTAATAACTAGTAGAAACGTTTTAAAAATAAAAAAAAAATCATGCATATTCCCCATTATATTCTCTTTAATAAACACACTTATTGTTATTTGTTTAATACTTTTATTTACAGATAACATTGACCTATGTACCTTTTTTTCCCTACCGTTAAGTTTAATATACAACAATTCGGAGGCGATAAATCAATCTAACGTTTAATTTATTAAAAACCTCGATATATCAATGTTTTGACCAATGAAAGATGTAATAAGAATATCTAGGTAAATTGGGCCCCTATCATCAAGAATAGAAATAGCTTATTTGGAAAATCAAGCAATCTGATCCAGACAGTTCCGATTCCATAATTACTTTTAAAATATTTTTAATTATTTCGCTTTTTCAATTTATCATTTTGCATTTTTCAATTTTAAAATCTTCTTAATTTTTTCATCATAATGTTTTTAATATCCAAATATATTTTCTAAAATAAAAACGCAATTTACTAATAATATATATCGATATCAATATAGATATCGAGCTAAACTTAGTCATCGAGATATTAAACAGTTGTATTTCCGGCAATACTCACGCGTTAGAGTCGATTATGTCGACCCGGGTTTCGAGTATGTCCGATGCTCATCATCAGGGCGAGTGCGCAGCTGCGTCTGCGAGCCCCCGAGGCTAGTCGGAGGGGAGTATTGCCGGAAATACAACTGTTTAATATGTGTCAAACTCACGATAATTTTAATACTAACATCGAGATATTGTTTACAAACTGAACTAAGTTGTTCACATTCCCTTACAAACCAACCTTGCATTAAATGGTATTTTTTTTTTCCGGACGGACCGGCCCATGTTTGTAGCAAGAAAATTGTCCACTGCTAGGCTCTACCACTATGGAGGGGCGCAGTGTTCTCTACGCGAGCCCCGCAGGGGACATTGTGCGGACGCCCATGTCGTGCGGTGTTCCGCAGGGGTCGGTTCTGGGGCCGACTCTGTGGGACATCGGTTACGACTGGGCGTTGAGAGGGAGTCTGCCCCCCGGGCTGAGCGTTATTTGCTATGCTGACGACACGCTCGTCACAGCCCGGGGCAGGACACTCGAAGAGGCGGCGATCCTGGCCACTCTCGCAACCGAGGAGATGGTCAGGCGAATTGAGGCGCTGGGGCTCAGGATGGCCCTAAACAAAACGTAGGCCCTACTATTCCATGGGCCCCGTGTGAGGCTGCCCATCGGCGCCTCGTTAGTCGTCAACTCCATCCACATCAGTATCCAGGCCCATATGAGGTACTTGGGTCTGGTGCTCGACGGGCGATGGTCGTTCCGGGAGCATTTTCGTCAAATTGCTCCCCGGCTGGTCGGCGGGCATCCGCCCTTTCTCGGCTCATGCCGAACGTGGGCGGACCCAGTTTCGAGGGCCGACGGCTGTATGCGGGGGTGATCCGCTCAATGGCTATGTACGGCGCACCCGTGTGGGCGAGGGCTCTGAACGCCCAGCTCAGGGCGGTGCTGTGGAGGCCACAGCGAGCCATGGCGGTCAGAGCCATTCGCGGGCACCGCACGGTGTCTGCCGAGGCGGCATGCCTATTGGCCAGGACACCCCTGTGGGACTTAGAGGCGGAGATGCTCTCCGACCTCTACCGGCGGGTTACCTCAATGCGCGAAGAGGGTGGCTCCCCATCGTTCAACGAGATAGCCACCTGGCGCGAGGACGCCCGCCGAGAAGTCATCGCCCGTTGGGCTACGCGGCTGGAGAGGCCTAGACACGGTGTTTTTACTGTTGAGGCCCTCCGGCGCTGCGCCTTCTGCGAGGTTGTCATCTCGCAGAAGGAGGCGGCGGAACGGGCCCGGGAGGATTCCCGTGACCCGGGCCGCCGCCCGCGGCCGGAGCGGCGCAGGCGCGAGTACCTGCGCCTGATGCCGCCCTAACCGAGGCTTCGGGTGATCGGATCGGGGAATTGTCCGGTCGCCCGACGTGAGGCCACCGCGTGAGGACGACGCCTCGACGGCGAAAGCTGTCGGGGCATCGACAGGAGAGGAGCCCGAGAGGGCATACCGCCGAGCGGGCTATCGAAGACAAAGATCGGGTGCCGGTGGCCCGCTCGCACGGCGAAGAAGAGGTGCTTGCAGGGTGGGTCAATGGGGTTGCGCGCCGCCTCTTCCGTCGCCCCGGACCGATTTGGCGGGGTGCGACGTCCATATCCCATCGCAAAAAAAAAAAAAGGGTCTACCACTGTCAGATATATTTTTTTGAACAATTACAGTCGCAGAGGCACATCTAAAGATTCTGCTACACTAAATAATATATTTTAGGACCATTATCATCATCACTCAGCCCGTCACCGTCCAGTGCTGGATAAATTGTCTCAGCGGGGTCACTTTCGGGTACCATCCCATCGACGCTTTGGCAAAATGTATATAACGAACATAAACCAAGTTTAATTTGAACCTGAAGTTAATAATATAATAATATACACAAGAACTATCGCATTTGCTATATTAAGTATTTATTCGTATAATCGAGGAGAGCAGAGTGCCGGGTGGGCTCGTGGAATGTAAGAGGTTGTGTGGAAGGTAAGTTGCACGAGCTGATAACCGTCATGGCGGATAAACAGCTAGACGTGCTATGTGTAACAGAGACCAAGCGAAGGGGCAGCGACGCCTGCGATCTTCCTGGTGGCGGGATGGCTCTGTGGTCTGGTGTACCATAGAGCGATTGAGCCAGCATGGGGGTAGGAGTGCTATTGTCCTCTCGCTTGGCCTCAGGTGTGAAGGATTACGGAATGTATGATCCCAGACTTCTTTGGGTCCATATAAAACTAGGTGTCACCAAGGTATTTATGGTTGTAGCATATGCTCCCGTAGGATCCTTGGTGGTATCAGACCTAGAGAAGTTTTGGGATACTGTTAGGGAAGTTCTGGATATGGCAGAAACCAGTGAACGCGTAATTGTATGAGGAGATTTGAACGGATGGGTGGGTACCAAGCGTCCCGACTATGAGGACGTACTTGGTCCATTTAGTGATAAGAGAGTGAACCACGCAAGTAGGCTCATAGCGGATGTTTGCATGGAGGGAAGCCTTATTGTGTCAAACACATTTTTCCAACATAAGCACATCCATATCTATACACGGAGAAAGAATGAACAAAAAAGTATAATAGATTTAATTTTGGTAGACAGTCGCCTCCGAAGCAAAATATTGGACACAAGAGCCTACAGGGGCCCCACAGTCGATACGGACCACTATCTCGTTATTGCGAGACTTAGTGGTCTGTTCAGAAAGTGGAGGCACTGGTGAGAGCGTGTCCACTTCGGAGGGCTTGAAAGAATAAAGGTTGAAAGGTTGCAAGAAGAGTGTGTAAGAGAAAAGTATGCAGAGGGTGTTCGAGAACGACTGACGATGGCAAGCCAGCCGCAATCGGACATTGAAGAATGCTGGAGAGTATTGAAAGAGAGTATGCTAGATACAGCGAAAGAAGTATGTGGAAGTTCAAAGAAGCATATAAAAACAAATGGTGATGCATGGCGGGATGCGGAAGTGGCAGCTTCCGTAGAGCAAAAGAAGAAAGCGTGGCTGGACTATGTCTCTTCTTTGAATCTGAATGACAGTATTACTGAATAGAAGAAAGAAAGATATCGGCAATGTAAGAATGACACCAAGGCCTTACTAAAAGAGAAACGTGATAGAGCAAATATGAGTGCGGAAGATAGGCTGACTAAAAACTTCGAAGGTAACACCAAACTCTTTTGGAGGGAGGTGAGGAAGTCTCGGGGTGATTGGTCAGCCTTCAGAATAAATAACATAAGGTCTAAAGAAAGAAAAATGATTTATTTCTCCCTCGCAGAGGGATACATAAGTATATAACATAGTTAGTATTAGGTAATAGAAAATAACAAGATAGATATGTAAAAACATAACACATAAGAACTAATGTCCCAACCGCGAGCAAGTGAAAAGGATCGCTACTCAGCATAATGTTGTGGTAGCTTATATGAGAAACCACAACGCTGTTCTTCCGTAGCGTCCTGTAGGATGTGGCGATTGAAAAGGAGACATTCTTACACAAACATAAGACGTGTTAAGCCGATGGAGTGAATATTTTGGCGATATGTATGCGGATACTCGAGTTGGCGCCGGTGTCGCATGTGGTTTAGTAGATCAACATTCGGCACCGGCGTCCTCCGATGGCATCAGTATGGATGAAGTTGAATGGGCGATAAGAAGTTTGAAAAGGCAGCGGGCATTGATATGGTGTCTGCCGAGATGGTCAAGCTTGGCGGCTCCTGTGTTTGGGGGGCGTTCCTGTTGCTCTTCAATTTATGTTGGAGCTCGGGAATGGATCCCAGGGACTGGAATAGCGCAGTCATCGTGCCTTTGTTTAAAAACAAGGGTTCGCAACAAGGGTTCGACGATAAAAGGGGTCTACGCGTGAATGTGAGCAAACCCAAAATAACGGTGGCTTTGAAAGAGATGAAGCCAGAATAGATATAAGAGTAACAATAGGTCATTACCTACATCATTATGTACTAGAGCAAGTGGATGAATTTGTATATCTTGGATGTGGATTTAGCCGAGATGGAAGGTACACCACTGATATAGAGCGAAGAGTGAATGCGGGAAATAGAGTGAACGGAGTGTTGGGGCAACTTCTCGGTAGCCACCACCTCAACCAGAAGGCACTTGTAGTAATACATAACGCAGTGCTTGTCCCAACATTACTGTATGGAAGCGAGAGTTGGGTATGCAGAAAAGAGTATGAAAGTAAAATTAATGCGATAGAAATGCGATCTCAACGGAAAATCTGTGGAGTCAGGCTGATCGACCGCAATCGTAACGACGACGTAAGAGAGCAAGTAGGTATGGAAAAGAGTATTGGTGTAAAGATGTGAAAGGGAATGCTCCGATGGTTCGGACATGTGGAAAGAATGCCGAACAAACGTCTGGTTAGGAAGATATACAATGCGAAAGTGGAAGGATGTAGGTACCGGGGAAGACCGAGATTAACTTACCTAGATCAGATTGGTCACGTACTGAAGGAAGGTGGAGTCAAGAGTCTCCGAAACCGGCGAGCGTGTATGAAGAGAATTATGAATATTGAGGAAGCCAAATGAAGAAAATAATAATTAAAAAAAAAAAACTTATTTTTTTCTTAGCTCTTATACATCCCACTACTGGTGCTGGGCTAGAGCCTCCATCTCAATAAAAGGGAAATTGTAGCACACTAGTCACACGGATTGTTATAGGGTTTTATATCGAGTTTGCTTTCTCTTTGGAGTTCTCTAAGTGAGTTCACTTACCTACCTGATTCTAGTACCTGACAGTTGGCAGCTATAGGAGAAAACATTTTCTCTTATGTTTTTTTATGACAAGCTTGCAATTAAAAGTCTTTCTCTTAGTCGCTTGGCTGTATCGAGTAATAGCAAGGATATAAAGGTAATTCTCAGCATCTGGGGGGTTTGCACTGAGTTAAGTCTATTATGATGCTGCTCATGATTATAACTGATTCATGGATGTTAGACAGATGGGCACAATAATAGAATAATTACTCACCCAATCAAAATGAAATAAAAAGAACATTATTTTTGCTTCGAATTCATTTTATTGGTCCAGAAATATTGTTATTCGGTCATTGTTTATAGGACGTTCTTAGTAACCGCATCCGCAACCTCCCAGTCCGTGGCGGTAGCCGAGACCACGAGCGCCCAGACCAAGACCATAAGCACCACCGTAGCCGATACCATCACTGACCATGGCGTTGATACCATCACCGCAAGCGTGACTAACAGCACCAGCACCAGCAGTGGGTAACACTCCTTCCACTCCTACAGTACCGACGAATGGAAGCTCACCAGCTGCAGCTAAGATACCTTCATATACGTTCTCAGAAGCTACGGAGAGACCGACAGGAGCAAAAGCGGAGGCACTGGAGACAGGAAGTCCGCCACCACTGGTGGGGGTGATATCAATTCCGGGACCACCGAAGCCGTAAGCCCCACCCCAACCATAAGCACCACCTAATCCGTAAGCACCACCTAAGCCGTAAGCACCGCCATAAGCACCATCCCAACCATAACCTCTACCCAGTCCACAACCACACTGGCCGAGTGCCAACTGAAACAATACCGTATAATGCATTTGTATGTGTAATAAATGTTTTAATAAATTAAAATAAAGTTTTGGAATATATATTTTACCTGTATGAAGAGCGCCTGGGCGCAGAACACGAGGATAACCTTGGCAGACATGTTGTTACTGATGCGATGAATACGAGAATGATGTTCACTGCTAATGCTGACCATTTTATATGAATTTTATTATCAATTTCCAAGGACAAACATGTACACATGACATGTAGTAAGATAAACCCATTGAGAAAATTGTGTAACCACAATAACCCTTATGTTTACTAACAAAGGAAGTATCGTCTTAGCAGTATTGAATTAAAATATTTCGACATCACTATTGAAACGTGTGTTATCCAATGTTAGTATTTACTATAAAAACTAGGTTAATATTTAGTACATCATATAGTATTCAGCTCTTTGTTGAACACATATACACAACATGAACGCATTCGCTGTTCTGATCCTCTGCATCCAAGCTTGCTTGGTTCAGGTAATATTGACCTTCTGTTCTTTTTAATTATATTAACTTTTTTAATCTATATATTATTGATATTTTCGGGCTTGCTATAAAATTATTCTAATAATTTCTCCATATTTTTGTAGAGCATATTCGGCCAGTGCCTGGGTGGATATGGCGGTATTGGTGTTGCCGGTCTCGCTCCTTATGGCTACGCTGGATACGCGGACTACGGCTACCCCGCTGGCGCATATGGTGTTGACGCATACGGTGGTATTGGTGAAGGTAACGTAGCTGTCGCTGGTGAGCTGCCCGTTGCTGGTACCACGGCTGTCGCCGGTCAAGTACCCATCATGGGTGCTGTGAGATTCGGTGGTGATGTCGCTGCTGCTGGTTCCGTGTCCATCGCTGGAAAGTGCGCTTGCGGTTGCGGTGATTTCGGTTACGGCTACGGACATGGCTTACGTAGTCCATACCTATACTAAGTAAACGACATACGCTATAAATAAAATCGATGCCCGCAATAAATGAAGATCATGCAACAATCAATTCATTGTGTTCGTAAATACTTACTTGAAACCTTTGGTAACTAATATTTAGAATTTATTTCTTGTGTGTAAATTCTGCCGACTTTTCATCTTATCATCATCATTATCATTTCAGCATATACCTACATATTGGGCTCATTGATATCTCCACTATGGGAAATTGATTTACTTTATGGCATTAGTCAGACGTGTATCAATAGCGTGTGTAAAGTATTCCTTCCCTTTTGAGCTCAATTTCTTTGCTGATTACAACAAATATAACCTCGATTTATTTACATAACACGAATATGCAAAAGAACACTTTGTTAATTTATGTATATGGTTTTATATTTTCACGTCGTAAAAGTTTCAAATTAAGGTTCACTTAAGATAGTGTGTAACTCGTAGTATACTGAAATTTTCGTATTACGGATTCTATATACATACAAGCATATCATCACGCCATATCCCTTGCAGGGTAGGCAGAGAGAGCAGAGTGCCAGAGAACTCTATCCTTGCATACTTCACTCGCTTCCTCAACATTCATAATTCTCTTGATACACGCTCGCTGGTTTCGGAGACTCTTGACTCCACCTTTCTTCAGTACGTGACCAATCTGGTCTAGGTAGGTGAGTCTTGGTCTCCCCCGGTACCTACATCCTATCGGTATGATCCTACGGATTCTATCTCGCAAAGAAATACCAATCATAGTCCGCTTCATAGCACGCTGAGCTACTTTGAGTTTGATCGTGAGGCCTACATTTAGGGACCATATTTCTATGCCGTAAGTTATCATTGGCATCACACACTGGTCTTAGACCTGTATTTTCAGACACTGAGTTATGTTAGATGAGAAGATCCTCTTAGTTTCCAGAACGCTGCCCAGCCTATTTGGATTCGACGGCTGATCTCTTTCTCAAAATTGGATCTCGCTTAACACCTGTTGGTCCAAGGTAAACATAATGATCGATAACTTCAAGAAGCGCATTACCAACTAGGACCAGTATTGCAATGACATAGGTGTTTGACATGACTGCCGTCTTGTTCATGTTCATTCGTAAACCTACTAGTTGGGATACTCTGTTGAGATTGTTGAACATGGTCTGAACGTCCGCCATGGATTCTGTCATAGCGACAATATCATCTGCAAATCGAAGATGAATGATGTATTCGCCGTTAATGTTGATGCCGAGTCTGGTGCAGTCTAAGAGTTTGAAGACATATTTCAATGCGGTGGTGCACGGTTTCGGAGAGATGGCGTCTCCCTTTCTCATATCTCTCTACAACGATGTGGTCTATGGTAACTTTTCAAAAACCGGGTTGATTAGGCAGCTGAAAGTCATCGACTTGCGCGTGAGAAGATTAGTAATGCTCCTCGAAAACAACTTGCAGACGTGGTTCAAGAGTGGGATGAGTCTGTAGTTTTATAGAAGAGCTTTATCGCCTTTCTAAAGAACAGCACCACCACAATCCTGATCCCCACTCTGGGACGCCGCCCCCTAGAATACCCATTCGCATTCCATCCGAAATTTTTATACATGTCAAGAATGTAAACAAATAGCAACCTTGTTAAGTCCTTCATAAATTTGTGCTACTCAGTTATCGTAGAAAAGAATTTTGAAGCCTCAAGAGCAAAGAAATTTTATGAAAGAAACTAGATAAAAACTTAACGAAGTAGATCTTAGTCACCATTTCCGATAAAAATTGATTAAAAGTGTAATAATTACTCGTCATTTATATTTTCAAGTAAATTCGCTTAATATTCAACTTCATACTGAATGGTGTAGATCTAAATATTGAAGCTTCACCTTCGTTGTTTCGAATTATTCGGTATTTCCCCTTTAGGGCCATCCATAAATCACGTGAGGTTTGAAATTCTGAGATGTCTGACAAAAATTACGAAATATCACCAGGGGGAAGTGGGGGTGTAGTAAGATATCACGTGTATTTATTTTTTGTCAAACGCGTGATTATTAAATCGAAAAGCGGCGTGTAGTGTGACTTCGACTTGCCGTTGCCAGGCAACGAACGAAGTCCTCACGCGCTAACGACGACCGCCTGGCGCCAGTTATTCTGTTATTTTGTTGCCGAATACATATGCGTAAACCTTGTACGTTTTGCATTAAAATAATGTTTAATAATAATAATAATGATCATTTATTGCAGGCATACGCCCATAGTGTTAGTAACAATAATCTTAAAGCTAGTGTTAGTATACATTAAATATTAATTTAAGTGTGGAGTTTCATCCAGTGACGCAGCATTGGAGACTCCCATCTATCTATAAATACACCCAGGATAGTGTTGCTGCTGCCGCGGACGCGCGTGAGTAGCGACGCGCATCTTTTACGTATGATGGCTTTAAAACCATCTATACGTTTTTCCGCGAACATGGTAGACGCACTGCAGCGCCACGGCAGCCGCAACTGCATCCTGAGCGCATTATTGTATTGCACACGTAGGTCGCTATATGAGCGCAGGCTATAGCTAGTCCACAGGCTGCACGTATAAAATGACTGGCAAAAAGCTTTAAATAAAGTGACCTTGACCGCGTCGGTACATCGCGCAAACCTGCGGGCCAGCATGTTACAGCGCACTGACAACGACCTACGCTCCCTATCTATGTCCTTGTTATCGCTTAGATCCTCGGTAACCCAATGACCCAAGTACTTAAAACAACTAACTCTTTGTAGAGGCGAACCGCAGAGTGATATTTCTGGTATAGTACGATAACCTATGGAACCAGCCTTAAATACTAAAATCTCACTCTTTTTTGCATTGTACTTGAGTCCTTGAGCCTCCGCATACACTTCACAAACTGACAGCAAGCGTCTTAAAGCGCTGATGGATGGGCTCAACAACACCATGTCATCAGCATAACTGATATTATTAATACACACACCATCAATATGACATCCGACGTTGGTGTTGTTGAGCTCACCAATCAACTGATTCATGTAAATATTAAAAAGAGGTGGTGAGCTTAACCCCCCCCCCCCCCCCTGTCTCACCCCGCATTCCAAACGATATACATCCGAAGATACATTCTCCCACTTGACACTGTTTTTTTGATTGTTATACCAATATGTAAACAAATTTATTATTTCAGGCGCCAATGTAGTTTCATGCTGTAACTTGTACCACAACACTTTGTAATTGACGAGGTCGAAAGCCCTGGATAAGTCCAGAAAACACACATTGGCGTTTTTCTGTCAGTATAGTACTGGACAGTCTGTTTAAGACACAAAATTGCACTCTCTGTAGAGAGTCCCGCTCTAAAGCCAAATTGGTTATCAAATAATTTAGTATGCTTACATAGTAGCTTATCAAGTAGACTGTCCAGCACCTTAGCTATGACAGTCGCCAATGATATTGGCCTGTAATTGGAAATATCAGAGGCATCCCCAGTCTTATTTTTAACAATAGGTACTACGGTAGTATACATTAGATCATTAGGTAAATAACAATGATTCAAACAAGCATTAAACAACATAGCCAGCACTCGAGGCAGGTATATACCCGCGTTTTGTAGGTGCTCGATAATAAGGCCATCGTGGCCGGGTGACTTACCTCTTTTCATCCCGGATATTATCGAACTTACTTCTTTTTCAGTGAAACGGACAGTAATGTCACCTAAGGCTGCCTTAGCGTCGAACACCTGAGCGTGTCCGCCAAGACAGACACCTTAAAATGTTTCCTAAAAGTATTAGCAATTTTAGGTAGGTCATGTACACACGCTACGCTCACAGGGCGACTCGATCTAGGGTTTAAGTCATTTGTCGATTTCCAAAATGATCCAAACTTTTTATCTGAGTGATTCTTAGCTATTATATCCATTTTTATTTGCTGTGTATTATCTTGACAATATTTCAGTTTCTTTTTAAATATGCTACGAAATTTATACATATTACTGTAGATATAACCGGTCATAGGTTTGTTATGTAAAAGCCATGTTCGATACCATAATCGAGCCTCCTCATGAGCGCCGCGGACATATCTATTCCAGCCAGGTACATATTTCCTCCTATTACTCACCCTGTCACTACTTACATAGGTCAACTCTGCAGCGTCCTTCATTATTTTAATCAGACTACTATATATTCGATCTATTAGTATGTAGTGATTAGCATTGGGACATATACCGTGGGCACACTCGCTTATCTCTATAGGAAAATGTAAACACTTTAATTTTGAATGACAATAGTTTCTGTATTCTATAGTCTTATTATTATTTCTAACACCCCAAATAACTTTGTTGCGATTGTAAGTAGTAGAACATATTTTAGGTGTAATTAAATTAAGATTACATTTAATCATTAAAGGAATATGATCGGATGTGTATACATCATACATAACTGACGCTTTTATAACTAATTGTCTCGCAGCACTACTCACCACACAATGATCTAACCAGCGCAGTGCACCGTTCGCAGTGCTACTAAATGTGTACGTATCTTGTGGTAGCAACTCCATGTCCACACATGACCACGATTGCTCAGCACATACTGACAACAGTTCGTTCGCAAAACGTTCGCCGGGATGTGCATTAAAGTCCCCCTTTTTTTTTTTTTTTTGGGTGGGTTATGGTCGGCGCTCTTCTCGCACCACTCCGTCCGGGGCGACAGAGGGGCGTAAGCACGCATACCCGTAACCCACCCACGAACCTCGCCTACGTCGTTGGACCGGCCACTGGAGCAGCGTGAACTTGTCGTCAGTGGCCGGCCCGATGGAATACCCCCTGAGAGGTACCCTCCCCTTGAGCGACGTCCCCCCCCCGGGGCGGACGTCGTTCCCTCCTCGCGCGGTCAGCCTCTCGGCGGGTGACGGACTAATTCCCCGGTCCAGTCACCCACGGCCTCGGCTAGGGCGGCATCAGGCGCAGGTAATCGCGCCTACGCCGCCCCAGTCGCCGGCGGCGGTTCGCGTCGTCGAGGAGACGCTCCTCGCGCACGCGCTCCGCCGCCTCCTTCCGCGAGACTACTGCCTCGCAGAAGGCTGCGACCGCGTCCCAGTTCCTGACGCTGTCGAGCATCGCCCTGGCGATGGTCGGCAGCGTCAGGTCGGCACCGATGATTGCGACGAGTTCACGGCGCTGCTCTGCCCAAGCGGCACACGCCTCGAGCGTATGCTGCGCCGTATCCTCGTCGCAATCGCAGTGGTGGCAGGACGGTGTACTCTCCCTCCTGACGACCGTGTACAGGTATTTGGCGAAGCATCCATGCCCCGTCAAAACCTGCACCAGTCGGAAGGAGAGCACCCCATGCCGCCGTTCCAACCACTGCATCAGCACCGGCCGGAAGGCCTCCACAGTCCGCACACCGAACCGAGGCCTCTCCAGCCGGACTGCCCAACGAGCAATGACGTCTCGGCGGGCGTCGACACGCCAGACGGTGAGCTCCCTCAGTGAGACCACACCGCCCCCCGTTCGCACCCCCGACACCCGCCGATACAAATCGGCGAGCATTTCCGCCTCCAGGTCCCACGGGGGAGTCCCAGCCAACAGGCACGCTGCCTCCGTCGCCACCGTGCGGTACCCGCGTACGGCCCTGACCGTAATGGCCCTCTGTGGTCGCCACAGAAGAGCCCTGAGTCGGACGGTCAGGGATCCCGCCCACACCGGTGCGCCGTACAGGGCCATCGACCGGACGACCCCCGAGTACAGCTTTCGGCACGTAGCGCTCGGTCCGCCCACGTTCGGCATAAGCCACGAAAGGGCGGACGCCGCGCCGACGAGCCGCGGAGCGAGCCTGCGGAAATGCTCCCGAAACCACCAATGCCCGTCGAGCACCAGGCCCAAATACCTCATATGGGCCCGGATGCTTGATTTTGATGATGCCTGATGATGTCAACCGAATTGACGGTGATCGAGACGCCGATGGGAGGACTCATGCGGGGCCCATGGAACAAGAGGGCCTCCGTCTTGTCCAGGGCCACCCTCAACCCCAGCGCTTCGATCCGCCTGATGATCTCCTCGGTGCCGAGAGTCGCCAGGCTTGCCGCCTCCTCCAGCGTCCCACCGCGGGCTGTGACGAGCGTGTCGTCGGCGTAACAGATTACGCCCAGCCCGGGTGGGAGGCTCCCTCTCAACGCCCAGTCGTAGCCGATGTTCCACAGGGTGGGTCCGAGGACCGACCCCTGTGGGACACCGCACGTCATGGGCGTTCGCAACGCATTAACGTCCCCTACCACAAACATTGATTCCGAACTATTATTATCACATATAGCTATAATAAAGTTTATTGTGGTAGGGCCACACTGTTGATAGTTCTCTATCTACAGCCGCAGGCAGGCCCGACCGGGGTGGTACCACACTCTCGCAGAATATCGACGTATGAATGGTGGCTTTTGCCACTGTGCTTCGTTCGGTGAGCGAGAGAGCCGGAGCCTAACTTTCCGGGTGTGTTTTCGTGTGGTGGGTTCTGGTGATGCTTGAAATTTACGGTGGTAAGGTCTTGGTTGGGGCATTGGGCGTGAGGGGCTGATATGGGGTACAGGGAGACCCGGTGGGAATGGTCACCGCCGGCCACCTGCCGGTCAGCAGGGGACCCGAGCCCAGGACTATCCCCCCTGGGAGGCTGTCTCGCCAACCGGCGAAAATCCCGTTGCGGAGTCGTCGTGCCGGAGTGGGAAACCGGAGTGGAGCCCGACGACTACGGGCGGGGGGGCACCGGGGGCCCTTCCGTGCTTCGTGTCAGCTCCTCACAAAACCCGCCCTCCAACCATGTACTATGCCCCGCACCTTTTTTTTTGCCATCACCGGACCCCATTCCACGAAAGTACACTCCCTTCCTCTTCTTATACAAAACCCATGAAAAGGAAACACAAAAAGAGAAGGTTTTACACGGCGGTCCCTCTATCCACATTTGACGTGGACTTTTGTAACATTAGGGGTTTACACAGCAATCTCGACGCCGTCCACCAACACCTCGAGACGGCGCGGCCTGCCTTGCTCTTTTTAACGGAGACGCAGATAAGTGCCCCGGATGATATTTCGTACCTAAATTATCCAGGCTACGAGTTGGAACATTCCTTCCACCGTAAAGCTGGGGTGTGCGTGTTCATCCGGGATGACATCTGTTGTCGCCGCCTTAGGGCCCTCGAGCATGGTGACCTGTCAATTTTATGGTTACGCGTAGACTATGGAGGGTATACCCGCATCTACGCGTGCCTCTACAGGTCCCATGGCAGTGATTCAGGGTCAACTCAGTTATTCGAGAACGTTCAATGGGGGATTGACGAAATATTGGAGCAGTGTCCATCAGCGTAGGTGGTGGTTCTTGGAGACTTTAATGCTCATCATAAAGAGTGGTTGGGGTCCCGAACCACTAACCTCTTGGGTAGGCATCTCTTCAATATGGTCTCGGCCTATGGTCTCTCACAACTGGTAACTTAGCCCACCCGTGTTCCAGACATTGAGAGCGATGAGCCGTCTCTACTGGATCTTCTGCTGACTACACACCAGCACGGATACCGGGTAGTGGTCGAAGCTCCTCTTGGGTCATCTGACCACTGCTTGGTCCATAGCAAAGCCCCTATTGCGAGGCCTAATCGCTCTAAAGCGACTGGGACTCGCAGAGTCTGGCAATATAAGTCAGCAGATTGGGATAGGCTTCGCGAGTTCTACGCATCCTACCCATGGAAGCAGCTTTGCTTCGTCTCTAGGGACCCTGGCATTTGTGCGGATTGCGTTACCGATACCGTTATTACGGGGATGGAATTATTCATCCCCAACACCAAAATACCGGTCGGTGGCCGCAGCCGGCCTTGGTTTAATAAAACCTGCAGGACGGCTGCACAGCAAAAGCAGTCCGCATACCAGGCCTGGAATAGGGCCCAAAACTGTCGGGACCCAAATGTCAGGGAGGAGAAGCGAAAATTTAATGCTGCTTCTAGATCTAGTAAGAAGGCTATTGCCAGAGCCAAGGCGGAACATGTTGCCAGAATCGGCGAGCGATTGGAGAGCTATCCCGCCGGGAGTCGTGCATTCTGGTCGCTCGCCAAAGCTGCCCAAGGCAACTTCTGCCAGTCCAATCTCCCACCACTGCAGAAAAATGATGGCAGTCTAGCCCACAGTGCAAAGGAGAAGGCCGATCTTTTAGGTCAATTCTTTGCCTGTAACTCGACTTTGGACGCTAGAACCGCCACACCACCTATCATCCCGCGGTGTGAAAGCTCTCTGCCTAAAATCCGCATTACGCAGCGAGCGGTGAGGCGGGAGCTGCGGCTAATAGACGTACATAAGTCGAGCGGGCCGGATGGCATCCCTGCAGTGGTCCTGAAAACGTGCGCCCCCGAGTTGACCCCCGTCCTCACGCGCTTATACCGACTTTCCTATGATACTTGTAGGGTTCCATCTTCGTGGAAGATAGCCCATGTCCACCCGATCCCGAAAAAGGGAGACCGGTCGGACCCGTCGAATTACAGGCCGATTGCGATTACATCCTTGCTCTCCAAGATAATGGAGAAAATAATCAACCATCAGCTTCTGCAGTACCTTGAGGATCATCAGCTGATCAGTGACCGCCAATATGGGTTTCGTCATGGCCGGTCGGCTGGTGATCTTCTTGTGTACCTCACACACCGTTGGGCAGAGGCCTTGGAGAGCAAGGGTGAGGCGCTAGCGTTCAGCCTAGATATCGCGAAGGCGTTCGACAGGGTTTGGCACAGGGCCTTTCTATCGAAGCTACCATCATATGGAATCCCCGAGGGACTCTGTAATTGGATCACCAGTTTTTTGGATGGTCGGAGCATAAAAGTAGTCGTCGATGGCTCCTGCTCCGAGACCATGCCCATTAATGCTGGTGTACCACAAAGCTCGGTGCTCTCCCCGACGTTGTTTATTCTGCATATTAATGACATGCTCTCCATAGAGAGTATTCGTTGCTATGCGGATGACAGCACGCGTGACGAGCGATACACCGAGCATCAGAATGTCCCTCGGAGTATGTTACAGGAAAGACGGGCTCAACTTGTGTCTGAAGTCGAGCGCTCTCTAGGGCGGGCCTCAAAATGGGGTGAACGGAATTTAGTCCAGTTCAACCCCACTAAGACACAAGCTTGCGCGTTCACTGCGAAGAAGGACCCTTTTATCATGGCGCCTCAGTTCCAAGGAGTAACTCTCCAAATCTCCGAGAGTATTGGGATCCTCGGCGTCGAGCTATCGAACAAAGTCCAGTTTGGGAGTCATTTGGAGGACAAAGCCAAATTGGCAAGCAAAAAGTTGGGCGTGCTGAGCAGGGCCAGGCGGTACTTCACGCCGAGTCAACGTCTTGTGCTATATAAAGCACAAGTTCGTCCTCACATGGAGTACTGCTCTCATCTCTGGGCAGGCGCGCCTAAATATCAGCTAGACCCACTTGACTTCCTACAAAGGCGGGCAGTTCGAATCGTCGGTGATCCCAATCTCACGGACAGACTAGAGTCGCTGGAGCGGCGGAGAGACTTTGGGTCACTCTGTGTACTCTACCGGCTCTTTCACGGGGAGTGCTCTGAGGAACCGTTTGACTTGGTACCACCGTCACTATTTTACCACCGTACCACTCGACACCGTAGCAGGGTTCATTCATTTCACCTGGAAACGATATGGTCCTCGACCGTACGTTTTCAGCGATCATTTCTCCCACGTACATGCAGGATCTGGAATGAACTACCTGCTGCTGTGTTTCCCGAGCGCTATGACATGTCCTTCTTCAAACGAGGTTTAAGAAGAGCTCTTCCTTCACGGTAGGCAGCGGCCTGGCTGTACCCCTGGTGTTGCTGGGTCCATGTACAACAGCATTACTTACCATCAGGTGTGCTGTTTGCTCGTTTGTCACCGTAGACAATAAAAAAAAAAAAAAAAAAAAATCCCACTAATACAGTCCGTAAATTCCACTAAATTATCCACCGAATTGGTAGGCATATACACTGAGAACACCAATAAAGAGCGATCCGAATAGTTAATTTTAACAGCAACTAAGCGATCACTCTTACACGATATCACTGTAACTGTTTGAAATGTAGACTTCCTCCATAGAAGTACCACTCCACCGTAAGGTCTCCCAATCAAACAGCCGGCTGATAAGTCAATGGCAGACTTGCCAGTATACGCAAAGTCACTGTGTAAGGTCCCTAAGTACGTAACATCGTGAGGAAGAAGCCAGGTTTCTTGTAATGCAATAATATTACAAGTTTCACATAATTCTCGCACGCTGTCGGCTGATGTAATAATATTTTTACAATTAAATGAAGTAAATATAACTTTTTTATGTAATTTATCCATTAAGTATTTAATTTAGTTTTGTCTTCATTGACTAACATAGCTTCTTTACCGCGTCTGAAATGAATAAACCTTCTGAAGGTAATACCCTCCGGCCATAAGTTGTCATCCAAGAAGGTGGCTATTTTATGCTTCGGTATAAATAATTTAAAAGCATTATATGGCTTCTCTTTTTTCATATTAATTTTCTCCAAGGTAACTACTTCATTAGACTTCATTTTTATATACTCGCATATATCGGCTTCCGTGGTCTCCTTATTAACTTGTGATATGAATAAAGGAATCTTCAATTCAGCAGCTCTAAACTTTCCTGTTAGATTAGGCACCGCTTTACCCATCATACCAGTAAATCGTCTTTTCTGGCTTCTTCTTTGCACCACAGTCCAGTCATCTTCTTTTCTATTTTCATTTAACTTGCCATTGTTTACAATTTGCGCTAATGTTCGTTGAATTATATTATTTGTATCGCGCCTTAAATCAATATTATCTACAAATACCGAGTGAGGTGGTTTGAGCGAGATAGTCGAATGATGAGTCGCCAACCCACTGTGTGTGCGAGCGAGTGCACTGCATGCCGTCACTTCATTCATTTGCTTATCAGCTGATATCTCGCAACTGGAACTCTGTTCAGTTTGCGGCTCCGCTATTATATTGGTATCTTCGACGTACCCGCTTTTTAATTTTGTGATCGAATTTTCCGTTGAATCTTGTAACGGTTTTTTATTGAATTTTATTTCATCAAATTCTGCTTTCATGATGTAATTTTCTTTAATTTCTGTTATATCAGCCCTTAAGACTAGCAGATCTTTTAATAATTTTGTCAAATCGACATGATCGAAGCAAATCGGTGGAAGTTTATGTAAGTCATAAGCCACAAAAACGGGAATTCGCTCAGGATCCATGGTTTTAAAAACAGAAATCATATCTTCTAAATCCTTCTGCTTTTTATTTTTCCGCCTCGAAACTAACTTCTGCGTAGTCTTTGTAGAAATAAATAATAATTTCTTTGCCTTATCGATTTTTTCATCGGAAAATGCTGATGCACATATTCTAATTAAACTTTCGTTGTTTACGACGTCATGTCTATTGCGTATAAAAGACAATACTTCAGAGATAACAATATTACAGCTAGTACACTTTATCGTATTAACGTTTAACACTGACATTTTATTAGAGCTTTTTGAGGCGACCGCTTTCACGCGCGCTCGCCACAGACTGTTTAAAGTAGGTGATCTGTATAAAGACCTTTTTCTTTTTCTGTTTAAAGTTTCCTTTTTCTGTATAAAGATCCATTTCGGTACCATCCTATCGACGCCCAGGTACAAAGTTTATAAAACTATTCTAAAGCAAGTTTAATTTAAAACTTTACACAAGAACTATCGCATTTGTGATATTAAGTATTGTTTACAGATTCGAATTATGTAACTATATCGAGACTAAATTAGCAGTAATATGCAAAAAATTCTGCCGACTATTACAAGGTTGCATAAGTGGGATGTGTTATACTCTTAATTTCAGACCTTATCAAATGCTGTGTGGTAACGGCTACGAATACTGCCAACCCTTACATTGCTCATGGGTGTCGATCGGTTAAAAACGACAAAGAGCGGTCCCAGAGAGGGTTGACGTCAGGCAGGCGGACTGCCATAAAATTAAAGTAAACAGCTTTTGCAATATGTACCATTTTTTTTTCTTTGCGGTAGGCTATGGATGTGGTCGCGCTCCGCCAAATCGGTCCAGGACGACGGAAGAGACGGTACGCAACCCTACAGACCCACCGTGCAAGGAGTCCTCTCTTCGCCGTGCGAGCGGGCCACTGGTACCCGATCTTTGTTTTCGGTGGTCCGCCCGGCGGTTTACCTTCGCGGGTTCCTCTCGAGTCGACGCTCCGACAGCTTTCGCCGTCAGGGCGTTGCCCTCACGTGGTGGCCTCACGTCGGGTGACCGGACTATTCCCCGATCCGATCACCCGAAGCCTCGGTTAGAGCGGCATCAGGCGCAGGTATTCGGGCCTGCGCCGCCTGAGGCGCCGGTGGCGGCCCGAGTCCGCATAAGGGAATCCTCCCGGGTTCGTTCCACCGCCTCCTGTCATCTCGCAGAAGGCGGCGACCGTGTCCCAGTTCCTGATGCTATCGACCATTGCTTTCGCGACGGCCGGCAGCGTCAGGTCGGTACCGATGACAGCGACGAGGTCACAAGGTCAAGGTCGCTGAGCCCAGGTCACGCAGACCTCGAGCATGTGCTGCGCCGTATCCTCGTCACTGCCGCATTGGTGGCAGGACGGAGTCAACTCCCTCCTTGCGACCGTGGCAGTTACTTGCCGAAGCAACCGTGCCTCGACAACACTTGCACCAGCCGGAAAGAGAGGACTCCGTGCCGCCGCTCCATCCAATCCGTCAGTACGAGTCGGAGGCGGTCGGCCTCAACGGTAACAACACCGCGCCTAGGCCTCTCCAGCCACGCCAGGTGTCTATCTCGCTAAGCGATGGGGAGCCACCCTTGTCGCACACTGAGGTAACCCTCCGGTAGAGGCCGGTGAGCATCTCCGCCTCTCGGTCCCACGGGGTGTCCCGGCCAATACGCAAGCCGCCTCAGTCGACACCGTGTGGTATCCGCGGATGGCTCTGACCGCCATGGCTCTCTGTGGGCGCCACAGAAAAGTCTTGAGCTTGACGGTCAGAGACCTCGCCAACACGAGTGCGCTGTACATGGCCATTGAGTGGATCACCCCCGCTTACAGCCGTGGGCCCTCGAAGCTGGTTTTGCCCACGTTCGGCATCAGCCGTGATAGGGCGGACGTCGCGCCGTCCAGCCGGGCAATTTCTGACGAATTACTCCCGGAACCACCACAGCCCGTCCAGCACCAGACCCAAATACTTCATATGGGCCTGGATATTGATCCGGATGGAGCTGACGACTAACGAGGCGCCGACAGGCAGTCTTACACGGGGCCCATGGAATATAGGGCAACCCTGAGCCCCAGCGCCTTGATTCGCCTGACCATCTCCTCGGTATCGAGAGTGGCCAGGCTCGCCGCCTCTTCAAGTGTCCCGTGCCCCGGGCTGTGACGAGAGTATCGTCATCATAGCATATCATGCTCAGCAGAATCCCTCTCAACGCCCAGTCGTAACCGATGTCCCACAGAGTCGGCCCCAGGACCGGCCCCTGTGGAACTTGCAATATGTACCATGGAAACGGATTACGTCTTGCGTCGACCCCTAGTAATCGAGATAAGAGTACCCTACACTTATCAAATGACAACTACAATCAAATGAAATAAATATACGGACGTCAATGTTCTAGTTAAAGCCTAATATTTTTTTCTTCTTAGCTCATATATATATGTCCCACTGCTGGCGTTGGTCACGATCCTCCACCTAAATAAAAGAGAAATTGTACCATACTAGTCACATGGATTGTTATAGGGTTTTATTTAGAGATTACTTTCTCTTTGAAGTTCTCTTAGTGAGTTCTTACCTAACCGGACTCCAGTACCTGCTAGTTGGCAGGCATAGGTAAAAATATTTTCTTTTTTTTTATGGCAGGCTTGCAATCAAAACTCCCATCGCTTGGCTGTATCAAGTAATGGTAAGGCAATGTAAAGCTAACTCTCGGCATTTGAAGGGTTTGCATTGAGGTAAGTCTATTATGATGCTGTTGATGATTATAACTGTTTCTTGGATATTACACAGATGGAACAGTAATGAAATAACAACTCATCTAATCAAAATAAAAAAAAACCTTATTTTTGCTTCGAATTCATTTTATTGGTCCAGAAATATTGTTATTCGGTCATTGTTTAGAAGACGTTCTTAGTAACCGCATCCGCATCCTCCCAATCCGTGGCGATAGCCGAGACCGGGCGCTCCCAGACCAAGACCATAAGCACCACCGTAGCCGATACCATCACTGACCATGGCGTTGATACCATTACCGCAAGCGTGATTTACAGCACCAGCACCAGCAGTGGGTAACACACCCTCCACTCCTACAGTGCCAACGAATGGAAGCTCACCAGCTGCAGCCAAGATACCTTCATATACGTTCTCAGAAGCTACGGAGAGACCGACAGGAGCAATAGCGGAGGCACTGGAGACAGGAAGTCCGCCACCACTAGTGGGGGTGATATCAATTCCGGGACCACCGAAGCCGTAAGCCCCACCCCAACCATAAGCACCACCTAAGCCGTAAGCACCGCCATAAGCACCATCCCAACCGTAACCCCTGCCCAATCCACAACCACACTGGCCGAGTGCCAACTGAAACAATACCGTATAATGCATTTGTATGTGTAATAAATGATTTAGTAAATTAAATTAAAATTTTGGAATATATATTTTACCTGTACGAAGAGCGCCTGGGCGCAGAACACGAGGATAACCTTGGCAGACATGTTGTTACTGATGCGATGAACACGAGAATGATGTTCACTGCTAATACTGACCATTTTATATGAAATTTATTATCAATTTTCAAGGAAAAACATGTACACATGACAAGTAGTAAGATAAACCCACTGAGAAAATTGTGTAACCACAATAACCCTTCTGTTTACTAACAAAGGAAGTAGCGTTCTATCGGTATTGAATTAAAATATTTCGACATTACTATTGAAACGTGTGTTATCCAATGTTAGTATTTACTATAAAAACTAGGTCAAGGGTAACTAGTACATCATATAGTAATCAGCCCTTCGTTGAACACATACACACAACATGAACTCATTCGCTGTTTTGATCCTCTGCATCCAAGCTTGCTTGGTACAGGTAATATTGACTTTCTGCTCTTTTTAATTGTATTAACTATTTTAATCTACACATTATTGATATTTTCGGACTTGCTATAGAATTATTCTAATAACTTCTCCATATTTTTGTAGAGCATATTCGGACAGTGCCTAGGTAGTTACGGTGGTATTGGTGCTGCCGGACTCGCTCCTTACGGCTACGCAGGATATGCTAACTACGGCTATGCTGGATATGCTGACTACGGCTACCCCGCTGGCGCATACGATGTTGATGCGTACGGTGGTATTGGTGAAGGTAACGTAGCTGTCGCTGGTGAGCTGCCCGTTGCTGGTACCACTGCTGTCGCTGGTCAAGTACCTATCATGGGCGCCGTGAGATTCGGTGGTGATGTCGCCGCTGGTGGTTCCGTGTCCATCGCTGGAAAGTGCGCTTGCGGTTGCGGTGATTTCGGTTACGGCTACAGACATGGCTTATGTAGTCCATACCTGTACTAGGTAAACGACATATGCTATAAATAAAATCGATGCCCGCAATAAACGAAGATCATGCAATAATCGATTCATTGTGTTATTTGTTTTATTACGTAGTCGCACTACTTACTCATAAATGCTTGCTTGAAACCTTTGTTAACTAATATTTAGAACTCTTATATATTCTACCTACGTTTCATTTCATCATTATCGTCATCATTATTGCAGTACATACACATCCAATTATTGACCTCAGGGCACCTGCACTATAGGAAATTGATCTCAGACATGTTGATATACAGTGTTATTTCAAGTTTTTCTACTCTTGCATTGAAGTTATCTTCACATTATATCCCTTAGTCGTCTTTTACCATACATATGAATAAGAAACGAGGCGATGAATTGTATTCTTACTCTGTCACCATAACGAAAATACCCTTCAAATCCACTTTTAGTCACTGTTTATCATTATATCACTCTCTTGGCATCGAGCCTTCACTTTATGCGAGTGAACTTGTGCTTGGACTTGGTACTTGGACTTTATGCGAGGTACTTGGACTTTATGCGAGTGAAGAGTGGACTTGAGGCGTTTAAATTCACCAATGATCTAGTGCAGAATGAGGCCCAGCAGAAGACGAAAAGGCGTCGGAAGCCCCCGGAAAGGCTTCCGGCGCGAAGATGCGCCGTCCAAGTACTGAGCTCTGTGGGACACCGAAATTTATTTTCTAATCTATAACTAACCATTTTTAAAACGTCAATACGATTGCATAGGTAATCCTCAAACAGGTTAAGAGTATAACTCGAATACCTATAGCTTCTAACTTTTGTATTAATAAGGAGATGGAGACGGTATCGAAAGATTAGCAAGGTCCACAAAAATACCCACATATTTCAATTTATGGTCAACATTACTTGCTACTTTATTCACAAGTTCATCAATTGAATCTAATGTTGCAATTGATGAACTAGTAAATAAAGTAACAAGCAATTTCATTTTTCTGAAGCCAAATTAATTTTCAGACATAATATTATTTTTCTAAGTAATTTATCAGCCTAATTTTAATATTTTTTCTGGGATCTTAGCTATAGTAACTTCAACTTGCATTTTTGAATGCGAATAATGATTTGACAAGTGTTTCACCTCTAAACGAGGCATCTTCAGGACGGTTCGGCTTCAAATGCACACCGATCGGTTATGCGAATGCTTTAAATACCCCACCATTACTAATTTACCTGCGTTTAGTTATTTTGTTTACACGCAAAGAACTTCAAGAGTGGGGATGTATTAAAGTTTGTTTGTTCATTCAGTATGTTTGTTACATTTTAAAATTTCTAATTAATCCAAAACACATAGCTTGAAATCTTTACTAAAAATATGTAAGGGCTCGAAAGTATTATTATTATACATACTATGATTACTATCTAATAGATATTTAGCGAAATTTGATTGATCTGGGAAGTTCTTTCCATATGTGGCTAAATGTTCTTTGTACCAAGTTACAAAATTGCAACCCGTTTGTTCAATGTAAACATTGTGACATATATTGCATTTAAACCTATGTATACCGTATTTTTTACATGTTTTGACCCTATCTTTGCCATTACAACGGGTCTTAAGTTGTGCAAGTTTATAGCCAAAGTGAATCTCAGGTATTCTAAGAATTTTCGTTAATCCATCAGCTAAGTCACCCAAATAAGTTAAAGTACACGTGAATTTTGTGAGCTTTTTGGAAGAGGGATATAAAAAGCTGTTAAACTATATTATTTCTTTTCTTTTAATTAGCCTATCGATTAACTGTTTATTATATCCCTTTGATTGGGTAATATGATATCGAGTTCTTTTGAGCAGTATCTTGAGATTGATTATTTATTTATATTTAGAGTAGTAAAATGTATGGAGCAGTTAATATTTTATAGAATAAACCGACTTCAAAATAAGATCAGCCAAAAATCATACATATTTAAAACACTAAAAACCGAAAAATAAGATGAACCATTTAATTCTTGTCTAATTCTAATTATGTATTATTTTTTATAAAATATAATTAAAATGTATGCTAGAAATCCACTAACACGATTTGAAATCGGTGCTAAGCAATTAACAAAAAACAATAAGCTTAATAATATACACACAGGGTGAAAAATTAATAAAATCAAATTATTAAAGGAAATAAGAATTAAAAGATGTATTCAGAACACTATAGCGCCACCACCAATTATTTTTGAATTTTTAGTGTAAATAATCGTAGTTAAGTAATAATTTTAACTAGTTCATATAAATTAAATTATTTATTAAATATAACACTATGAGTAGATCGACTAAAAATATACATTGCACGAGAAAGAATAGAAGTAGGGACTCAAAATAAAAAAAAATAAAGAACGTATTTCGAAAAAATGGAAACGAAATGCCGTATCTCGTTGCCAATGGTTTAAATTTCACTGTTTCAATCAATTCGCATATACACCATATGTGCTATTGATGCGTCACGTGAGGCAACAACTTAGGTATGAGATACTACCAACATCCAAGTGATGTAAATAATTGTGACGGTTTGATGCAATTGTTAAAACTAGACATAGGCTCCAGAGTCATGGTAAGATGCAATATCTCTGTTCGCGATAATAACAGTGCTAGTGAAAGAAAAATATAGTGTTCTACTCTACTCGGACTTGCGTCACACCCCCTCCCGCGAGCGGTAAAGACTCTAGCGGAGGAAGCGTGGTAACAGGGTCGGACTAGGAGTCCCTTCCTGTGGTGTGTTTCGTCGCCATCAAGCTTGGTGGCGAGTGGTTGTGTTCGACTATAAGTCTGTGGTGATCTTCTTTGTGCTATTCATTGCTCGTCGCTTGTGTGGTTGTTATCTGGTGTATTTGTGCGTAGGCGTAACGTCATAGAAACTGAAGAGTGAAGAGATGAAGAAGAGAAGATGAGAGTTGGGCAGGAGAGTTCCATTTTTTCTTCTGCTGTGGGAGGTCAGCGGCTGGTCTTCACACCCCTAGGGCGGTCAGAACGAGCAGAGTGAGACCTCCGGTGACCCCGGAGGAGGCTCCGCTCCGAGCGACCAGCGACCCAGGGGTGACTCAGCAGCCGTCGCCTCATTTAGTTGCAGCATGAGTGGTAAGTAGGTTCTTCTTTTATTAAGTAGTGTGGTAGTCTTCTGGGGTGTCATCACTATGCAGTTCACTTCTATCAGTGTATGCTGGTGATGATCGAGATTAGGTGGCTGAAATAAATTATTTTAGTTTTTGTTGACTAACAACAAAGTAGAAGAATAGATAATAGGTGACAGGTGATAAGTAGATAGATGGAAATAGAGCTAGTTTAGTATACTACTACTACACTAGTTGGGTGAAAGAGATAGCTTATATTATTAGAATGAATTAGGCGTTACTAGAAGCGGGTGTGATAAGAGATCTAGGGGGTAGAAGATATTTCTTACGTGCCCTAGAGTGTTCCGGGGGACGTGAATGAAGAGGAGCTATGTTCTGAATGTGTGGGAAAATGGAAGAATCTACTCTAGAGAAGAAGTTTGTACTAAGTCTAGTGATAAAGGTGTGGAGTGATTCTATTTTAAGATCTCTATGTAAAGTACTGTTTCTTACCATACGGGGAGCGCGTGCAATAGTGCGCAGTGACAGTGCTTGCTGGGCCTGGAGTTTCTTGCGTGCCGCTGAGTTGGTTAGCGCGTACCACGCAGGGGCCGCATATGTGAGTCTCGTGCGCAAATATATGCGGTATAGGCTTAGTTTGACTCTCATTGGTATGCCTTTGGCGGACAGGATAGGTCGTAGAAGGTTACGGGTGTGTCGTACGGTATTCGTAACCTTCTTGACATGTGTGTTCATATTTAGCAGTCTATCTATTTGGACTCCCAGGTACTGGGCTACGCCAGCCCAGCGTAGGGTTTCCCCCATGAGAGTGAGAGGAGGTGGTTGTCTTCGGTTGGAGGTGAAGGCGATAGTTTGGGTCTTCTTTACGTTAACTGCAAGTCTCCATTGGGCTAGCCAGACTGGCAAGAGATCTAATGTTTTCTGGAGTTTCCTAGTTCCATATTTAATGTTGGGGTTTGAATTTATATACGCCACATCGTCGGCGTATAGGGCTAAGTGGGTACCTTCGAGGACAGGGATGTCATCGGTGTATTTGCTGTACAGAATTGGGGACATGCAGCTGCCTTGGGGAACACCCGCAGCCGCGCGTCCCAACCGTGACAGCACTCCTCCTACCGACACCCGGAAGGTGCGGTCCTCTAGGAAGGATGCCACTACTCGGACTATTCTACGTGGTGCAGAAGATGTGGCGAGCTTATAAATAAGGCCCTGGTGCCACACTCTGTCGAAGGCCTTCTCCATGTACAGGAACACTGCCATGGGTTTCTTACGCTCATTGACGGCTGTCGAGAGAATGCTCAGTACTCTCGTGAGTTGAAGGGTGGTTGAGTGTTGTGCTCTGAAGCCATGTTGTTCATCCCTTGGTTCTATATGGGGGCGAAGGTGTTCGATCAGGAGTCGTTCAAAGACCTTCGACAGAGTGGACAGTAACGTGATAGGGCGGTAGTTCGCCGGCCTTGTGGTGTTCTTCCCTTTTTTAAGTATCATGATGACACGTCCCTCCCGCCAAGCGCCTGGGAAGGCACCCGTGCGGATGATGCCATTGTAGAGATGTGTTAGAGAAGCAATTGTCTTTGTGGGTAAATGTCTGAGCATTTTGTTGGTTATCTCATCCGCTCCGGGAGCCTTACGGAGACGCTGACGTCGGATGACACGCGCCACCATGATAGGCGAGAAGAAGATGGGGTCTTCTCTGGCAGTTATTGGGGTTGCAAAATAATTGCTAAGAAAATCCTGAACCTTTCGGGTGTGTGTCTCATCCAATGATGGATTTGGTTGAAATACACCCTCAAGGTAGTTTGCGAATATATTCGCACAGTCTGTGGGACGATATCGGGGAGTCCCGTCCTCATGTATAAGGGGACGGATCGGTTCAGGAGTGTTTGTGAATTGGCGGCATAGTTGGTGCATTGTTTGCCAATCCTGGCTTGCGGAGTCTATGCGTCTCTCCCAACAGTTGGTAGTGTGGTCTCTGATCTCCGCCTTGACTTTATGAGTCATGTTGTTCAGCCTCTTTTTAATCGCGGGACATCTGTAGCGTTGCCACTGTCGTCTCAGTCTCTTCTTTTCTTTTATAAGGGCTTGGATAGAGCGTGGGAGAGCTGTGCGGGCGTTTGGCGGGGGAGAAGGAGGTTTGGCTGCCTCGGCAGCGTGTTGGATGGCCTTAATAAGGTCTAGGGTGAGTTGGTTAACCCTTTCGGGTGAATCAAGTGGGCAGCGTTTGGGAGTTATCTCCTCTAGAGTTTTGGTAAATGTCCCCCAAACCAAAGGAGGACGTGGCGCCCGAGGGGCGAGCTGGGTGGGCTTCCTGTGAAAGACTAGCAGCACTGGCAGGTGGTCAGATTGCAGTTCGTCGATTATGACCTGCTGTGTATATGGTAGATCGATATTATTTTTGTGAATGATTACGTCCAGGACATCCGGTGTATCACCTTGTTTGTCCGGATAGCGGGTGGGTGAATCCGGCCCTTGGATGGTGTATCCACGTTGTTCCGAATCATCAAAAAGGAGTTCTCCTGCGCGATTGGGCCTGTAGCTATTCCAGGCTGGGTGTTTCGCATTTATGTCGCCTGCGAGAAACACTGGAACAGGGTTGTCCAGGAGGCTATGTACATCAGATGGTACCATGGGATCTGAGGGTGGTCTATATATGGCATGTAGTTGAATGGGTTGACCCGAAAAATCAAGTTCAACACCCAGCGAGTGTATACTACAGGGCGAAGGGATTGATAGGGGTTAGTGGACTATCCTACGTCTGACCAGTACTGCTAGCCCCCTATAGCTCCTACCGATGTCAGAGAGTTCGTCCCTCCTATAAGCGAGGAAACCTGGGAATTTTATACGGTCTGCAGGACCCAGGTGCGTCTCGCTTATAAGCGCCACGTCAATAGCCTGTTCCTGCAGGAAATTTCTAAAGAGGGTGATCTTTCTAAGGAGACCTCTGGCGTTCCAGTGTATCACCCTAAGGGTGTTATCATCCGTCGAGGGTGAGAATTTCAGTCATTCCTTCTAGCATGATCTTAATAACCATTTTATGCGGCAGTCTTGCCTCCATGGCTCGAATAAGATCTTGGAAAATCCTCATTGCCACTAGTAGTACTGATCTACCTTCGGCTGGGGGAACCTCATATGATAGGGCCTCTCTGGGGTCCCTTCTAGATCGTGGTTGTTGTAATTGTTGTGGGCGGATATCCCTTGTAGCTTCTGGTAGTGTTCTAGGGACATAAGTACTAACCCTAGGTACAGTACCTCTCGCATCCCTTGACATGGGGACTCTTCTGGGATGATCGGGGACGCCCCGCTGAGGCAGGGGGGCGGGGATCCATGGGGGCAAAGGCATGGGGTCCGCCTCCGACGTGTAATAGTCGGGGTCCTCCGATGCTAGTGCTGGTAGGGGTTTCTTTTTCTTCCTCCTTTTCTTCCTAGCTGGTTGTGACTGAGGTAGATTGCGTTGAGTCGTGGGCATATTTGCCTCTGCCATTAACGTAGGGGCTGAGGCTCGAGGGGCATCCTCCCCCGTGGTAAGTGCTGGGGGACGGGTGGGTATGTTCGCCCTAGAGGGCCTAGTGATGGCTTGTGTTCCTGCTTGCCTATTCCTAGTCTCTCTTTTAAAGGCGGGGCATCCCGCGTAATTTGCCGGGTGTGGACCCCCACAATTTACACAGGTGGGTGTATCTTCCCGTGGGCGTGGACAGTCCCTTGCGAGGTGATTCTCCCCACATCTCACGCACGCAATGGGTCTGTGGCAATTATGGGAGCTGTGCCGATATTGTTGGCAGCGGTGGCATTGCGCTGGTCGCTGCCTACCCCGCCATGCCTCCACAATAACTCCGGGGATACCCATCATTTCTTTAATGTTATATATCTCTGCGATATTTGGTTTTCTTTTGATTATTGCAAAGAAAATGCAGCCGGGTCGTTCTCCTCTAGCCCGTACATTTCTCGCGAATTCTGGTTCATATCCGAGGTCTCGTAATTCCTCCATGACCTCCTCCGGGGAGGTGTTGAAGGGGAGTCCTCGGATGGCTACTTTGAGGCTGATTTCCGCTGGTAAGGAGTAAGAGAACCAGGATATTGGTTCCTTTGTCTCGAGGTCCGATAGATATCTCTGGATAGTCCGATATTCATTCTCGTCGGCGGGGGAGAATCGAACTCCCTTACCGTACGGCCTTGCATTTGCTGCCCTGCCTAACTTGGCCTTAAGCTCTCTCATATGTGTTGCCCAATTTGGGAGACTCTCAACTACGAGTGGAGGGTACTTTACCTTATCTGCTAGGGTTGTAGGTTGCTGTTGTTGTTGTTGTGGTTGTTGTTGAGGTGATCTATTTACTGGTGTCCGGTGGGCAGGCACCGGGACTGCACGTGGCATGGTAGCGCTGCTTGTGGATGGCTGAGGTTCCTTAGGAGTCACTTTGTCTGCATAGGTGGTAGATGTTGTCTGGGTCTGGCGTGGGGAGGGAGTTTTGCGGAGTCCGTCCGCAAGAGGGTGTCTAGATCGTAGGGAGGCTCACTGGAGGTCGACGGTGCTCTTGAGGCATGACGTCCCAAGTGGTCCCGCTGGTCGGACGCATGTTGTGCGATTGGCGATTGCGGTGCTTCACGCGCCGGAGAAGTTGGCGGTCTTTCTTGCACTTGCTGGCGGTGGCGCTCCGATGAGGTGCTTCTCCTTGTGTTTTGGCCCTGAGAAGGGCCTTTACTCATGGTGGCGATCCGTGGCGATGGTGAAAATCGACGGTGGTGTTACGCACACGGTCCACTAACGTGGGCCGGGTGCGGACTGATGTCTAGTAATTATGATGGTGATTGGTGCTTTAGAATAATGGCGATCCAGTTACTACGTGACCCGAAACTGTTAGTGGTGATCGCTGCGGCGTTTGCGGCCGCCGCCGGTGCATATGCTGACGTCTAGACGCCAACACAAGCACCGAGGCGGTGATACTCACGACACGCAGGGCAGGTCCGAACGTATGTGCAGATGTATTCACTCGATGAAGTAGACGTGCGACTGGTAACTGGAGGCTGATCTTATAGTGTTCAAAACATAGTGTATTAGTGCCGTGTAAGTTAAATAACACAGTTTGCGATACCAGCCGTGAACATACCGTGAGTGTCGACCAATCAGAGTGCGCCTACATTTCGCGAACATTAAGTGAGGGAAAAAACAAAGACAATAATTAAAGAACATTAAAATAGGTTAATTAGAGATATAATAATATTCAATTAATGTTAAAATAGGCTGCAACTATTATTGTTTATATAACTTGTATAAAAATTTATTGTTCTTGACTATGCCCCAATTTTGTTATTTATCTTGTAGAACTTGTAATAAATATATATGTTTTTTGGTGTTTTATTGAAGCATACGATAGGGCCCATCAAGCACAGTAAAAACCACCATCCTAGGTATTATAGTTTTTGAAATATAGTATTTTAAAGTAGATTAATAGTACTAAACAGTGTTAAAATTGTGGTATTTAGTGCTTGAATGAAGCCTAAATCGATACCTAGGGCTAAGGTAATAGTTGTAATAGATATATAATTCAATTACACGAAAAATAAGCTATATATCGTAACTGTAGGTATAGCCTTAAAGTTATAAGCAAAAATGTTAATAAAGATAAGTGTAAAGCAAGGATGAATATTAACGCCATTCGCACCGCTCGGCTCGGCTGTCGTTACGGTAAAGTTTCGTTGTACCTAAGCGACACAATAAATCGACATTGTGTGGCCGCAAATATATTAGTATGGAGATATAGTGAAATAGTGAACTTCAAGCAATAGTACGTGGGGGCTAGGCAGCATGGTCTAATATTCGTCCGATGTACATATGTTACTTCATTCAAGAGTTTTATTTCTTCAATAATTTCCTGGTCCCGGCGAGATACAGAATACAGTCTTATACACTTCACCACCGAACTAGCGACCAAACGGGACGTCAGCTAACTACAACACATTTGTCGGGAGGCCCGTCCCGCACAATCTCTGTCATTAATGGCTTGGTAAGCGGGCAATAGGGATAATATCCAAACTTGTAGGCTTCCCCTTCATTGTGACCAAATTGAAACAGGCTAGTTACCTGATTTGGTTTTTATAAAATTTAATGACGACACTATTGGCACAAAAGTGAAAGACAGTGACGGGTTAGCTACCATAGCGCCTGTGTCAAGCGTAAGCCAAAGAATAAGACGGTTCTAAATAATTTAAATACGGTACGTATTAATAATTTTGATACAATTATCCAACACGGCTGGACAGCGTTTAGGAAACTTAAGAAGATCATCTCACCTAATATATCTCAGTGTCTGAAAGCACAACTCTATGAACAGTGATGATTTATGACATGAAAATGTGATCCCTAAATGTGGGTCTCGTAACAAAACTCAAAGCCGCCAGCGTACTATGGAACGGGGTATGCTCGCCCGTTTCTGTGCGAGATAGGATTTGAAATACGCTTATCCATAGAATAACGGGTGTAATCGACATATTACGAAGAATCAGCGCACTAAGAGGCAATGTGCAGGCCACATCGCTCGACGAACTGATAATTGCTGGAGAATAAAAGTTTGGCATTTTGTGACGAAATATGAGAGAAGCTTAAGTCCAGATGATGATACATATTTACAACAGTTCGACTTTGAGAAAGGTGAATTGGAAAAGGTCCATCCTTCCAGCTTGGTATGTTATTTTCTACCTACGTAACAAAGATTACTATATCGGTAACATAAAGAATTACCTAACTCCTAATCGTTATGGAGTAGTACCTTACATTATCAGCTTACGTGATTAACTTGAAAGAATACTGCTAAAAGTCAATGCGTGCGTATGATATTGAAAGAATTATCCTCCAACTCCTAACCGTTAAGGAGATGTACCTTCCATCATCAGCTCACCTAAATGAGTTTATTACTGTCAGATGCAAATATTTGAAGAGTTTTTGAAAATATATGAGACACGTAATGTGCCTAAAAAATTTGAGGGTTGCCCTCGATTTCCATGACTTCCCATCATCAGATCATGACTTGGTGATAATGGGACCACCTCGGGAGGATACTCTTTAGAATGAAAAAAGAATTTAATGAATTAGAATGTTTTTTTTTTTAATTATGCCTTTTTTAATACTTTTTTAATGTCTAAATATATTTTCTAAAAAAGAACAGAATTTACTAATGAATTTACCGAGCTAAACTTAGTCAACAAAAAAAATATAGTTTAAAAACTGAAATAAGCATAACGCCATACAATGCAACCTTGCAATAGATAGCAGATTTTTTGCTGATGTCAACAAACATAACCTCGATTTATTTACATAATACGATATGCAAAATAACACTTTGTATCATAAATTTTATTTATATATAGAATAATGGGTTAGTCATGAGGAATATAAATGCGGATATAAAGTTGCAATTGACCGTACTGCACTACTTGTGAGGACGTTGATGGTATAATGATGTTGATTATAATAATACTAGCTTCTGCTCGCGACTTCGTCCGCGTGGATTGGTTACTTTGGGCTAACGTTAACTTCAACTCGCGAATTCGTTTACGTAAAAGGTGGAACTATTTTTAAATAATACATACGTTAAAGCTGTTTTAGGTACCTACATGACCCTTTTATTAGTAAGAGTAGAACATTTAACCTTAAGTAAAATAATAATAATAATCTTTATTGAAAACTAAATACATATGACAGTTGACATAGATGTCTTTGCCTCTTGAATTAGGTAGTACCTGTGTTTCAAGAGACAGTTCCTTCCCGAAATACATAAATCTTGAACATCAAATTATTTTACAGTAACATACATTATAAATAATGAATATATATATCTTACGTAATAAAGACTAATGATAAAGAAATCTATAATAAATGAATGAGTGAGAATTAACGTGTTAGTGAGCGCGCTCACATGTTGTGTGTGTGTGTGTGTGCATGTGTATGTGTGTGTTGTGCGTGTGTTTGTGTGTGTGTGTGTGTGTGCGTGTGTGTGTATGTGTATATGTGAGTGTGTGTGGTGTGCATGTGTTTGTGATGTAGTGTGCGTGCATGTATGTGTTTCTTTTTTTTTGTGTGTATTTGTAGTTACGCGAAATAAGTATTTAAAAGTGATTCAAGTTTGACGTAATCCATATAATGCAATGTAGTACCATATAAAGTAATGCAAGTAAAAGTATTGGGTCTTATCTATACTTTCTATAGATATATACAATGTATGTATATTATACATACATACATACACTTACGCCTATTTACGATTACACATACTTTTAATGTGTATAAAATCGCTGTGTGGTAGCTGTGTGGTAGGCTATGAATACTACCAATCCTCACTTTGCTTGTGGATGTCGTAAAAGACGACTAAGAGCCTTATAACGACTTGGGCCAACTCCATCTGATGCCGTTTGGTCAACAATTACATTCGCAATTAGGGTTGACGTCTGGCATGCGGCCGGTCATAAAACTATTGCCAATGACTTTTATAATATGTACTATGAATGAAGAGTACTTATTGTATCGACCCCAAGTAATTGGGATAAGAGTAGGAGAATGATGATGATGATGACCTCTCGTGAACAAATCGCCAATTTTGTCCAGAAAAGGTCTTCCCCTTGTATTCGTCCCATTCACGATTGCTTTATATGTTTGCTTCGTCAACCTCTGCCCACTCATTATTTCTGCCACTTCGTGTCCAACCCACCTCAGCATACCAGCGCTCTTTTATAACATTATACCTAATTTTATCTTTCATACTTACATCACACACAGCTTACGAAGAGCTGTCAGCTCTACAGCATTTATTCTATTTTCATGTCTTCCCCGCCAAATCTAACTTTCACTGCCATACATGAGGGCAGGCACTAATACTTCCTATACCCATTATTATTATTTAGGATGTGTAAAGCCGACGGAAGGTCATGAGAAGAAAACAAAACTAAAAATGTAGTGTCTGCAGAAGTACTTTGAAGTAACATTAGTTTGAGTTTTTTTTTTAATATAAGATTATAAGATCCAGTATTTTTATCGTAAATGCGCGCCCAGTACTTGATCATTATTTTGCTGCGATGTTATTTTTAAACTGCGATATTTCCTAAGATATTCATTGAAATCAAATAATGTAAAGAGCAATTTTGTTTTAAATTAAATACTTGTGATGAATAACTCATTTATTTGGATAAGGATTAATATTATGTTTATAAAAACACCTTCAAAAATATCACATTATTTTAAAACAAATTTGATTAGCATAAAAAAGGTTATAGTGAGCCAATCTTAAAAGATAGATATATGCTGTCGCGGACTTTTATTTGGAACTTTGAAAGGGGAACAATTATGTAGTACATAATTTTTGCGCAACTTTAACCGTTCACGCAGCGGAAGCTCTCAAAAGGAAACATAAACCCGATTTTTACACATTCATCATTGTTGCTCTGCTCCTATTGGTTGCAGCGTAATGTTATATAGCCTAAAGCCTTCCTCTATAAATGGACTATCCAACAAAAAAAGAATTTTTCAAATCGGACCAGTAGTTCCTGAGATTAGCGCGTTTAAACAAACAAACAAACAAACAAACAAACAAACTCTTCCGCTTTATAATATTAGTATAGATTAGTATAGATTAGTATAGATTAAGGCATATTATATTATACTTCGATCACCCAAGAGCTGTGTGCTGTGTAAACTGTTAACAATTAGTTGTATTGATAGCTGTGTTTTCACGAAATATTAATTTTTATAGTGGGAAATGAGTAGGCAGCATACCTGATGGTAAGTTTTGCTGCCACTTATGGACCTTTGCAATACCAGGGTATAACTAGGCCACTGTCTACCAATGAAAACACTAAACCCACCCAAAAATTTGGACTACCGGCTCTCTCGCTCAACGAACGAAAGGCAATACAAATTGCCATTGGTCAGGCGTGTGTGAGGAGTGAGGCTCTACCAATATCAGATATAAAACAATTACAGTCTTACGGACACATCTAAAGATTTCCCAACAATAATAATATAGTTTAGGATCTTTTAGGATCATCATTATCATTCAGCCAGCTATCCTCCACTGCTGGATAAATGGTTGTGGTGGGTTACCTTTTCAGATATCATTCCGATCGACGCCCTGGAAAATATTATATAACCATCCTAAACCAAATTTAATTTGAAATATTTTCTAAGTTGATGATATAATAAAATACATACGAATTATCGCATTTGTGATATAAAGTATTGTATGCTGATTCGTATTATGTAACTACATCGAGACTAAGTTTGCTGTAATATGCAAAAAATTCTGCTGACTATTGCAAGGTTGCATTAGTGCAATGTGTTTATTACAGTTTTTATACTTTTAATTTGAGACTACTATCAAGTGCTGTGTGGTTAGTGGCTATGATATTATTCGTACTTTTACGAAACACACGAGTGCTCGTGGGTGTCGTAAAAGATGACTACCGACCTGGGTTAACTTCACCTGATGCTGTCTGGTATAGAATCATATTCTCAAAGAGAGTTAACTTGAGACAGGCGGCCGGTCATAACATTAAATTAAGTAATATTTAAAATATGTACGATGGACAAGGAGTACGTTTTGCGTCGACTCCAAGTAATTGGGATAAGACGAGGGTAATGATAATGACTTTATCAAATGACTACTACAATCAATGAAAATAATTTACGGACGTCAATGTTCTAGTTACAGGTTTTCCTGCTTTTTAGCTGTTTTACAATGTGCTTCTTCTTCTTCTTCTTCTTATGTATTGGCAATCAGCTACTTATACGAGCTATTGGTGCCAGTGTCAAGTTATAAATATTTTCACGTTTTTAGTCTTTCAAGTTAGTCATTGTCTAAGTCAAATTGTCGCCATTAACAGTGCTATGGCCACACTGTTAATGGTATCTTGTGGGAATTTTGATGGAAAACGAAAACGTTGTAAAGCACTTTTATATGATATTCACTACATCCCAGTTGTTCCGTCGCATCATATTACATAAAATGCCATCAAAATTATCTAATACAACACGTTAAAACACTAAGATATCGAATATAATACAAGAGCACCACATGGCGTTTTCAAATTCCAAAAAGTCCTACAATGTGCTTGATGTTATAGCGCATTGACAGTTGACACAACGATAGCATCGTTCGGATAGGCAAAGGGAAACATAAAGCTATTTCCGTTCAGCCAAATCATGGGTATATTAAATATACCCACCAAATTGTTATATTGTTTATTTTCATCTACTTTTTTTTATTGTTATTTTGTATTGTCGTCTTTTAGAATTCTTTGATTTTTAATTTAATTTTATTATTTTTTATTATAAACTATTTTTAAGAATTTTATTTTTTGTGACAGATACAATGTCCTTGTAACCTGTAATTTATTGTTTTCTGTAGTCTCCGTTATACATGTGCTAACGAGTATGTACGAACAACATTTTTTTATATATATTATTTTTGTTCTTTTTTTATATGGGAGCACTCTGTTTGCTCTTCGGCTTGCTGACAACCGCCACATTCTACAAGACGCTACGGAAGAACAGCGTTGTGGTTTCTCATGTGAGTTACCACAATATTATGCTGAGTAGTGGGCCTTTTTACTTGCTCGCGGGTGGGATTCCAGCTCTTATTATATGTTATGTTTTACATATCTATTTTCTGATCTGTTATAAATCTTAATTATTTTGTATGTGTGTCCCTGCGAGGGAGAAATAAATTATTTTTCTTTCTTTCTTTCATATACGTCCCACTGTTGGGCTCGATCATTCACCTAAACATAAGGGAAATTGTACCACACCAGTCACAGTTTGTTATAGGGTTTTATTTGGAGTGTGCTTTCTTACACAGATAAAGCGACATAAAGCGATGACTGGGGTACTAACTTATCCAATCCAAATGAAATAAAAAAGAAACATTATTTTTGCTTCGAATTAATTTTATTGGTCAAGAAATATTGTTATTCGGTCATTGTTTATAGGACGTTCTTAGTAACCGCATCCACAACCGCCCAATCCGTGGCGGTAGCCGAGACCACGAGCGCCCAGACCAAGACCATAAGCACCACCGTAGCCGATACCATCACTGACCATGGCATTGATACCATCACCGCAAGCGTGATTAACAGCACCAGCCCCAGCAGTGGGCAACACACCCTCCACTCCTACAGTACCGACGAATGGAAGCTCACCAGCTGAAGCTAAGATACCTTCATATACGTTCTCAGAAGCTACGGAGAGACCGACAGGAGCAATAGCGGAGGCACTGGAGACGGGAAGTCCGCCACCACTGGTGGGGGTGATATCAATTCCGGGACCACCGAAGCCGTAAGCTACACCCCAACCATAAGCACCACCCAGGCCTTAAGCACCACCTAAGCCGTAACTACCGCCGCACCATCCCAACCATAACCTCTACCCAATCCACGCGATGCGATTTTGATGGAGTTATTCGCGATCTAGACGCAATGCGGGGTTCTTGGCGCGCGGCGACAAGCCCCCGGTGTGTACGCTGACGTCATTCTCATTGTTCCAATACACATAGCCTGAAATCTTTACTAAAAATATGTAAGGGCTCGAAAGTATTATTTTATTTTTATTAATACTGCGATTACTATCTAATAGAATATGTTTAGTGAAATTTGTTTGATCTGGGATTTTTTTTCCGTATGTGGCTAAGTGTTCTTTGTACCTACCTATAGTTCATCTAATCTGAGAAGTGCATTTTGACGTTTTGCATTTTTTAATACACAATAACCTTGGTCAAACGTATACACATGATTGCAAACAATAAATCTGAAATTTTAAACAACTATTAAGTTATTTACATAATTAACATTGCGAGTGACTTTCTTGTACAATAATCTAATGTTGAAACTCGTAAAACTAATTTATAATAAAAATAACATGATAAATAGTAATTGTTATTGACGACCTAACAATGTTACGTTATCACGTTCTGTACAGTAGTGCTTGACAACTTCCAATTCACGAATATCCAAATAATCGGTAAAAATATTAGAATAATACAATTAATCGAATAGAGATTTCGACAAAGATGTACATTTCGACACTTTGATTGATGAGGAAATAATTATTAATATTCGCGACGCTGATAATTCAAGTAGGTAATATTAGTAATTCTTAATAAATAGGTAGCTATTTTTAAATCCATTTTTGTTTTTGATTAATCTAATCCTACTAAATATGATAAATAGATTCTATGCTGAAATAATCAAATTTGTTTAGTACTAATTTAGCACTTAATTTATTCATCACCTTTTTGAAAATAAAAAATAAACCGATTATTAATTATAAAGAATCAATATCGATTTCTCAGTAAAATCGGATATTTTAGATAGCGATTATTCGGTTCACATACCTAGACAACTTACTCCGACAGCTGTCGAAGTGCAACTTCTTAGATTAGATAGACTATAGTTTCAAAATTGCGACCCGTTTGTTCAATGTAAACATTGTGACATATGTCGCATTTTAACCTATATATACCGTACTTTTTACATGTTTTGAGCCTATCTTTGCATTCATCATTACAAAGAGTCTTGAGTGTGTGACTTGGTCTATAGCCACAGTGAATGTTAGGTATTCTAAGAATTTTCGCTAATCCGTCAGTTAAGTCACCGAAATAAGTTAAAGTACAAGTGAATTTTGTGAGCCTTTTGGAAGAGGGATATAAAAGCTGTTTAACTATATTATTTCTTTTCTTTTAATTAACCTATCGATTAACTGTTTATTATATCCCTTTGATTGGGTACCGTAAAACTACCCAACTTTGCCCGATTTTTGACTAAAATAGAATGTATTTTTTTTATTTCTATTGAAACTTGGTAAACTTTTTCATTTCATACAAATATATTATATTAGACATCTATTAGTTACACAAATATTTAAAAAATATTAAAATAATACATTATTTTTTAAAAATTTGATGATGGGCAAAATTATCTGCAATTCCAGCCAACATTACCCATGTTTATTTCTAGATAAATATTACGTTTATAAATTTATAAATTACATGGTAGTAAGTATTTAGGATATATTTAGTATGGGTTTAATATTTTCTTTCCTTATAATAACATTTTCAGAATTAAATTCGTGGGCAATGTTATCTAGCTAGTTTTGCTTTTTTTCATACAAAACTTGATTGGCCGTTTGAAACTGTTAGGGTTGATACATTTCATTCAATGTCATACATATTTTTTTTCGTATCTTCCTTATCGGTATTGGGTATGAAAGAAAATAAGAAGCTTTATTAAAATCAATCATTTATTTGACAAAAATAGACGTGAAATTATGAAATATCTAATATAATAGTATCCGTATAATTAAGTTAGAGTAGGTAAGTAAGGAGTTAAGTAAAAGTAAGTAAAAATCTTACATTAAATCACAAGCAGTAAGATTGAAAACAAAACAAATGATATTTTCTAATTAAATTTTCTTATAATAATAATCAGTTAGGCCGTTATGGGTACTGGACATGTGTAGGTAATATTAGGCCAATAATTAACTCAAACTATTTAAATTATCAATCAACTGTCATTGTATTTTATTAACTTATTGTATGTTTAGATTCCTAAAATCAACGTTAAATATAATTTCACCACGTCTGGATATCGTTGGCTTCGGCAAAACTGATATAATATCCTTCAAATAGTTTATAGTGCAAATATCATCAACTGTGGGGTATGTAAATTTAGTTCCTACACACTTAGATTGCTTAACTCTTCTCACAAACTTTATGGTTGGCATCTTGTTTGAAATTGCTATAATATTACCAACATAATGCTTTAAACTTTTTTTAGTGGAAAATTGAGCTATAATCCAATCACCTTCTTTAAATTCCCAATAGTCGTCTACAAAATATTCAATATCACTAAGACCAAATGGAACCTCTGTGGGCTCTATATTTTCTTGATCTTCCAATTCTTTTAGATATTCAGTTAAATAATCATCCATTGTTTCGCACTCTGAGTCCGTATCATATAGTTTGGTAATAGAATCTACAGATGTTGAACTAGACTCACAAGCAGTAAGTCTGTTTTTACGTTTTTCAGAAAATTTTCCACGCTTTTTCTTTGTATTATCAGTTTTTATTTGACGTTTAATTATTCGATTCATTTTTAATCCTTTTTTATTACTTTTAGTTCGACTCCTTTTTTTTGTTATTTTGTTCACATTTTCTTGAAGACATTTTGGTAGCTTTCTAATACAATTAGCTATGAACGGCGTATTATCACTTTTAGATACATCTTTTAAATATTGAACATCTGATGTTTTTGCGGCAGTCGTAATTATCACATTTGACAGAATAGTTATTTTAGATGCAGTTGTTTTCTGATGAATTCTTTCAGCAGATAAAGCTTGTGTGTAAATTGCAAATTTATCATTATTATTAGTCACTTCGATATGGTTCCATTTTTCATCCACATTCAATAAACAATTAATAGCAGCGATACAATATTTGACAAGGGATTTAGGTGATTTTAAGATAACAGTAACTTCTTGGTTTGAGCAATCATTTAGTTTGGTAGGGTTATTTTCAAAAAAATGCGTTTCTTCAAATATTTTCTTTTTTTTTAATGTAGCGTCATATACATTCTGGTTTACATAATCTAGGACCTTCTTTTTATCAGTATTTCTATTAATAATTGAAAATATACCTGTTTGGTCATGTAAGTACACCTCTTCATTAGTATTATGGATTTCTAATTTAGTTAAATTATTCTCCAGTTTTTGTTCTTTTTTGAGCTTATTCAGATCTTTTTTGGAATGAAAAATGTTTAAATCGGTAGCTGTTACTGATTTTCCTGGTTCACAATTGATTTTTTTATTTCTTTTAACTGCCATAGGATTTGGCGATCTTGTGTCTTTTAAATAATCTATTAATGATTGATCAAGTCCATACGACAGTATTTTCTCTTGCATTTCGGGGATCTTTTTTAAAACTTCTTGTGGATTTGTTGGAAATATGCCCGATGCTCTAAAGCCACTCTTAATATTTTTATTCTCATTCAACTTAATAGCTTCTGTAAGTTCAACAAGCAGTTTAGGAAAGTGTTTTTTATTTAAGGATGTTTGCTTGGGATTTCTGAGTTTGTACTGATATAAAATCCGTCGCCAAGCTTTTTTCAATGGTCCAAAAAACGCAACATCAAGAGGTTGAGTAAGGTGCGATGACCTAGGTGGAATAAATACCAACTTTATGTTGCATTGTTCACATAGTTCTACTACTTTAACGCTCAAATGACTTGATAAATTATCACAAATTACGACTTTGGCTCCGGGAGTCTCTGCCGCCCAAGGCATAATAATATTTTGAAAATAATCCTCAAACATAGCGCTATCAAACCACCCTGATTTTGTACAGTTATATCTAGCACCTGGTGGTCCTCCAGCAATCCATTCAGAATACAAGTTCGTTGCTTTATAGACAACGTATAAAGGTAAGCATTGACCGCTTGCAATTGCTGTAAACATAATGGATATATTTCCCTTACTAGAATTAGATATCCTTTCCGGATATCTTATTCCACGTCGAAATATGCATTTGGCACATCCGGGATCATCAGACAAATTGGTCTCATCAAAGTTAACTATATTTGTTGCTGGAATGTCTTTCAAGGTGATGTTTAAATTTTCAAAATATTTAGCAATTTCTTGAGGTCCTTTTTCAGCTCTTGCTTTTGAAATATTTTGCGTAACTCTTATACTTAAGTCATGGCTATGTCTGGTCAAAAATCCTTCTACCCACGCATCACCCGGAATTTTATTCTTGAAAACGATTTCACGACCATTTTTTTTTAAATATTCATGGACTAATAATTTTAAATCCAATTTAGTTAATGGGGAACCAAAGTCACTAGACGCTTGCAGAACTTTCACAATTCTTTTCTCTTCTTCATTAGTTAGGTTCGTAGGATGTCCAACAGAGTTAGAGTGCAAGTTTTTTACCTTATTTAGTATAGTACGTCTTGGGACACCAAAATGTTTTTCAGCATCTCTTGAAGATACCTGCTTCAACGAAACTGCTTCGCATGCTAGTTTTAACATATCTTCAGAGTAATTTTTATATGCCCGCGACCCTATAACACGCCTTGACGTCCTTTGCTGGCTTTTAGACTTATATTTGTTTTTCTGAAATTAAATTTAATAATGAATATTTAAACTTACATACTTCTTGTTACCTATTTAAGCGATTCGAGCAAGCATTGTTATATATATGGTTCCTGTTGTGACAAGTTAAGAATAAACTGTAACACCACCTCCCAGCCATGGAAGTCTGAAAAACCGGAAAACCGGCTGAGAGCAAATCCGTGGGAAAACTGGTTAACAGCTCTCACCTGGGCAAATTTATCACTGACTACGTTCGCTAACCCGCCTACCAAGTATGGCGAATACGACATTATTCTTCTTTTAAAGAGGTTTATGTTCTACAGTTGACTCAATAAGCTGATGGATCATGAGATGAATGGAATTGGCATATAAATAAGTTGAAACCGCATAAAATCATGAAAATTTTGAATTCACATTAATTCTCTTTTAAGTATGCAATTAATATTTAAAAATTAGATGAAGTAAAAAATATCACTTTTATAATTTAAAATTACCGTATTTAACATAAATATATTTAAAACGCTTTACACTTTTTAAGAACATATTTTCTAAAAATATTTGATAGACAGCCCTAAGTACTTTTTGCTAAGGGGCAATGTTGTCCTAGATAGATCTGAATATTTCAAGGTAACTTTACCCAAGGCCACAACATTTGATTTTAAAACGCTCAGAATACTGAAAGTATTCAGAAAATAGCCACCAATTAATAGTATATTCCATAAGTTAATAATGACATACCTGCGTTTTCGCCATGACCAGAAATTCACAGCCACTTTATTGAAGAAATTTGCCCGCAAAAATACACACCACATTCAACAACTCTTAACCAATTACTGAACAAACTAAGGTATAAATGCAATGCGCAATGATGTCAAATACATAATCTAATTTTCTACTAAATAAAAAATATTGCCATAGAGATTAAAAATTTGCCCACGTTGACAGTTTTATATAATAATTGAGTTTTGGGTAATGTTACCCCGGTTGGCAAAGTTGGCTAGTTTGACGGTAATATGATATTGAGTTCTTTTGAGCAGTATATTAAGATTGATTATTTATTTATATTTAGAGTAGTAAAATGTATGGAGCAGTTAATTTTTTTTTGCGTTATCCCTAATTAGTTTCCTTTTGATAAAAAAAATGGGATTTTTTCAAAATTAAAAACCAACGTGCCTCAAGAACCCTAATATACACCCATATGTAACTAACATTTAGGCGCTCGGTAGCTCTTCAAAGTTTATCAATTATTTATGTGAAGAGTCATTTATTTAAGTATAAAACTATATTTATGCGGGATGCGGGCTTTCAGTAAGTAAAACCATTTGTGAAACGTCTACGCCACTTTGTTTATTTTAACCTTTATTTTTTAATGCTAAACTAAAAAAAATCAGTGAGCGAGTCTTGCGGCGTCCGTTCGTTTCCCGCACTCCTCTTTCACACGTTATCCCTTTCACTCTGTATGGCTTCGTTCACAAATATCGTCTTGTACCCATCAAATCATGCGTTATAGAAAAATTATTCCCACATTTATCTATCTAATATGTTTGAACAAGCATTTCTTGTATATGTCTGTATTTTTGGAATTCCGGAAACAGCTCTGTCTGAAACAATCTGTATGAAATTTAATATACAGAAGATCGGAGGCGATAAATCAATCTAACTAGGTTTCATTTATTGTAAACCTCGATTTATCAATGGTTTAGGCAATGAAAAATGTAATAAAAATATGAACGTAAATTTGCCTACTGTCATCGAGAATAGAAATAGCTCAGTTGGGAAATCGAGCAGTCTGATTCAGAGAGCCCAGATCCGATATTTAGTTTTCCCATTTTCAATTTTAAATATTTTTCGTATTGTCTTTTTCAATTTAAAATTTTGCCTTTTTTAACAACTAAAAATATTTTCTAAAAAAAAAAATTAACACTATTTACTAATGAATTTATCGAGCTAAACTTAGTTAACAAAATATAGTTTAAAACTGAAGTAAACATAACATCCCTTACAATGCAACCTTGCAATAGATAGCAGATTTTTTGCTGATGTCAACAAACATAATCTCGATTTATTTACATAATACGATATGCAAAATAAATAACACTTTGCATCATAAATTTTATGTATATATTATGTAGAATAATGCGTCGATAGTAAAACTTAATTTTAATCTATATTAATGTTCTACAAAAACAGTTAAGCATACAGAGAATTCTGTTTAGATTTCTATTATTAGAGAAAAAAGGTCCTACATAAACAGTAACGCGCATAATTTAGTCTATTTACAGTTCCAATAATATTAACTAAAATCTCATAATTATTAAAATCTATATAAATACTTGTGCAAATAGATATACAGTTTTATTACTAAAAATGTTTTTTTTTTTGTGTGTCTTAGCCTCCGATGGCTAAGACAACTTTACCCGGACTGTGAGTGAGCGCTGAGGGCTCTCAACCCGTTAAAGTTTAAGCAACCGGTGCCGAGGGCACCCCCTGTGGGGCACGGGCCTCGGCTCGGGGAGTCGCTGGTAAAGTGGGTTCACCCACGTTTATGATTTGAACGCGACACGGTTTCCATCTCCGGCGGCGGGGGCGAAATCGTGGATACTTATTTGTCAGGGCCGCGCGGGCTGTGTATGCTTCCGTATGGGCGAGCGTGATTATGTCGTCGGGTTCCTCGAGTATTAATCGCGGTTGTCGGAACTAAAAATGTCTATAAAAGTAAGTTCTATTCAACACTCGGTCACGTATTTCCGAGATACCCCGGGAGCAACTAAATACCCATAAAAAGAATTTCAAAATACTTTATCGCTCTAGTATCATAATTAAAAAGCATTACTATAGTCTATAAAATATAGCTTGATCTCTGTGACAGTTCTCACTAGTGCCGGACGCTTACGATGTATCCGTATTTTTATCGATATAATTCCTTATGTTTTAAAGTTATTTGCTACTGCAATTGAAAAACAATGTATGAAAATCTTATTGAATTTCAATCAAATGGATGGGTGAATCGATCATAAATGGAAAACAATCTATGAAAATCTTATTAAATTTAAATCAGTGGATTTTATTTAATTTAAACTAAAGCAGTTAATTAACTATTTTTATTATTCGAAAGAAATACATACAAGTTCATCGTCACTATTTTCGTCATCGCTGGAGCATTCCTGTAATTGATGGTGTGTTCTTGGGCACTGATTATTTCATGAATAATAATGTTTATTTATAAAATAACATATATTTTTAAAATAAAAGAAATGGTCTTATTAATATTACAACTGATGTCTGAATTCTAAATTAACACAAATTTCTTATTTTATAGAGTAACCAAGTGGTTTATATAGGTAATGTATTGGTTTTACTTGTTTTTTAAATAATTAATAAGAATGTTATCGATTTACATTTCTCGATTGTTCCATCTCTATCTTGTGCTCAGTCCAGTATGACCTTGTATTTGTGTAAGCATCATAGTTTTATAAAATGGTTACCAAGTATTTAAAAACATATGAGGTACAAGTATTGGTGTATATGTTCATATTTTTATATTCATCATTCAGTTGAGATATAACTGGCACGTAAAAAATAAAAATATAGGCGATTATAGTGGTAGGACCACGCTGTTGACAGTTTTTTGTCTATAGCCGCGGGCCGATCCGTCTACCCGGACGTCTACCACACTCTCGCAGAAGATCGACGTCTGAGTAATAACAATGTGCTATTTCACATCCGGAGCCGGAAACCCAACTGGGTGGGTTTGGGGAATTTATTGGTAGGCAGCGGTCAAGCTATACCCTTGATATATCAAAGGTCCGTGGGGGGGCAGTGACACTTACCATCAGGTATGCTGCTTGCTCGTTTGTCACCATAAACAATAAAAAAAATACATAATAAAATTTAAACATGACGCGTATTCAAAATTACTTCATTGGTTTTCTCTCTATCTGTCATAGAGATCAAGCTATATTTTAAGGACTATAGTTGGTTATAATAAAACAAATACAAATCTATTTTCTAATAATAAATATTAATTATTAGACTTTATTTCTAAAGAAATAGAGTTTATTCTCTTTTGACAACTTATTTACATCGATGCGAAAACAGTGTGAAATATCATTCTCGTCGGCAGGCCACGCAGCGCACCTATTTCGCTCATTTTTCGTTACCTTGGTAGAGACTGAGAGCGAAACATTCTGCGATGCGAAGTGAGCGATGAGCTAGTGAGCTACTGATATATTCGGCGGTAAAATGAGCGAGTGATAGATTGTGTCTATGTGAGTGATATAGCTCTTTTATATCACTCGCTCAGGAGCTACATAACTTTAGTACCGAGTCGCAAAGCAACGTAAAACACTCTACATCTGAGGGGTTTGCAAAGTCTATTATGGTGTTGCTGATGATTATGACTGCTTCGTAGATGTTACACAGACGGAACAACAATAGGGTACTAACTAATCCAATCCAAATGAAATAAAAAATAAAACATTATTTTTGCTTCGAATTAATTTTATTGGTCAAGAAAAATTGTTATTCGGTAATTTTTTATAGGACGTTCTTAGTAACCGCATCCGCAACCCCCCAATCCGTGGCGGTAGCCGAAACCACGAGCGCCCAGACCAAAACCATAAGCACCACCGTAGCCGATACCATCGCTGACCATGGCATTGATACCATCACCGCAAGCGTGATTAACAGCACCAGCCCCAGCAGTGGGCAACACACCCTCCACTCCTACAGTACCGACGAATGGAAGCTCACCAGCTGAAGCTAAGATACCTTCATATACGTTCTCAGAAACTACGGAGAGACCGACAGGAGCAATAGCGGAGGCACTGGAGACAGGAAGTCCGCCACCACTGGTGGGGGTGATGTCAATTCCGGGACCACCGCAGCCGTAAGCTCCACCCCAACCATAAGCACCACCTAAGCCGTAAGCACCGCCGTAAGCACCATCCCAACCGTAACCTCTACCCAGTCCACAACCACACTGGCCGAGTGCCAACTGAAACAATACCGTATAAAGCATTTGTATGTAAAATAAATGATTTAGTAAATTAAATTAAAATTTTGGAATATATATTTTACCTGTACGAAGAGCGCCTGGGCGCAGAACACGAGGATAACCTTGGCAGACATGTTGTTACTGATGTGACGAACACGAGAATAATGTTCACTGCTAATGCTGACCATTTTATATGAAATTTATTATCAATTTCCATGGACACATGATATGTAGTAAGATAAACCCATTGAAAAATTGTGTAACCACAATAACCCTTCTGTTTACTAACAAAGGAAGTAGCGTCCTATCGGTATTGAATTAAAATATTTCGACATTACCATTGAAACGTGTGTTATCCAATGCTAGTATTTACTATAAAAACTAAATTATTATTTAGTACATCATATAGTATTCAGCTCTTCGTTGAACACAAGCACGCAACATGAACACATTCGCTGTTTTGACCCTCTGCATCCAAGCTTGCTTGGTACAGGTAATATTGACTTTCTGTTCTTTTTAATTGTATGAACTATTTTAATCTACATATTTTTGATATTTTCGGACTTGCTATAGAATTATCCTAATAACTTCTCCATATTTTTGTAGAGCATATTCGGCCAGTGCCTGGGTAGATACGGAGGTCTTGGTGTTGCCGGACTAGCTCCTTACGGCTACGCTGGATATGCTGACTACGGCTACGCTGGATATGCTGACTACGGCTACCCCGCTGGCGCATACGGTGTTGATGCATACGGAGGTATTGGTGAAGGTAACGTAGCTGTCGCTGGTGAGCTGCCCGTTGCTGGTACCACTGCTGTCGCTGGTCAAGTACCTATCATGGGCGCCGTGAGATTCGGTGGTGATGTCGCCGCCGGTGGTTCCGTGTCCATCGCTGGAAAGTGTGCTTGCGGTTGCGGTGATTTCGGTTACGGCTACGGACATGGCTTACGTACTCCATACCTGTACTAAATAAACGACATAAGCTATAAATAAAATCGATACCCGCAATAAACGAAGATCATGCAATAATTAATTCATTGTATTATTTGTTTTATTACGTAGTCGCACTACTTACTCATAAATGCTTGCTTGATACCTTTGTTAACTAATATTTAGAACTCTTATATTTCTTATATATTCTATCTACTTTTCATCTCATCATCATCGTCATTATTATGCCAGTACATACACATCCAACTATTGAGTTCAGGGCACCTGCACTATGGGATATTGATCTACTCAGACATGTTGATATACAGTTTTATTTCAAGTTTTTCTACTCTTGCAGTGAAGTTATCTTCACATAATATCCCTAAGTCGTCTTTTACCATACATATGGATAAGAAATGAGGCGGTGAATTGTATTCTTACTCTGTTACCATAACGAAAATACCCTTCAAATACACTTTTAGTCACTGTTTATCTTTATATCACTCTCTTGGCATCGAGCCTTTACTTTATCATCATTATTCACCTTTAACCATCTACAGGGTTCTTCAGTTGTTGCCGCGCCCTCAGCTAGGGTACCTGGTACTTGTACTGGATATTAAATGTACGCTTCCCTAGGTATCGGGATCTCTGCCCGGTTGGACCTTTATTTTCCAACTGTAAAACTGTCACGGAAGACGCCTCGTCCGGTTACAGAGTGGACATGAGGCGTTTAAATTCACCAAGGTCCCAAAATCGAAAAGGCATCAGAAGCCCCCGGGAATGTTTCCGGCGCGAATATGCACCATCCAAATACTGAGCTCTGTGGGACCAATTTTACAACATGAATACGATTGCATAGGTAGTCCTCAAATAGGTTAATAGTATACCTCGAATACCTATAGCTTCTAACTTTTGTATTAATAAAAAGATGGAGACAATATCGAAAGATTTGCAAGGTCCACAAAAATACCCACATATTTCAATTTATGGTCAACATTACTTGCTACTTTATTCACAAGTTCATCAATTGAATCTAATGTTGCAATTGATGAACTGGTGAATAAAGTAGCAATTTAATTTTTCTGAAGCCAAATTAATTTTCAGACAAAATATTATTTTTTCATATTAATTTATCAATTAGAATTTTTTCTGGGATCTTAGCTATACTATAGCTAAAATCCCAGAAAAAATAAGGTAAGAGTGAAATTGTAAGATAGTTTGATATAATTTTTAAATTGAGGAAAGGAAGGAAGACCCACCACTTTCCCACGGTTAATCAATATACCGCAAACCTCAAGAAAGGATAGGATCAAGGTGCGATAAGATATAAGAAAATCTTACTCCTGTGATGACCACCTTCTGAACTTCAACTTTTGAATGCGAATAATTTGACACGTGTTTCTCCTCTGAACGCGGCATCCTTAGGACGGTTCGGCTTCAAATGCACACCGATCGGTTATGCGAACGTTTTAAATACCCCTCTATTACTAATTACCCTACGTTTAGTCATTTTGTTTACACGCAAACAACTTCAAGAGTAGGGACGCATTAAAGTTTGTTTGTACATTCAGTAATTATATTTGTTACATTTTAAAATTTCTAATTGTTCCAATACACATAGCCTGAAACCTTTACTAAAAATATGTAAGGACTCGAAAGTATTATTATTATTAATACTGTGATTACTATCTAATAGAAGTTTAGCGAAATTTGATTGATCTGGGATTTTTTTTTTCCCATATGGTCAAGCGTTCTTTGTAAAGGGGTACTATCCCAGAAACCTCCACGCGGTGTACCCTGGGTGCGGGCGGCGGTCCCCAGTTCTTCTGTTGTACTGTCGTCCGTAGCGACTATCTGCGCGATTTCGCTCCTTACTCTACTACAGTCGTAGTAGAGGGTATAGGACGCGAAATATTGGGACGGGCTCAGTCACTCATTCATTTGAGGGCTGGGCAGGCACATGCCACCGCCCACACATCGTAAACCTGGTATCTTGCTTCAAGACACGTTGTCTTGAGGCGTAGTATCAGGAGCGAGGGTCTTGGCTTAACCGCCCGGACCGCGAGGAAGACAACCTCTATAAAGATTTCGAAGTAACATTCGGACTCGGAAATCACCCAGAATCTTAAGTTCTGGCGTGCGGCGAGAAGATGCATGGCAGATGGGTTGTTCTGTTCTTAGCACGCTCCAGCCAGGGTACCGGCTGCCCCCCTGGTTGGTAAATGTAGGCTTGCCCGGGTAAAGGGATCTCTGCCCGGGTCGACGTAATGTATCTCCCATTCTCGTGGGATTCACAATGGATACGCAAAATTTAAATACCTTAAAAACCGACGGGAATCCAAGTGATTCTCACACCAAAGCCCGGTCATGCCAACGCAAAACTGACCAAGATGACGCCACGTCCTCAGGACTTGAGGCGTCCGCCGAGGGCCCGGCACAAATCGTGGAGGCCCAGAAGAAGAAGAGGAAGTTGCCCAGAAAGATTCGGGGCAACGGCCTGAGCCACAAGAGGCGGCTGGAGGAGCGGCGAGCGCGCAGGGAGGCTGCCGCCGCTGAAGAGAAGAAGGACGGTAGACTCGCAGCAGAGCCGTCGACGGACGAGGGCGACAGCGATGTCGCAGAGCCGTCCGAAGACGAGGGCGGCGGATCTACCGTCAGAATGGACGAGGGCGGTGATATTCCCGCAGGGCCGTCCAAAGAGGACAGCGGGTCGGCTGGTGAAGGCCCCACTAGGTCGTCGGCGCGTCTAGCAGCAAAGACGCCGCCGGCGACCGCGACTAAGAAGGAGGAGGCCCTCCCCTCGCAGGTGCGAAAGCGCCCCCTGAGTAAGGGAGGCAGCTCGAGCGCCGAAACCGAGGGGAGCGTGGCCAACATGCCTCCACCCAAGATCCAGGCCTCCCGAAGAGGGCGAGGGACCTCGGCTGTAGAAAGGGCGGCGGCGGTCGCTGTCCGCGCCGGTGACGCCACGGATCTGCAGGCCGAAAATATCCGCCTTAGAGGCGAGATGTAAGGCCTGCGGACCCAAAACAGGAACCTGGGCGACATGCTGGCGGAGATGCGTCGGGCAAACCGCCAGTTGCTGATCGACGTGGCCGACCTCAAGGCACAGGTGGCGCTGTTCGTGTCGCCTGCGCCAGCCGCGCCACCAGCCAAGACCGGCTACTCAGCGGCCGCTGCGGCGCCAAAGCCGCCTTGCGCTGCGGCACCGACGACGTTGGGTGATGGCGTCACCGTCACACCCGTCCCCGCGGCGAGGAAGACGCCTGCCGCCGCGAAGCGGGCGCCGCCGGCTGACGCTGGCGCAGTCGCCGCGGCGAAACTCCCTGTCCCGGTGGTGAGGTTGACGCCTCTCCCCGCGGACCGCTTGCCGCCGGCTAGCGCCCCTGCGGCGCCAAAGCCGCCAGGCGCCGTAGAACGGGCCCCTGAGGAGGCTCAGCCGACCCCGTTTGAGGTGGGAGGCATATCGGACGAGGCACTCGCCAAAATCATCGGCGCAGTGGGCAAGCTCGTCGATGCGCGCTTCGCCGTTCTGGAGGCGAGGTTGCCTCCAGAACCACGTGTCCGACCACCTCTCGCCGCGGACAAGCGGCCGCATGTGGCACCAGCCCCCGCCCCGCTGCCTTGTCAGGGTGGCCGCGTGGGGAGCTACGCCGCGGCCGGGCCTAAACCCGAAGGCCCCGGCTCAGCTCCGAAGGGACCCGCCCTGAGGAGGAAGACGGCTCCGGCTCCTGCCGGACCGCTGAAGTCGCCCGCAATAACACCGCCGGCGACGACCAGCGAGGCTGCGACGAGACCTTCCGCGTCTGGCACGACTGCCGTACCCGAACAGGGTTGGTAGGTGGCCGAGCGCGACAGAAGGAGTCGCGGCCAAAGAAGGAGAGCGGAGGCCAAGCGCGCCGCTGAGGTCCCCGCTCCACAGGCAGGAGCCGGACGGAAGAAGAGACCGTGCAAGGGGCTCAAGTCGCCGAAGACGGCCGCAGTGGTGATCACTGTGCTGCCCGAGGCGGCCGAGAAGGGCCTCAGCTACGAGGCCGTCTTGAGGAAGGCCCGGCGGGAGCTAGACGTCTCCGAAATTGGAGGCGTCGAAGCCAGGACCTGCAGGGCCCGGATGGGGGCTCGAATTCTCGAGTTCCCAGGGGCCGAGGGCGAGTCTGGCCACTCTCGGCACTTAGGAGATGGTCAGGCGGATCGAGGCGCTGGGGCTCAGGGTGGCCCTAAATAAGACGGAGGCCCTACTTTTCCATGGGCCCCGTGTGAGGCTGCCCATCGGCGCCTCGATAGTGGTAAACTCCATCCACATCAGCATCCAGGCCTATATGAGGTACTTGGGTCTGGTGCTCGACGGGCGATGGTGGTTCCGGGAGCACTTCCGACAGATTGCTCCCCGGCTTGTCGGCGCGGCGTCCGCCCTTTCTCGACTCATGCCGAACGTGGGCGGACCCAGTTTCGAGGGCCGACGGCTGTATGCGGGTGTCATCCGCTCGATGGCCATGTACGGCGCACCCGTGTGGGCGAGGGCTCTGAACGCCCAGCTCAGGGCGGTTCTGTGGAGGCCACAGAGAGCCACGGCGGTCAGAGCCATTCGCGGGTACCGCACGGTGTCGACAGAGGCGGCGTGCCTGTTGGCCGGGACACCCCCGTGGGACCTAGAGGCGGAGATGCTCTCCGACCTCTACCGGCGGGTTATCACAGCGCGCGAGGAGGGTGGCTCCCCATCGTTGAGCGAGATAGCCACCTGGCGCGTGGATGCCCGCCGAGACGTCATCGCCCGTTGGGCTACGCGGCTGGAGAGGCCTAGGCACGGTGTGGAGACCGTTGAGGCCCTCCGGCCCGTATTGATAGAGTGGATGGAGCGGCGGCACGGAGTCCTCACCTTTCGGCTGGTGCAGGTATTGACGGGGCACGGGTGTTTCGGGTTGTACCTGCACAGGGTCGTGTATAGGGAGTGGACTCCGGCCTGCCACCACTGCAGGAGTGACGAGGACACGGCGCAACACACGCTGGAGGTGTGTCCGGGATGGGAGCGGCAGCGCCGTGACCTCGTCGCTGTCATCGGTGCCGACCTGACGCTGCCGGCCGTCGCGAGGGCGATGGTCGACAGCATCAGGAACTGGGACGCGGTCGCCGCCTTCTGCGAGGCTCTCATCTCGCAGAAGGAAGCGGCGGAACGGGCAAGGGAGGATTCCCACGCTCCGGGCCGCCGCCAGCGGCCGGGGCGGCGCAGGCGCGAATACCTGCGCCTGATGCCGCCCTAACCGAGGCTTCGGGTGATCGGACCGGGGAATTGTCCGGTCACCCGACGTGAGGCCACCGCGTGAGGGCGACGCCCCGACGGCGAAATCTGTCGGGGCGTCGACGAGAGGAACCCGCGAGGGTGAACCGCCGGGCGGGCCACCGAAGTTAAAAATCGGGTCCCGGTGACCCGCTCGCACGGCGAAGAGAGAGGAGTTTTTACGGTGGGTCTATGGGGTCACGCGCCGCCTTCTCCGTCACCCCAGACCGATTTGGCGGGGCGAGACTAATAATCCATAGTCCACCAAAAAAAAAAAAAAAAAAGAAAAGTGTTCTTTGTAAAAAGCTTCAAAATTGCAACCTGTTTGTTCAATGTAAACATTGTGACATAATTATATCGCAACATACGCTCGAGATATGTTCGAGCTGGGACGGGCAGCGCCGCGACCTCGTCGCTGTCATCGGTGCCGACCTGACGTTGCCGGCTGTCGCAAAAACGATGGTCGACAGCATCAGGAACTGGGACGCGGTCGCCGCCTTCTGCGAGGCTGTCATCTCACAGAAGAAGGCGGCGGAACGAGTTCGGGAGGATTCCCGTGACCAGGGCCGCTGCCAGCGGCCGGGGCGGCGCAGGCGCGAATATCTGCGCCTGATGCCGCCCTAACCAAGGTTTCGGGTGATTGGACTAGGAAATTGTCCGGTTACCCGACGTGAGGCTACCGCGTGAGGGCGACGCCCAAGGGTAAACAGCTGGGCGGGCCACCGAAGACAAAGATCGGGTACCGGTGGCCCGTTCGCACGGCGAAGAGAGGTGTTTGCAGGGTGTGTCCTTGGGGTTGCGCGCCGCCTCTTCTGTCGCCTCGGACCGATTTGTCGGTGCGCGACCACATCCATGGTCCACCTTGCGAAAAAGGACAAAAAAAAGGCCTCATAACCAGGCTCAGTCGCTCAGCGTGCTATGGAGAATCCGTAATACGGAAATCCGTAGAAGAACGGGTGTAACTGACATAGCACGAAGAAATAGCACGCTGAAGTGGCAATGGGCAGGCCACATCGCTCGAAGAACCGACAACCGCTGGGGAAAAAAGGTTCTAGAGTGGCGACCACGTACCGAACGACGCAGTGTAGGACGCCCTCCCACTAGGTGGACAGACGATCTAGTGAAAGTTGCTGGCGTCGATGGATGCAAACGGCACAGGACCGCACTCTGTGGCATACCATGAGGGAGGCCTACGTCCAGCAGTGGACGGCGATGGGCTAAAATGATGATGAAGATGATAATATTATATTATACTACGACCACCCAAGAACTGTGTGCTGTGTAAATTGTTAACAATTAGTTGTATTGATAGCTGTGTTTTCACGAAATATTTATATTTATAGTGGAGAATGCGTAGGCAGTACACCTGATGGTAAGTTTTGCTGCCGCTTATGGACCTTTGCAGTACCAGGAGTTTAACTAGGCCGCTGCCTATTAATGAAAATAGTAAAGCCATCCAAAAATTTAGAGTGCCGGCTTGATCGCTCAACGAATGAAAGGCAACACAAATTTCCACTGCTCAGGCGTGTGTGAAGAGTGAGGCTCTACCAGTATCAGATACAAAACAACTATAGTCTCACGAACACATCTAAAGATTTTCCAACACTAAATAATATAGTTTAGGATCTTTTAGGACCCACCGAAGTTAAAAATCGGGTCCCGGTGGCCCGCTCGCAAGTCGAAGAGAGAGGAGTTTTACGGTGGGTCTATGGGGTCACGCGCCGCCTTCTCCGTCACCCCGGACCGATTTGGCGGGGCGAGACGTATCCATAGTCCACCAAAAAAAATATAATAAAAATAAAAGGATCTTTTGGGATCATCATTATCATTCAGCCAGCTATCCTCCACTGCTGGATGAATGGTCGTGGTGGGTTACCCTTTCGGATATCATTCCGATCGACGCCCTGGAAAATATTATATAACCATCCTAAACCAAATTTAATTTGAAGTATTTTCTAAGTTGATGATATAATAAAATACATACGAACTATCGCATTTGTGATATAAAGTATTGTATGCTGATTCGTATTATGTAACTACATCGAGACTAAGTTTGCTGTAATATGCAAAAAATTCTGCTGACTATTGCAAGGTTGCATTAAGTGCAATGTGTTTATTACAGTTTTTATACTTTTAATTTGAGACTACTAGCAAGTGCTGTGTAGTTAGTGGCTACGATATTATTCGTACTTTTACGAAACACACGAGTGCTCGTGGGTGTCGTAAAAGATGACTACCGACCTGGGTTAACTTCACTTGATGCCGTCTGGTATAGAATCATATTCTCAAAGAGAGTTAACGTGAAACAGGCGGCAGATCATAAAATTAAAGTAAATAACTTTTGAAATATCATCATCATCATCTCAGCTCATATATGTTCCACTCTTGGGCTCGAGCCTCCTCCATAAAAGGAGAGAAATTGACCTATTATACCATACTACTCGGAAATATTGATATAGGATATTGTTTTGAGTTTTCCTTCTCTTGCATAGATGTTAAGTGCGTTTTATATCCTTTAGTCGTCTCCTGCGATCACGCACGGGTAAGATAGGGGGTGGTGAATTGTATTCTTACTCCGTCACCACACGGAAAAAGATTTTGAAATATATACGATGGAAACGGAGTACGTCTTGCGTCGACCCCATGTAATTGGGATAAGTCGAGGGTAATGATGATTACCAAATGACTACTACAATCAAAAAAAATAATTTACGGATTTGAATGTTCTAGTTAAAGACTTTTTCTTCTTCTTCTTAACTGATATACGTCCCACTGTTGGGCTCGCTCCTCCACCTAAACAAAAGGGAAATTGTACCACTAGTCACATGATTTGTTATAAGGTATTATTTTGAGTGTGCTTTCTCTTTAGAATTCTCTAAGTGAACTGGCTGTCATAGGTATAAATGTCTTCTCTTACTTTTTTTTAGGGCGAGCTTGCAGTCGAAGTTCCTATCGCTTGGCTGTACCGCGTCGCAAGGCAACGTAAAGCACTCTACATCTGAGGGGTTTGCATTAACCGAAGTCTATTATGATGTTGCTGATGATTATGACTGCTTCGTAGATGTCACATAGATGGAACAACAATAGGCTACTGACTCATCCAATCCAAATGAAATAAAAACAACATTATTTCATGCTTCATATTCATTTTATTGGTCAAGAAATATTGCTATTCGGTCATTGTTTATAGGACGTTCTTAGTAACCACATCCGCAACCTCCCAATCCGTGGCGATAGCCGAGACCGCGAGCGCCCAGACCAAGACCATAAGCACCACCGTAGCCAATTCCATCACTGACCATGGCATTGATACCATCACCGCAAGCGTGATTAACAGCACCAGCACCAGCAGTAGGTAATAGACCTTCCACTCCTACAGTACCGACGAATGGAAGCTCACCAGCTGCAGCTAAGATACCTTCATATACATTCTCAGAAGCTACAGAGAGACCGACAGGAGCAATAGCGGAGGCACTGGAGACAGGAAGTCCGCCACCACTGGTGGGGGTGATGTCAATTCCGGGACCACCGAAGCCGTAAGCTCCACCCCAACCATAAGCACCACCTAGGCCGTAAGCACCACCTAAGCCGTAACCACCGCCATAAGCACCATCCCAACCGTAACCCCTACCCAATCCACAACCACACTGACCGAGTGCCAACTGAAACAATACCGTATAATGCATTTGTATGTGAAATAAATGATTTAGTATATTAAATTAAAATTTTGGAATATATATTTTACCTGTACGAAGAGCGCCTGGGCGCAGAACACGAGGATAACCTTGGCAGACATGTTGTTACTGATGCGATGAACACGAGAATGATATTCACTGCTAATGCTGACCATTTTATATGAATTTTATTATCAATTTCCAAGGACAAACCTGTACATATGACATGTAGTAAGATAAACCCATTGAGAAAATTGTGTAACCACAATAAGCCTTCTGTTCATTAACAAAGGAAGTATCGTCCTATCGGTATTGAATTAAAATATTTCGACATCACTATTGAAACGTGTGTTATCCAATGTTAGTTTTTACTATAAAAACTAGGTCAATATTTAATACATCATATTATTCAGCGCTTGATGAAGTCTACACTCCGACCTACACCTGTCCAATACCAGAACCCCGATAGCTTTCAACTCGAATTACATAATCGCTTCCAATGCCTGGAGGAGTGCGAATCTTCGAATGATATGAACAACAGGTTCGTGGAAACTGTCCACGCGGTCGGGTCAAAATTCTTTAAGGCCCATCGCGCTACTAGAACAAAAAAGCTTTTTGACCAGACTTTTCAACTCATGGAGTGGAGAAAGGAAATGACGGTGCAGTCTTCAGCCGATTGGTCCGAACTCAGGCAGCTTAATAGACAAATCTCTAAATCTATGCGACGCGATATTCGCCGATTCAATACACTGCGTATTGAAGAGGCGATAGAGCAAAATCGAGGCTCCAAAGTGTTCGCACGAGATTTGTCTATTGGGCAGAGTCAAATGACTAAGCTGAAGACTGATAACGGTACTGTCATTTCATCCCAGAGTGAGATCTTGGGAAAGGTCGAAAGGTTCTATGGGTAGTTGTACAAATCATCCCTGAATCCTGTTGTCAGCTTGGTCCAAGACCCCAGATCCAAGCGAACTCGGCACTATACCGAAGAAATCCTGGACGTCAGCTTGTACGAGCTCAGAATGGCTCTAAAACAATTAAAGAACGGAAAGGCACCGGGAGATGACGGAATTACCACAGAGCTCCTGAGGGCAGGCGGCAAGCCAGTTTTAAAAGCCCTACAGAAGCTGTTTAATTCTGTCATTCTCAGGAGCGACGTTCCAGAGTCGTGGACCAGGAGTGTGGTGGTGCTGTTTTTCAAGAAGGGCGATAAAACGCTCTTTAAGAATTACAGACCCATCTCACTCCTGAGCCATGTGTACAAATTGTTTTCAAGAGTCATTACGAACCGACTCGCGCGCAAGCTAGACGACTTCCAGCCGCCCGAACAAGCCGGTTTCCGAAAAGGTTATAGTACCATTTTTTTTTTTTTTTTTTTTTTTTTTTTTATTGGTGGGCTATGGGTGCGTCTCGCCCCGCTGAATCGGTCCGGGGTGACGGAAAGGCGGCGCGTGACCCCATAGACCCACTGTAAAACCTTCTCTCTTCGCCGTGCGAGCGGACCACCGGTACTCGATTTTAACTTCGGTGGCCCGCCCGGCGGTTTACCCTCGCGGGTTCCTCTCGTCGACGTCCCGACAGATTTCGCCGTCGGGGCGTCGCCCTCACGCGGTGGCCTCACGTCGGGTGACCGGACAATTCCCCGGTCCGATCACCCGAGGCCTCGGTTAGGGCGGCATCAGGCGCAGGTATTCGCGCCTGCGCCGCCCCGGCCGCTGACGGCGGCCCGGGTCGCGGGATTCCTCCCGGACTCATTCCGCCGCCTCCTTCTGCGAGATGACAGCCTCGCAGAAGGCGGCGACCGCGTCCCAGTTCCTGACGCTGTCGACCATCGCTCTCGCGACAGCCGGCAGCGTCAGGTCGGCACCGATAACAGCGACGAGGTCACGGCGCTGCCGGTCAAAGCCCGGACACGCCTCCAGCGTGTGTTGCGCCGTGTCCTCGTCACTGCTGCAATGGTGGCAGAACGAAGTCCACTCCCTACACGCGACCGTGTGCAGGTAAAAGCCGAAGCATCCGTGCTCCGACAACACCTGCACCAGTCGAAAGGAGAGGACTCCGTGCCGCCGCTCCATCCACTCCATCAATACGGGCCGGAGAGCCTCGACGGTGACGACACCGTGTCTAGGCCTCTCCAGCCGCGTAGCCCAACGGGCGATGACGTCTCGGCGGGCGTCCTCGCGCCAGGTGGCTATCTCGCTCAGCGATGGGGAGCCACCTTCGTCGCGCAGTGAGGTCACCCGCTGGTAGAGGTCGGAGAGCATCTCCGCCTCTAGGTCCCACGGGGGTGTCCCGGCCAGTAGGCATGCCGCCTCGGTCGATACCGTGCGGTACCCGCGAATGGCTCTGACCGCCATGACTCTCTGGGGTCTCCACAGAACAGCCTTGAGCTGGGCGTTCAGAGCCCTCGCCCACACGGGTGCGCCGTACATGGCCATAGAACGGATCACCCCCGCATACAGCCGTCGGCCCTCGAAGCTGGGTCCGCCCACGTTCGGCATGAGCCGCGAAAGGGCGGACGCTGCGCCGACCAGCCGGGGAGCAATTCGGCGAAAATGCTCCCGGAACCACCATCGCCCGTCGAGCACCAGACCCAAGTACTTCATATGGGCCTGGATGCTGATGTGGACGGAGTTGACGACTAGCGAGACGCCGATTGGCGGCCTTACGCGTGGCCCATGGAACAATAGGGCCTCCGTCTTATTTAGGGCCACCCTGAGCCCCAGCGCCTCGATTCGCCCGACCATCTCCTCGGTGCCGAGAGTGCCCGGGGGGGAGACTCCCTCTCAACGCCCAGTCGTACCCGATGTCCCACAGAGTCGGCCCCAGAACCGACCCCTGTGGAACGCCGCACGACATGGACGTCCGCACAATGTCCCCTGCGGGACTCGCGCAGAGGACACTGCGCCCCTCCAAATAGTCCGCCACCAGCCGCCTCAGGTACAAGGGCACCCCATGAAATCGGAGCGCCTCCCTGATGCAGCTGAATGGCAGACTATTGAATGCGTTGCCGATGTCCAGCGACACCGCCAACAGCACTCCCCCGCCGGTGACAGCCTCCGCGGCCGTCTGCCTCAGTCGTAGCAGGGCCCCGATGGTCGAACGCCCCCTTCTAAAACCGAATTGAGCGTCCGACAGATCGGGTCCCACCTCCTCCAGGTGCTGGACGATGCGGGCAGCGAGGATGCGCTCCAGCAGCTTACCCACATCGTCGAGGAGCACGATGGGCCTGTAGGCCGACGGCGAATCCGGGGGCCGTCCCGGCTTTGGCAGGAGAACCAACCTCCCCTCCTTCCAGCACTCAGGGAACCGTCCAGACGCCAAACAGGCGTTGTACAGCTGCCTGAGGCGAGGCTCGAGGTGCTCGAGGAGCGACGTCAGCACCCGGACTGGTATTCCGTCCGGGCCGGGGGCCGTGGTCGCGGAACGAATCCGCGCCACAGCTGCTCCCACTTCCGTCTCCGTCACGGGCGGAACACTCTCGTCGTCAGCCTCCCGGTCTTGTTCTGGCGAGGCCATGACCGGGGGCGTGTGTTCCGACTGCCGTGGAAACAGCTCCTCGACCACCCTACAGAGGAAGTCGGGCTGGAGGGTCTCGGTGAGGGGGGGGCCCTGCGCGCGAAGCTTGTTCAGCGACGCGCGATACGGGCGACCCCAGAGGTCACGGTCGAGACCGTCCAGCATCTCCTGCCAACTCGCACCCTTGGCGGCTCGGATGGCCAGCCGAAAGGCCGTCCGCGCATCGCGGTACGCCTCGTACAGCTGGCCCTCCCGCTCAGCGTCGCGGTGACGCCGCCGGCTGCGGGTGTAGGACCTTCGGGCTCTGATACATGCCGCACGAAGGTCCGCCAATCTTGGGGACCATCAGTAGACCCCCTGCCTCGGAGGTAGACGCCGCCGCACTCTGGGCATGGCCGCATCGCAGATCTGCGTTAACGCACTGCGGATGCGGACAGCCTCGGCGTCCACCCCGTCCGCTGGGGGCGGTGAGGACAGCCACGTGTGAACGATGGCCGCCTCCGCCAGTAGGTCCCTGTCAAGACGACCCACAGCCCACCGCGGAAACGCGGGAGCTCCGTCCGCCAAGGTTATAGTACCATAGACCACATCCACACGCTACGCCAGATTATACAGAAGACCGAGGAGTATAATCGGCCTCTGTGTCTAGCGTTTATGGACTATGAGAAAGCCTTTGATTCTGTCGAAACTTGGGCAATGCTGCAGTCCCTTCAGAGGTGCCAAATTGACTATCGATATATCGAAGTGCTGAAGTGTTTGTATTAAGACGCTACTATGTCAGTCCGCATCCAGGATAGGAGTACGAAACCGATCCATTTGCAAAAAGGCGTGAGACAGGGAGACGTTATCTCTCCGAAACTATTCACCACTGCGCTGGAAGATGTCTTCAAGCTCTTAGACTGGACCGGACTCGGCATCAACATCAATGGCGAATACATCACTCACCTTCGATTCGCAAATGATATCGTAGCCATGGCAGAATCCCTGGAGGACCTTGGCACCATGCTCAATGACCTCAGCAAGGTCTCCCAACTAGTAGGGCTGAAAATGAACATGGACAAGACGAAAATCATGTCTAATGCCCATGTCATTTCTGTACCGGTCCTGGTTGGGAATGCGATTCTCGAAGTTGTCGATCACTATGTTTACCTAGGATAAACAGTCCAATTAGGTAGATCCAATTTCGAGAAAGAGGTCAGCCGACGAAGCCAACTCGGCTGGGCAGCGTTCGGAAAACTTAGGAGGATCTTTTCGTCTAATATTCCGCAGTGTCTGAAAACAAAGGTTTATAACCAGTGTGTGTTACCAGCGATGACTTACGGCACTGAAACGTGGTCTCTAAATGTCGGCTTCATAAAAAGGCTCAAAGTCGCTTAGCGTGCTATGGAGAGGGCTATGCTCGGTAGTTCTCTACGTGATAAAATCTGAAATATGGAAATCCGTAGAAGAACGGGTGTAACCGACATAGCCCGAAGAATTAGCACGTTGAAGTGGCAATGGGCAGGCCACATCGCTCGACGAACCGACAACCGTTGGGGAAAAAAGGTTCTCGAGTGGCGACCACGAATCGGACGACGCAGCGTAGGATGACCCCCCACTCGGTGGACTGATGACCTCATCAAGGTCGCAGGAAACCGTTGGATGCAGGGGGCACAGGACCGTTATAGATGGCATTCTCGTGGGGAGGCCTATGTCCAACAGTGGACGTTTACGGGCTGATGGATGGATGGATGGATGGATGGATGGATTATTCAGCTCTTCATTGAACACATACACACACCATGAACACATTCGCTGTTTTGATCCTCTGCATCCAAGCTTGCTTGGTACAGGTAATATTGACTTTCTGTTCTTTTTATTGACTTTCTGTTCTTTTTAATTTTATTAACTATTTTAATCTACACACTATTGATATTTTCGGACTTGCTATAGAATTATTCTAATAACTTCTCCATATTTTTGTAGAGCATATTCGGCCAGTGCCTGGGTAGATACGGTGGTATTGGTGCTGCCGGACTCGCTCCTTACGGCTACGCTAGATATGCTGACTACGGCTACGCTGGATATGCTGACTACGGCTACCCCGCTGGCGCATACGGTGTTGATGCGTACGGTGGTATTGGTGAAGGTAACGTAGCTGTCGCTGGTGAGCTGCCCGTTGCTGGTACCACTGCTGTCGCTGGTCAAGTACCTATCATGGGCGCCGTGAGATTCGGTGGTGATGTCGCCGCCGGTGGTTCCGCGTCCATCGCTGGAAAGTGCGCTTGCGGTTGCGGTGATTTCGGTTACGGCTACGGACGTGGCTTACGTAGTCCATACCTGTACTAGGTAAACGACATTTGCTATAAATAAAATCGATACCCGCAATGAACGAAGATCATGCAATAATCAGTTCATTGTATTATTTGTTTTATTACGTAGTCGCACTACTTACTCATAAATGCTTGCTACAAGCAAGCATTTATGAGTAAGTAGTGCGACTTACTACGACTTACGACTACTTTTTTAATATCTGAATATATTTTTAAAAAAAGAAAACAATTTTCTAATGAATTTACCGAGCTAAACTTGGCAACAAAATATAGTTTAAAAACTGAAGTAAGTATAACTCCATACAATGCAACCTTGCAATAGATAGCAAATTTTTTGCTGATGTCAACAAACATATCCTCGATTTATTTACATACGATATGCAAAATAACACTTTGTATCATAGATTTTATGTATTTGCAGAATAATGGGTCAGTCATGATGAATATACATGCGGATATAAAGTTGCAATTGACCCTACTTCAAGTAATCACAATTGGGGTGCCATGCCGAAATACTTCCACGTGGTGCATCCCGGGCAACGTCCAGGCAGACGGCTGAAGTTTCGGCGAGAGAGGGTCTCCGCGTGCGACTCTGGAAGCAGAGCGCACGGCGGATTTGACCCAGGGCCGACGGGGCGGATGTGTCTCATGGCACTCCGTCGCCAGAGACGGCGGCGTCACGGCCCGAGGGCATGACGGGTCGGTCGCTTGCGAGCGGCCAGACCCGGGAGACCCGACCCGTAACCCTGAGTGTGACTGCGGCTGAAGCTCAGGGCTGGGGGTCCTCGGACCGAGGGGAAGAAAACCCCTATAAAAAATTACCCCAATCTCAAGTTTGGCTACTCGGCGAGGAGGTGTATGGCTGGTGGGTTAAGAAGCGTGCGAGCGTCCAGTTGTTAGAGTAGTAGTCAAGACAAGACTTAAAAATGTCAAACATTATGGCCGAGGTCAACAAGCGTAAGACTTCACCAGAGGGTCCCGGCCAGACCGGGTAGTCCCTTGCTGTGCCGGTGCTTGAGCGCGACGAGGAGTCGTGGCCAAATTCTGGCATAGTCAGCTCCCAATCGTATGGGTGGGGGGCAACTTCTGCAGCAGCCGTGAGCCCAGCGAAACATGAGGCTCCGAAAAAAAAAAGAGGCGTAGGCGGATAATGACTCCAGCTGGCGAGCGCGCTAAACGGCGCGCCAACCGGCTTAAGAAGGAACGGGAGGCGCTGAAGGCCGCAACATGGCGCGAGACCAGCGTTCCCAGCGACGAGGGCGGCACAGTTGCTGCAGAGCCGTCGCAAATAAGCGATAGTTGCACCGCAGGGCCGTCGTGGAAGGAGAACGGCAACGGGTGTGTGTCCCAGGACGAGGGCGGCGATGTCGCAGGGCCGTCCAAGGAGGAGAGGAGGAGCAGCCGAACGGAGCTGTCGAGTGATGAGGGCGGATCTACCGCAGAGCCGTCGTGGAGCGAGGGCGGCAGTAAAGCTGCAGGACCGTCTTCGGAGAGCTCCGGAAGCTCTGACACCAAATCCGATACGGCCTCGGAGAAGTCGTCGGACGAGGGCGGGAAGGCCGCAGAGCCGTTCGAAGTGGAGGGGCTGGGGTTTGGCTGAAGCCGGGACGAGGGCGACAATGCCGCAGGGCCGTCCAGTATGGAGGAGGGCAGCTCGGCTGCCGAGGCCGCCGAGAAGTCTGAGTCGCACCTTGCGGCGAAGGCTCTAACGGCGGTCTTAAATGTCAGGGAGAGGGAGGAGACCTGCCCCCCGAGTGTTCAGAAGCGCCCCCTGCAAAAGGATGGCAGTTTAAACTCCGACTCGGAGGGGAGTATCATCATGCCTCCTCCCAAGGTCCCGACCATGCGCCGTGGGCGTAGGGGTCGTGGATCAGCGGTGGCGGAGAGGCCGGTAACCCCGGGTCCGACCGGCCAAAGTAGTGAGGTGGCGGCCCTACAGGCCGCGAACGCCCGCCGCGGTAGGGAGGTTTCCGGCCTGCGGGAGCGCAACCGGAGACTCGAGTCGGAGCTGTCGGCGGTGCGGAAGGAGAACCGCGGGTTGGCCTTGAGACTTGTGGTCTCAATTCGCATTTTTAGTGCCGGCCGCGCCGCTGACACCTGTCTCGCCGCCAAAGCGGGCTGCACCGGAGAGGGGCCGGTCTTCTGCACCCGTGGCGCCGCCTACGCCCGTGGTGCCGCCTGCGCCCGTGGCGCCGCCTGCGCCCGTGGTGCCTGCTGCGCCGGTTGTGCCCGCGGTGCCGGCCGTGGGCACCGTCAGGAAGCGTGGCAGGCCCAAGAAAGGGGAGGAGCCGCTCCCTGCGGTGCACGGTGTGCCGGAGGAGGCGATGCGCGTCATCTTCGCCAGGCTCGAGTTGATGATGGATGCGCGCATCCAGCCCGTGGCGAATCGTCTTCCGCCCGAGCCACCCCTCCGGCTGTCGCCCGCCACGGACAGGATGAAGCGGCCGCAATCGTCAGCTCCCACTCCGCTGCCCTGTCAGGGTGGCCGCGTGGTGAGCTATGCTGCGGCCGTAGGTGGGCCTAAGGGGGCCAAAAAGAAGGCCGGCATGGTACCGGCTCCCGCCAAGACCGGGCAACGGCCGGTGCCAGCGGCTGCACCGCAGGCTCCGGCCAGCGCACCCGCGACTGCGCCTGCTGCACCCAACGCTGCTGCTAGGCTCGAAGAGGGTTGGCAGGTGGCTGGGCGGTGCAGGAAGGCACGTGGTCAAACGAAACGGAGAGCAGCAGCCAAGAGTCCCGCTGTGGCGGCTGCTCCCCAGGCGGGAGCCGGCAAAGGAGGAAAGATGTCGCGCAGGGGCCTCAAGTCGCCGAAGACAGCTGCGGTCATCATCAACGTGCTGCCAGAGGCAGCCAAGAGGGGCCTCAGCTATGAGGCCGTCCTAAGATGCGCCCGGCGGGAGCTGGACGTCTCCGACATCAGGGGCGTCGAGGCGAGGACCCGCAAGGCCCGGACAGGGGCTCGAATTCTCGAGTTCCCTGGGGCCGAGGGCGGCTGATAGTGTGGCTTCGAAGCTGAGGGGGCTGTGCGGGCCGGAGGATGGAGTCCGAATCGCCAGGCCCGTCAAGTGTGCAGAGACGCGCCTCACGGGTCTGGACGATTCCGTTACAGTGGAGGACATCCGGGAGGCCATTGTGGTGCATACCGGATGTGCCTCGGACACCGTCCGGATTGGCACAATCCGTCCTGGTCCGGGCGGCGTCGGTGCTGTCTGGGTGCTGTTCGGACAAATTTAAAATAAACAAAGTGGCGTAGACGTTTCACAAATGGTTTTACTTTTTTTTTTTGGAGTGAGCTACGGCCGGCGCACTCCTCGCACCACTCCATCCGGGATGACAGAGGGGTGTAAGCACGCACACCCGTAACCCACCTGTGACGTCGCCTTCGTCGATGGGCCGACCACCGGAGCAGAGTGACTTGACGTCAGTGGTCGGCCCGACGGAATACCCCTGAGGGTACCCTCTCCTCGACCGACGTCCCCCCCCTCGGCTAGGATGTCGGTCTTTCCTCACGCGGTCGGCCTCTCGGCGGGTGACGGACTAATTCCCGATCCAGTCACCCGCGGCCTTGGCTAGGGCGGTATCAGGCGCAGGTAATCGCGCCTGCGACGCCCCAGTAGCCGTCGGCGGCTCGCGCCGTCAAGGAGACGCTCCTCGCGCACGCGCTCCGCCGCCTCCTTCCGCGAGACTACTGCCTCGCAGAAGGTTGCAACCGCGTCCCAGTTCCTGACGCTGTCGAGTATCGCCCTGGCGATGGTCGGCAGCGTCAGGTCGACACCGATGATTGCGACGAGTTCACGACGCTGCTCTGCCCAAGCGGCACAAACCTCGAGCGTATGCTGCGCCGTGTCTTCGTCGCAATCGCAGTGGTGGCAGGACGGTGTACTCTCCCTCCTGAAGACCGTGTGCAGGTATTTGGCGAAGCATCCATGCCCCGTCAAAACATGCACCAGTCGGAAGGAGAGCACCCCGTGCCGTCGTTCCAACCACTGCATCAGCACTGGCCGGAAGGCCTCCACGGTCCGCACACCGAACCGAGGCCTCTCCAGCCGGACTGCCCAACGGGCAATGACGTCTAGGCGAGCGTCGACGCACCAGGCAGTGAGTTCCCTTAACGAGACCATACCGCCCTCCGCGCGTACCCCCGACGCCCGCCGATACAAATCGGCGAGCATTGCCGCCTCCAGGTCCCACGGGGGACTCCCGGCCAATAGGCAGGCTGCCTCCGTAGCCACCGTGCGGTACCCGCGTACAGCCCTGACCACCATAGCCCTCTGTGGTTGCCACAGAAGAGCACTGAGTCGGACGGTCAGGGACCCCGCCCACACCGGTGTGCCGTACAAGGCCATTGACTGGATGACCCCCGTGTACAGCTGTAGGCACGTAACGCTCGGTCCGCCCACATTCGGCATAAGCCATGAAAGGACGGACGCCGCGCTGACGAGCCGCGGAGCGAGCCTTTTTTTTTTTTTTTTTTTTGGTGGACTATGGATTCGTCTCGCCCCGCCAAATCAGTCCGGGATGACGGAGAAGGCGGCGCGTGACCCCATAGACCCACCGTAAAACTCCTCTCTCTTCGCCGTGCGAGCGGGTCACCGGGACCCGATTTTTAACTTCGGTGGCCCGCCCGGCGGTTCACCCTCGCGGGTACCTCTCGTCGACGCCCCGACAGGTTTCGCCGTCGGGGCGTCGCCCTCACGCGGTGGCCTCACGTCGGGTGACCGGACAATTCCCCGGTCCGATCACCCGAAGCCTCGGTTAGGGCAGCATCAGGCGCAGGTATTCGCGCCTGCGCCGCCCCGGCCGCTGGTGGCGGCCCGGGGCGCGGAAATCCTCCCTGGCCCGTTCCGCCGCTTCCTTCTGCGAGATGACAGCCTCGCAGAAGGTGGCGACCGCGTCCCAGTTCCTGATGCTGTCGACCATCGCCCTCGCGACGGCCGGCAGCGTCAGGTCGGCACCGATGACAGCGACGAGGTCACGGCGCTGCCGCTCCCATCCCGGACACACCTCCAGCGTGTATTGCGCCGTGTCCTCGTCACTCCTGCAGTGGTGGCAGGCCGGAGTCCACTCCCTATACACGACCCTGTGCAGGTACAATCCGAAACACCCGTGCCCCGTCAATACCTGCACCAGCCGAAAGGTGAGGACTTCGTGCCGCCGCTCCATCCACTCTATCAATACGGGCCGGAGGGCCTCAACGGTCTCCACACCGTGCCTAGGCCTCTTCAGCCGCGTAGCCCAACGGGCGATGACGTCTCGGCGGGCATCCACCTGCCAGGGGGCTATCTCGCTCAGCGATGGGGAGCCACCTTCCTCGCGCGCTGTGATAACCCGCCGGTAGAGGTCGGAGAGCATCTCCGCCTCTAGGTCCCACGGGGGTGTCCCGGCCATGGCTCTGACTGCCATGGCTCTCTGTGGCCTCCACGGAACCGCCCTGAGCTGGGCGTTCAGAGCCCTCGCCCACACGGGTGCGCCGTACATGGCCATCGAGCGGATGACCCCCGCATACAGCCGTCGGCCCTCGAAACTGGGTCCGCACACGATCGGCATGAGTCGAGAAAGGGCGGACGCCACGCCGACAAGCCGGGGAGTAATCTGTCGGAAATGCTCCCGGAACCACCATCGCCCGTCGAGCACCAGACCCAAGTACCTCATATGGGTCTGGATGCTGATGTGGATGGAGTTTACCACTATCGAGGCGCTGATGGGTAGCCTCACACGGGGCCTATGGAAAAGTAGGGCCTCCGTCTTGTTTAGGGCCACCCTGAGCCCCAGCGCCTCGATCCGCCTGACCATCTCCTCGGTGCCGAGAGTGGCCAGGCTCGCCGCCTCCTCGAGTGTCCTGCCCCGGGCTGTGACGAGCGTGTCGTCAGCGTAGCACACCAAGCTCAGCCCGGGTGGGAGACTCCCTCTCATCGCCTAGTCGTACCCGATGTCCCACAGAGTCGGCCCCAGAACCGACCCCTGTCCCGCCGCACGACATGGGCGTCCGCACAATGTCCCCTGCGGGACCCGCGCAGAGGATACTGCGGCCCTCCAAATAGTCTGCCACCAGCCGCCTGAGGTACATGGGCACTCCATGGAACCGGAGCGCCTCCCTGATGCAGCCGAATGGCAGACTATTGAATGCGTTGGCGATGTCCAACGACACCGCCAACAGCACTCCCTTCCCGGCGACGGCCTCCGCGGCCGCCTGCCTCAGGCGTAGTAGGGCCCCGATGGTCGAACGCCCCCTCCGAAACCCATACTGAGCGGCCGCGGAGCGAGCCTGCGGCAATGCTCCCGAAACCACCAATGCCCGTCGAGCACCAGGCCCAAATTCCTCATTTGGGCTCGGATTCTGATGTCAACCGAATTAACGGTGATCGAAACGCCGATGGGAGGGCCTATGCGGGGCCTATGGAACAAGAGGGCCTCCGTCTTGTCCAGGGCCACCCTCAACCCCAGCGCCTCGATCCGCCTGACGATCTTCTATTCTACGTAGTCCATACCTGTACTAGGTAAACGACATATGCTAGAAATAAAATCGATGGCCGCAATAAACGAAGATCATGCAATAATCAATTCATTGTATTATTTGTTTATTACGTAGTCGCACTACTTACTCATAAATGCTTGCTTGAAACCTTTGTTAACTAATATTTAGAACTCTTATATATTCTATCTACTTTTCATCTCATCATCATCGTCATTATTGAAAGATTATTGAATTAAATTAATTAAACACAAAAAAATTAATTAAACACAATTATTGAAAGGAGAATGAGGATGGTGTCCGATGGTTTACTGTGTGAGACACAAGGAAGTTTCAGGAGTGGAAGGGTATGCATGGATCAAGTGTTCTCTCTGCGCAACATTGTGGAGAAGCATCTGGCTCTAGTTCAGAGGGTTTTCTGCAGTTTTGTGGATCTGGAGAGAGCATTTGACACGGTTGTACGAAAGGAACTTTGGGACATTTTACCGGAGTATGGTATTAGCGGTAAACTGCTACAGGCTATGCAGTCCAGTTACATGGGCTGTAGAGCCTGTGTGCGGCTGGATGATGGAATGTCGCCTTGGTTTGCCGTCAATATCGGCGTTAAGCAGGGGTGCGTTCTGTCAGCCAGGCTGTTTATCATATATCTGGATAAATGTCTCCAAAGGTTGAACGATATGAATGTGGGAGTCCAGATGGGCGACTCAGTGGTCACTGCTCTGCTATATGCAGATGATGCAGTCCTGCTGGCACAGTCAGCGACTGACCTGCAGACCCTAGCCGACACAATGACAGAAGATTATACTACTATATATTAGATATACAATGCAAAAGTGAAAGGATGTAGGTACCGGGGGAGACCGAGACTAACCTACCTAGACCAGATCGGTCATGTACTGAAGGAAGGTGAAGTCAAGAGTCTCCGAAACCGGCGAGCGTGTATGAAGAGAATTATGAATGTTGAGGAAGCGAGTGAAGTATGCAAGGATAGAGTTCTCTGGCACTCTGTTCTCTCTGCCTACCCTGCAAGAGACATGGCGTGATGGTATGTATGTATGTATGTGTAATAACACTTTACATCATAGATTTTATGTATATGTAAAATAATGCGTCGATAGTAAAACTTAATTTTTAATGTATATTAACGTTCTACAAAAACAGTTAAGCATACAGAGAATTCTGTTTAGATTTCTATTATTAGAGAAAAAAGTTCGTACATACATACAGTAACTCGCATAATTTAGTCTATTTACAGTTCCAATAATAATAACTAAAATCTAATAATTATTAAAATCTATATAAATACTTGCGCAAATAGATATACAGTTTTATTACTAAAAATATCTATAAAAGTAACTTTTATTCAACACTCGGTCACGTATTTCCGAGATACCCCGGGAGCAACTAAATACCCATAAAAAGAATTTCAAAATACTTTATCGCTCTAGTATCATAATATCAAAAAAGCGTTACTATATAGTTGGTTATCTATATATATATATATAAAAGAGCTTGTCCTGATTGACTGATTCATCATCGCACAGCCTAAACCGCTAGCGGTAATGACATGAAATTTTGACAGTTGCTGCCTTTTATATTGTAGGCGCTCACTAAGAAGGAATTTTTGGAAATTTCTCGTCTAAGGGTGAAAAATAGGGGTTGCAAGTTTGTATCTAACTTCGTCAGTTTTAAAGATAGATTCATGAAACTTTGTATACGTCTATTTAATATTAAATAAATAAAAACGTAATTCAACATTTTTGAAAATTTCTCCTAAAAGGGTGAAAAGTAAGGGGTTGAAAGTTTGTATGAAACTTCGTCAGTTTTGAAGTTAGATCCCTGAATTTTTTTTATTTGCTATATAATGTTAAATAAAATTTTACCTGTCTCAGCATTTTGGCAAATTCTCCCCTAAGGGAGTGGGATAAGGGTTGCAATTTTTTTATAAAACTTTGTCATTTTTGAAGTTAGAACCGTTAAAATTTGTATTTGCTTATTTAATATTAAATAAATAAAGACCTGTTTCAGCGTTTTTGGAAATTTCACCCCTAAAGGTAAAAAATAGGATATGCAAGTTTGTATGAAACTTCGTCAGTCTTGAAGTTAGTTCCCTTAAAAAAATGTTAAGTAAAAATAAGACGTAAAAATAAGGGTTGCAACTTTTTTATGAAACTTTTTGAGTATTGACAATAGATTCGCGAAAATTTGTATTTGCCTATTTAATATTAAATAAGTAAAGAAGTGTTTCAGCAGTTTTAAAAATTTATCCTCTAAAGGTGTAAAGCAGAAGTGGTTCCAGTGGCAGGGCACGCGCTACTCTTCTGTTGCTCCGGATGGAAGGAACGACGTGTGTCGAGACCATATACATATTACCAAAAAAAAAATTACCCTACAGGAGTGCTGGCAGATTGTGCATTTTTGAATATTTTGGAATGGTTAGGGAATAATTTCACAAGAATTGCTTTATTTATCAGTATAAAAGTACTATTCTTTATGTGGTTAAATACAAAATTCATTTATTGTGCCATCCTACACAAACATGACAAATTAAATTACATAAAAAAATTAACACTTCAGAACTATTACAATTACTTTATATTAAAAAGTTTATCTCTCAGAAAAATCAACCTTCATTTATAATTTCAACGACTCTTTCACCATTATCATTACCAGCATCATCATCGCCAATCTCTAAAACTGATACAATAGGTTTATGGTAGCTGAAGTAAGAAACGAACAATTTTGAATCGAATCTATTTAAACGTCTAATAAAGACCGCATCAATAGTAGTTTTGTGTCTCAATGTGCTAAGATTGCGATCATTTGACACATCGTTAAACCAAATTTATAATTGAAAAATTCAAATAAGAGACGTGTCTCTCGCGCAAACGCCCTGCGCCGCTTAAACGGAACAGCAGCAGCAGGCATACATTTTCGTCGCGCGGTAGAAAGAGCGAAGGATATGTTCGTCTTACGTCGTGCGAATGTTTGATCAGGTTACGAGTCCTGACGCGAGTTTAATATTTTTTACCCATCCCAAAAAAAGTGCACATCGCCGCTAAAGAAGATTTCACTTTTGAAATAAACCTACTTTTACGGATTCTATCACGTTTGTATTTGATTTTTAATTTCCCGACGTTTCAACACTTTAGACTGTAAAGTCATGATCACGGGAGGACTCTAAGGTGTCTTACGTCCAATATGTCATTGTTATTACAAAATTTTTCATCTACCCTATAAGATATTAAATTTTGACCCACATTATTAATACAAACTCATTGCCAGTACAAAAAGAAAATGATTCTCTATATAAAATTTTATATTATTTATGATTTGTTATTATTAAAGCATTTAATTTATGATAATTATTATTGTGGCAATTTACAATTTTAGAAATCTAACAAAACTATTCAGCTACCTTTGCTAGCGTTGTTGATTTTTCTGCAGCAGCTAGCTAGCTTTGTTAGTTTTGTATGTATTTGCAAATTTAATAATGAATAAAGAGTTGCGTGTGTTAGCGTTTTTGGCAATTTCTTACCTAAAGGTGTAAAATAGGAGTTGCAAGATTTTTATTAAATTTTCTCAGTTTTGAAGTTATATTCATGAAAATTTGTATTGGGCTCTTTGGTATTAAAGACAAAATACGTGCTTCAGTATATTTGCAATATCAACAAGGATGTGGGTTTTGACATTTGTACGATACTTATTTTTGTTTGTAAAATATAGTATAAAAATAAAGAAAGGCATGTCTCAGTATTTTAAATCTACCACTACAGGAACAAAACTAGAGATTATATTTTGTATGAAAATCGTCACTCAAGTGTAAATAAATTCATAAGGAGCATTGACGTCAAGCAAGCGGCCGATCATAAAACTATTGCCAATATTTTGTTCAATTTATACGACGGAAAAGGAATATATATTACACCGACCTGATATTTTTTATCACTAAACAACTAGCTATATTTTAATATACATATATCCACGCGGGCGAAGCCGTGGGAAACAGCTAGTATGTATATAAAACAAATACAAATCTATTTTCTAATATTAATTATTAAACTTTATTTCTAAAGAAATAGAGTTTATTCTCTTTTGACAACTTATTTACATCGACACGAAAACAGTGTGAAATATCATTGTCCTCGGCGGGCCACGCAGCGCACCTATTTCGCTCATTTCTCGTTACCTTGGAAAAGACTGAGAGCGAAACATTCTGCGATGCGAAGTGAGCGATGAGCTAGTGAGCTACTGATATATTCGGCGGTAAAATGAGCAAGTGATAGATTGTGTCTATGTGAGTGATATAGCTCTTTTATATCACTCGCTCAGGAGCTACATCACTTTAGCACCGAGTCGCAAGACAACGTATAGCATTCTACATCTGAGGGGCAAATGCATTAAGCGAAGTCTATTATAGTAATGCTGATGATTATGACTGCTTCGTAGATGTTACACAGATGGAACAGCAATTGGGTACTAACTAATCCAATCCAAATGAAATAAAAAATAAAACATTATTTTTGCTTCGAATTAATTTTATTGGTCAAGAAACATTGTTATTCGGTCATTGTTTATAGGACGTTCTTAGTAACCGCATCCGCAACCTCCCAATCCGTGGCGGTAGCCGAGACCACGAGCGCCCAGACCGAGACCATAAGCACCACCGTAGCCGATACCATCACTGACCATGGCATTGATACCATCACCGCAAGCGTGATTAACAGCACCAGCACCAGCAGTAGGTAACAGACCTTCCACTCCTACAGTACCGACGAATGGAAGCTCACCAGCTGACGCTAAGATACCTTCATATACGTTCTCAGAAGCTATGGAGAGACCGACAGGAGCAATAGCGGAGGCACTGGAGACAGGAAGTCCGCCACCACTGGTGGGGGTGATATCAATTCCGGGACCACCAAAGCCGTAAGCACCACCCCAACCATAAGCACCACCTAAGCCGTAAGCACCACCTAAGACGTAAGCACCGCCGTAAGCACCATCCCAACCGTAACCTCTACCCAGTCCACAACCACACTGGCCGAGTGCCAACTGAAACAATACCGTATAATGCATTTGTATGTGAAATAAATTATTTAAAAATTAAATTAATACATACATACATATGATCACGCCCTATCCCTTGCAGTGTAGGCAGAGAGAACAGAGTGCCAGAGAACTCTATCCTTCTTGCATACTTCACTCGCTTCCTCAACATTCATAATTCTCTTCATACACGCTCGCCGGTTTCGGAGACTCTTGACTCCACCTTCCTTCAGTACATGACCGATCTGGTCTAGGTAGGTGAGTCTCGGTCTCCCCCGGTACCTACATCCTTTCACTTTTGCATTGTATATCTTCTTAACCAGATGTTCGTTCGGCATTCTTTCCACATGTCCGAACCATCGGAGCATTCCCTTTCGTATCTGTACACCAATACTCTCTTTCATACCTACTCGCTCTCTTACGTCGTCGTTACGAATGCGGTCGGTCAGCCTAACTCCACAGATTTTCCGTAGAGATCGCATTTCGACCGCATTAATTTTACTTTCATATTCTTTTTTGCATACCCAACTCTCGCTTCCATACAGTAATGTTGGGACAAGCACTGCGTTATGTATTGCTACACGTGCCTTCTGGCTGAGGTGGTGGCTACCGAGAAGTTGTCCCAACGCTCCGTTCACTCTATTTCCCGCATTCACTCTTCGCTCTATATCAGTGGTGTACCTTCCATCTCGGCTAAATCCACATCCAAGATATACAAATTCATCCACTTGCTCTAGTACATCATTACCTATTGTTACTCTTACATCAGTTAAATTAAAATTTTGGAATATATATTTTACCTGTACGAAGAGCGCCTGAGCGCAGAACACGAGGATAACCTTGGCAGACATATTGTTACTGATGCGATGAACACGAGAATGATGTCCACTTCTAATGCTGACCATTTTATATGAATATTATTATCAATTTCCAAGGACAGACAACATATATGAAGATAAACTATTGAGAAAATTGTGTAACCACAATAACTCTGTTGTTCATTAATAATGGAAGTAACGTCTTATCAGTATTGAATTAAAATATTTCGACATCACTATTGAAACGTGTGTTATCCAATGTTAGTATTTACTATAAAAACTAGGTCAATATTTAGTACGCCATTCAGTATTCAGCTCTTCGTTGAACACATACACGCAACATGAACAAATTCGCTATTTTGATCCTTTGCATCCAAGCTTGCTTGGTCCAGGTAATAATGTCTTTTTGTTCTTTTTAATAATATTAATTATGTATATCAATCGATATTTTTTTGATATTTTCGAACTTACTATAGAATTATTCTAATAATTTCTTCATATTTTTGTAGAGCATATTCGGCCAGTGCCTGGGTGGATACGGTGGTATTGGTGTTGCTGGACTTGCACCTTACGGCTACGCTGGATACGCTGACTACGGCTACCCCGCTGGCGTATACGGTGTTGATGCGTACGGTGGTATTGGTGAAGGTAACGTAGCTGTCGCTGGTGAGCTACCCGTTGCTGGTACCACTGCTGTCGCTGGTCAAGTACCTATCATGGGCGCCGTGAGATTCGGTGGTGATGTCGCCGCTGGTGGTTCGGTGTCCATCGCTGGAAAGTGCGCTTGCGGTTGCGGTGATTTCGGTTACGGCTACGGACATGGCTTACGTAGTCCATATCTGTACTAGGTAAACGACATATGCTATAAATAAAATCGAAGGCTGTAATAAATGAAGATTATGCAATAATCAATTCATTGCATTATTTGTTTAATTACGTAGTCGTACTACTTATTCGTAAATGCTTGCTTGAAATCTTTGGTAACTAATATTTACATTAGAAAAATGGAGGAAGAAGAAAAAAGTGCATTTGAAGCCGAACCGTCCTGAGGATGCCGCGTTTAGAGGCGAAACATGTGTCGAATCTTTATTCGAAGTTCTGCGGCAAATTGAAAATTGAAGTTCTGGAGGGTGCTCATCCTAAGTGAAAGATTTCTTTATATCCTATTCCACCTTGATCCCATCCCGTATTCCTTCCTTTCTTAAGTTTTACGGTATATTGTTTGACCGTGGGTAAGTGGTGGGTCTTCCTTCCTTTCCTCCATTTTAAAATAATAATGGATTTTTGCCATATATCGCCTAAATTAATCAATTAATATAATATATAATAGAATTTATTTCTTGTATATTCATCTACTTTATATCTCACTAGCTGACCCGGCACACTTCGTTCCGTCTAACAGTTAATGAATGAGCAGATTTCGATTAATTCAAAATCATTTCTTATTATGATAATAACTATGAATAATTAATAAATTTAAAAATCAAGTATTTTAATAACATGCTAGCAAGACGATGAAGTACCTTGTGTTATACGACATTTTTCTTCATGCGCATTGAAAATTATCTAATTGTTGATCTCTGAGATTTGCTCGACTTGGTATTTTACTATTGGTCGTGCCATTGTTGATGACAATATAGTCACAATATGATTTATTATAACAATATTCATTAAAATTCGTAACACTTGCACAAAACGAACAGTGACCGGTCAAATTTAATTTCAACTTTTCGCGGTATATTCCAAACAAACTATTACGGGAGCTGTCAGTTGTGTTTTTTTACACCATCAACAAATAATAAACGTTTAGAACTGATGTTTTTATAATGATTTTTTTTTGTTAATTAATATCATATTTTAATATCCTATATCCTATTCCCGACGACAACAAACTCAAAATCATAAAAAAACATAAATTCATAAAAAATGGTCCAGCAGTTCTCGAGTTATAAGTGTTGTAACTAACACAACTTTCTTTTATATATATAGATTATCATTATTTCAGGCCATATACATCCTACTTTTGGGCTTGGGGCATCTCCAATATGGACAATTGTCTATTGTACTATACTGATCAGACGTGTTGATAACAGGGATTTTACGTGAAGTTTGCCTTCCATTGCAGTGAAGTTATTCAATACAATACAATTCTTTATATACACCATTTTAAAGTACAGGAATAGAATAAAGTACAATAATTAAACATTGGTATAATTAGGCGGTCTTATTGTATACTGAAATTTCTTCTAGACAACCTCAGATAGATTTTTAAATCACTTATATATCTTATCATTATCAGGTATCTTCACATTATATAACTTAGTTGTCTTTTACGACACCTACGTGTAAGAAACGGGCCAAAATCTGAATGATGATGATGAAAGATTCATTCAAGTACATATCGCAAGGGTGTGAAGTGAATTTGGAGGCTCCTTTGTGATGACGGCGTAAAAATGAAAAAGATGATATGTATGATATGTTTTGTATAAATAAGTCAACTATTGGAATTTAATAAGTCCTTTTGAATAGTAAAAAAGTATGTAGCACATAGAGAAATGTTCAAGAAACATTTTCAAGTTCTTTAAAAGAAGTCTGCAATTTATTATTATAAGACGTATAAATTAAAAAAAAACATATATAAATGTATCATCATCATCATCTTGCTCTTATCCCAATTACTTGGGGTCGACGCAATATGTTATCTTCCTCCATACAGTCCTATCAGACGTCGTCTCTGCAGTCACTCCCTGTATATCCATGTCATACCTCACACAGTCCATCCATCTTTTCTTTGGTCTTCCTTTACCCCTAAAGCCTTCAACATTCATATTTAAAACTTTCCTCACAACATTTCTTTCATCCAGTCTCATCACATGTCCATACCATGTTCCTTTCACTCCTTAACTTTTCCGTCCCTGGCGCAACTTTCAAACTTCCTCTTATATGCTCATTTCTTATTTTATAAAATCTCGTCACACCACACATTCATCTCAACATTCGCATCTCCGCTACTTGCAGTCGTCTCTCATCCATCGCTTTTGTCGCCCAACATGCTGCCATACAGTACAGCAGGACTTATTAGGATTTTATATATTTTACCCTTTAATTTAGGGGGTACTTTGGGGTCGTATGTTGTACCCGTGACCTGCCGCCATTTCATCCATCCCGCATCCATTCTGTGGAATAATAGTAATTATTACTATTATTCCACACATTTATTTATGTTATACATATATAAATGTATATCATAAATAAATTTATAACACATATAAAACTATTTTTATGGATTCTATCGCTTTTGTATTTGATTCTTATTTTCCCGACCGTTCGAACACTTTACAGTGATCATGGTCACGGGAGGATTGATCCGTGACCATGATCACTGTAAAGTGTCCGAAACGTCGGGAACTTAAAAAATCAAATACAAACGCGATAGAATTCATTAAAGTAGTTTTATTTTAAACACATAAATTTATAACACAATTTCGTATATTTTGCTAGATAAACGTTTACTTTTAAAATTTAGGACTTATTAAATTCCAATAGTTGACTTATTTACACAAAACAAATAACTTGATCTATTTAACCAGCAAAATAAATATTTGACGTGAAAGAGGAAAGTTGACCTAATATAACACGCTAGTTAGACATGATGGCTAGAGCTATATAGAGTTAGAGTTAGTCATAAATTAGATATGAGCTGAGATGATGATGAATGAAATTTATTGTAGATTCCAAGACAATTATTCCAAGGCATTTACCAGAACTCTGTAAGAGTTTAAACTTAGTATTATTTATGTGCACAATTTCAAATTCGCTCTTTCAGGAATTACAATAGTTTGAATGAGTCTCATTACAAATATACCAGCTGAAATGTAAAAACTGTACGTCATTATATTTACATATACTTCGTGCTATTCTAGTATATTGTTATTCTCAAAGTTAATAAGAACTACGGAACTATTACCGCAGAAGAACGGGTGTAACCGACATAGCACGTAGAATTAGCATGCTGAAGTGGCAATGGGCAGACCACAGCGCTCGACGAACCGACACCTGCCAGGAAAGAAAGGTTCTTGAGTGGCGACCACGTATTGGACGACGCAGTGTAGGACGCCCAGCCCCATAGGTGGACAGATAACTTGGTAAGAGTTGCTGGGCGTTGTTGGATGCAGGCGGCACATGACCGCACTCTGTGGCGTAACATGATGGAGGCCTACATCTAGCAGTGGATGGCAATAGGCTGAAATGATGATGGTGAATAAGAACTAACTAAAGACCAAGGAGTCTTTCTACTTGTCCCTCCCCAAGTCTGCAAGTCTTGTGACGACACGATAACAATACATTAGTTGTTGTTGTCATTCTCTTATTTGTCCTTTGAAATCGTGATAATTGGCTATGATCTCACCAGAAGAACCGGCAGCAGGTTTCTCATGGGAAACGTATAATACTTTACTGCGATCAACAATATGTTTGTCAATTATAATGATTATGGCAATAACCCCACCAAAAGATGTTAACGAACGCAATGTGGCAACATAAAAGAGCAGATATACATCCAGCAATAGATGGGCAAAGGTTGAATAATGATGATAAATTAAAGACTCGATGCCATGTCGCAAGAGTGTGCTATAAGGATAAACAGCAACTAAATGTGGATTTGAAGGTTATTTTCTTTATGGTGACGGAGTAAGAATACAATTCACCGCCTCATTTCTTATCCATATATGTATACGGTAAAAGACGACTAAGGGATATAATGTGAAGATAACTTCACTGCAAGAGAATGAGAACTAGAAATAAAACTGTATATCAACACGTCTGATCAGCGTAGTTATAGTAGATCAATTTACAAAAAGAGACCAGAGCTTATAGGCTAAAATGATGATGACGATGATGATGAGATGAAACGTAGCAAAAATATACAAGAAATAAATTCTAAATATTAGTTACCAAAGGTTTAAAAAAATCATTTATGAGTAAGTAGTGCGACTACGTAATAAACCAAATAATACAATGAATTGATTATTGCATGATCTTCGTTTATTGCGGGTATCGATTTTATTTCTAGCATATGTCCTTTTTTACCTAGTACAGGTATGGACTACGTAAGCCATGTCCGTAGCCGTAACCGAAGTCACCACAACCGCAAGCGCACTTTCCAGCGATGGACACGGAACCACCAGCGGCGACATCACCACCGAATCTCACGGCGCCCATGATAGGTACTTGACCAGCGACAGCAGTGGTACCAACGACGGGCAGCTCACCGGCGACAGCTACGTTACCTTCACCAATACCACCGTACGCATCAACACCGTATGCGCCAGCGGGGTAGCCGTAGTCAGCATATCCAGCGTAGCCGTAGTCAGCATATCCAGCGTAGCCGTAAGGAGCGAGACCGGCACCACCAATACCGCCATATCTACCCAGGCACTGGCCAAATACGCTCTACAAATACATGGAGAAAATAAGAATCATTCTATAGTAAGTCCGAAAATATATGGCTTATAATGCTTAATATAATTAAAAAGAACAGAAGTTAATATTACCTGGACCAAGCAAGCTTGGATGCAGAGAATCAAAACAGCGAAGGTGTTCATGATGTATATATATATGTTCAATGAAAAGCTGAATACTGAATAATGTACTGAATATTGACCTAGTTTTTATAGTAAATACTAACATTGGATAACACACGTTTCAATAGTAATGTTGAAATATTTTAACTCAATACCGATAAGACGACACTTCTTTTGTTAGTAAACAGAAGGGTTATTGTGGTTACACAATATTTCAATAGATTTATCTTCATACACGTTGTCTGTCCTTGGAACTTGATAATAACATTCATATAAAATGGTCAGCATTAGCAGTGAACATCATTCTCGTGTTCATCGCATCAGTAACAACATGTCTGCCAAGGTTATCCTCATGTTCTGCGCCCAGGCGCTCTTCGTACAGGTAAAATATACATTCCAAAACATTAATTTAATTTATTAAATCATTTATTTCACATTCAAATTATACGGTATTGTTTCAGTTGGCACTCGGCCATTGTGGTTGTGGATTGGGTAGAGGTTACGGTTGGGATGGTGCTTATGGCGGTGGTTACGGTTTAGGTGGTGCTTACGGCTTAGGTGGTGCTTATGGTTGGGGTGGTGCTTACGGCTTCGGTGGTCCCGGAATTGATATCACCCCCACCAGTGGTGGCGGACTTCCTGTCTCCAGTGCCTCAGCTATTGCTCCTGTCGGTCTCTCCGTAGCTTCTGAGAACGTATATGAAGGTATCTTAGCTGCAGCTGGTGAGCTTCCATTCGTCGGTACTGTAGGAGTGGAGGGATTGTTACCCACTGCTGGTGCTGGTGCTGTTAATCATGCTTGCGGTGATGGTATCAACGCCATGGTCAGTGATGGTATCGGCTACGGTGGTGCTTATGGTCTTGGTCTGGGCGCTCGTGGTCTCGGCTACCGCCACGGATTGGGAGGTTGCGGATGCGGTTACTAAGACCGTCCTATAAACCGTGAACGAATAACAATATTTCTGGACCAATAAAATTAATTCGAAGCAAAAATAATGTTTTTCACTTTATTTGGATTAGATAAGTTAGTACCCTATTGTTGCAACGAAAGTCGCTGGGGTAATTAATTTATCCTTAGATGGTTTTACAACTCAAATGGGGAAATATGGTATGGTAACATAACACCAACAAGAAGATGTTATATCTTTAGATCAACATTACGTAACTTATTATATAGTGCCTCTGAATAGTTTGTATAATTATTATACACTTGATATTTTCGTGTGGTGATCGAGTAAGAATCACAGTTTATTCTTTCATAATTTGCCTGTTCTGGTTTCCATCATCATTCATCTTCTTGCCTGTCCCGTTTGCCTTCTTGCTGATATGTTTCATAAAAGATAGCTAAGTGTTGATAATATCTATGCATGAGAAGGAAAACTCGAAATAAAACCCAACACCCGTGTAACCAGTCTTCAATTTCCCTCTTAATGTAAAGGAGGCTCAAGCAGAGCTATGGGATAAATACAAGTTGATTTGATGCTGATGAAATGGTCTGATGGAAAATAGTTACTGAGATACATAAGTTATGTAGGTAAAACTAAATAAAATACACATAAATTGATATACTCGTATATTTATTGGTGATATTTATTTATTACTTAATAAATTTTATAGTAATTACTTCTTAAAGAACATATCCACAGCCTCTATCAGCCCATGCGGCACCATAGCCGAGAGCAGGCGCAGCGAGACCTGGAGCGTAGGCAGCACCATAGCCGAGGGCAGGTGCAGCTAGACCTGGACCGTAGGCAGCACCATAAGTGGGGGCGAAGGCGGTGATGTCACTGATCATAGCATTAACACCATTACCGCAAGCGTGATTAATAGCACCAGAACCAACTGAAGGTACAGTGCCCTCCATAGCTACAGTACCAACGAATGGCAGTTCACCAGCAACAGCGAGAATGCCTTCATAAGCATTGTCAGATATTACAGAAATACCAGTTGGGGGTATGGCAGAAGAGCTGGTCACAGGTAAACCACCACCGCTAGTAGGTGTGAAGTCCAAAGCGCCCAAACCATAAGGATATCCAGGACCAGCGAGACCATAAGGCTCGGATAAAATAGGAGCACCGTATCCACAAGGAGCTCCTAAGCCATAAGGAGCAGCTAATGCAGGTTCTACAAATCCATATGGTGCTACCAGATCTGGAGCAGCATATCCGTAAGGAACATCAAGACCATAGGGGGCAATTCCGTAAGGTTCAGCTAACACGGGGCCAGCCAACCCATATGGAGCGTCCAGACCATATGCTGCAGGTGCAATAAATGATGGATCAGCGGTTACAGCAGCACGGCTCGTACACTGACTCAGGGCACACTGGAAAACACAATAAATTTGATAAAAATATTCAAATTATACAGGGTGGAAGGGGACCGCTCCCGAAAACAAAGACAGGTAACCCTACTGGTCCTACTTGTAATGATAGGCTAGAAAAAATATCGATTCGGATGAAATAATCTTTTTTATTTTTAATTCTTCAAGTTGTGACGGAGTAACTATTCATCACCCTCTTTTTTACTCATGGGTATCATAATAAAATAATAAGTGGTATACTATGCATACAACATCTATGAAAGAGTAGACAAACTAGAACTACAATATTATACCAACCCGTCCAACCAGGGTGGCAATAGTACGTGTATTTTCCTGCCACTTTGCAGGTGGCTCGACTCCAGCATAGAATGACGGTGGTAATGATGTAAACTTGAATATCGAATACCATAATTCCTTCTATCACCATAGATATTAATTTAAAGTCTTAACAAAAGTTTTATTGTTATATAATCTTTCTCACCTGGAGGAAAAACGCTTGAGCGCAGAGAACGAAGATGACTTTGGCAGACATGTTTCTGATGTAGCTGTTGTTTTCTGAATAATAATTAGTGTCGTTGATGTTCATTTTATAGTAAAATATGTCATCAAACTCCTTTTCTAAATGATGTAATCCAGTATAAAAGTTTCAGCAACTGCGATAAAAATATTTATCGTTGAAGAAAGTTACATTTATATAAACGTTCAACTATTACTTTTAATTAAGTAATTCTAATAACATTGTTGGTAATAATTTGTAAATAAATTTATTGTATGTTGAAGTCTATGCCTCGTTAATATTTTGAAATGTTTTAAGGATAAACAAAACTCATCATTCATTCTCCTACTCTTATCCTAATTACTTGGGGTCGATACAATAAGTACTCTTCTTTCATAGTACATATTGTAAAAGTTATTGGCAATAGTTTTATGACCGGCCGCCTGCCTGACGTCAACCCTCCTTGGGAATGTAATTATTGACCAAATGGCATCAGATGGAGTTGGCCCAGGTAGTATTAAGGCTCTTAGTCGTCTTTTATGACATCCACGAGCAAAGCAAGGGTTGATAGTATTTGTAGCTGCTACCACACAGCTTGAGGATAAATAAAACTATAGATATTAATTTAAAATGGTGGAAAGGAAGGGAATGGCAATAACTATTTGCATTATGTAGGATAATAGTGCATATTGCGTCGACTTCAAGTAATTAGGATAAGAGAGCATGATGATGATGGAGGAAAAAAAGGACGGCGAATTTGAAGCCTAACTTTTCCGAGGATTTCCTTGTTCAGAGGCGAAATATATGTTGCATCTATACCCGTAGTTCTGCAGATAGCAGTTTGAAGTTCTGGAGGCTGCTCCTGGATATTTACAAAATCTTTTATAGTTGATTGAATTAGGCGATATATGATGGATTATTATTTTAAAACGGAGGCTAGGAATCCAGCCACCACTTACGGTTAATTCTGGTTACGGTTACATCGGTAATTTGTAAGTTGAAGTTCTGGATGATCCTCATCACACAGGAGTAAGAAGATTTCCTTATATCCTATTCCACCTTGATCCTTTCAGGTATTCCTTTTTATGGAGGTGTGTTGTATATTGTTTAACTGTGGGCAAATAATGAGCCCCCTTCCTTTCCTCCATTTTAAAATAATAATGGATTTTCACCACGCCTCGCCTAATTCAATCAATTATCTCAAAATCATGGGTGGTTTTTACCATGATTAAAACATTTTGACCAGAGTTTATAAAAAAAGAATAATTGGGCACTGAGATTTCAGCCAAAAGCGCTAAATTAAAGCATACTTTTCTACGATATTCCTTATTTAATATAAATTATAGATACAATAATCTGTATTCCTATATAATAGTAAAATAGGTACTGCTGTAATAATTGTAGCAACTACGAATACTACCAATTATTACTTTGCTCGTGGATGTCGTTAAAGATATGTAAGGGCTTTATATAGACCTGATTCAACTTCCCTGATGCCTTTGGATCAACAATTACATTCCTAAGGAGAGTTGACGTCAGAAAGGCAGCCATAAAACCAGGCAATATTTTTTGCATTATGTACGATCGGAGAGCAGTACATATTGCGCCGACCCCAAGTAATTGAGATAAGAGCAGGACAATGATGATGATCCGTTTATCTTCCTTACTTTACTTATATAAATGTGAGTAATCTCAATTTCACTATTTTTGAAATACTTTTCCCGCATAGCAATGGGATAAGAATACAGTTATTGCTAACTCCTTTCTTCCTCGTGAACTAAAAATTAGATGAGTTATCAGAATAACTAGTAGCACTCTATTTGGCAATATATAACACTTTACTGCGATTACCAACCCAATTTTCAAGCGGGACATTCATAGTAATTGTCCTTCCAATGAATGACCGCACCATATGGCGTTTTATGGGGAATACCTTCGTCCTACAGTGGACAGTAAAAGTTTGAATGATGATGACGATAACGAAGATATAGAAACATACACCCTTAAGTTTCTTTTTTGCTTATGTGTGTGACAAATAAGCAATTAGTACACCTGATTTTAAGTGTTATTGCCACTCATTGAGCTTTTCAATACGAGCAGTACAGTTAGGCTGCTACCTACCTACCAAAACCCACCTATAAACTTAAGATACCGGTTCTATACCGCATCGAAGGAAGCATAACAGCATAGTGCCACTGCTCAGACGTGGACTTTCTGCGAGAGCATGGTACTACCGCGGATGGAGCGGCTCACGGCTGTAGACAGGAAACTGTCAACATTTGTCCCTACCACAACCATGTTAAGAAATAAGCCCAAGTATTGCTGGATTATATTTAATTATATTACATCAACCTTTTTTAGTATGAGTAAATGTTTTGCGTATCTAGGCATATGAAATTATTGAGGGACTGACGGGGTATAGGTGACGGAGTGTCAGTTTCACTACCGTCTAAAAACTATAACGCTGTTTCTGCCACTTCATTGTAGTGTTAGATCCGTTTTCACACGTATTGCGCTTCTGCCGGCTTCAACACATTTAATGTATCCATACACGCCTTGAAAAGATACCACTCCATATCCCTGCCACATGAAATAGTACCCATGAACGCAGACGTTGAATCCTTTTTGGGGATTTATAGGTATTTTAACACAGAGACGCTTTGTAGAGACTAAGTACGTTCCGGATTCTTAGAGTTAGTCTTCGTGTTCTGCCGATCAACAATACGGTGACATCAGCCATTCATCAAAAGAAATCTTATATAAAATTGCATCAATCAAAATCGATTTGTTTTTAGTAACGCGATTAATGTCTGTCGCAATGTTCATCAAATCTTACGAAACCTAACCATCGTGGTGCAGTAAACCATATAGTCTTCAATGGTGAGGGAAGAGTTGCCACCCAACGGAGGAACACAAAGTTTGTGCTAATAGAACTAAGAACACGCGGTAACTAAAAGTCTATGCCGACTCGTCTCGCCTGTGTGGGATATACTGGTCAGACTCGAGTAGATAATGAGTGTGGTATCGTATTATTTCCTTAGAGGCTTACGTTCTACATAATATCAGTTCGGCTGGTTGAAATAAATCTATTGTAACGTGTATCATTCAGACGCCGATCCTATTCGAAATTATTTGTAATTTTCAGATCAGTTTCGGTTACGATTTCAGATATATTTTTAATTTGGATTTCCGATAGTTTCGGTTATGGAGTGACCAGGACACTATAATTACAATAATACAGATCTTAACAGTAGCAGTATCTATTTATACCCTTATACTGATTAGCATTTACTTATCAAAATGTTACGAAGAATTTGACCGTTTCTTGTAGGAATTTAACAAAAATTCCTTAGTGAAAGGCAAAAATATATTGTTAATTGCGGTTTTAACTTAAACTGCTAACCAAATCTAAGGTTCGGTGGTCAAATATGGGAGCGTTGCAACTCTGAGAATAAAATATATAATGAACATTGGGAACAAATCGATAACACTCTTGTCAGACCATGACTAACGTATTGTGATCATCGTATAGCTTTTCCATACTAGAATGTATTCATTAGCCCAAACGTTCAGTGTTGGCTGTAGGTCTCTTCAAGGAGAAAATGTATCGAAAGAATGTAAATATTTATTTAGCAACAGAAGCCAGGAAATACACATGTTAAAATGAAGGATACAAATTGAAGATAAAATAAATACAAAAGTAAATATGACATTTAGACAAAAAAAGATAATAAATAAAGAGATTAAATAAAAGATATTAAATGGGTTAATACATAATTGAAAATAAAACCATGTGTCTTGTGACTGTCTTAAAAGGGTTTTGCTCAGCTTTTGTTAGACAGAATGCTGGTGCTGGTTTTCAGCTTAACCCTGTTATGACCCGCGGATTTGAAACTCATGATTTAGCTAAGTTTAATGGTAGTCTTTATCATAAACAAAATAGCAATAAAATAATTATCCAATACAATTTCTATGCCATAAGTTTGTGGCCTATCTCTATTAAGATAAGCAGTAAAGAATAGAGATGCTCTCAACTTTGTATGACACTATAAAAAAACAAGAAAAAAAATATACATACATGCATACATGCATATCATCACGCCATATCCCTTGCAGGGTAGGCAGAGAGAACAGAGTGCCAGAGAACTCTATCTCTGCATACTTCACTTGCTTCCTCAACATTCATAATTCTCTTCATACACGCTCGCCGGTTTCGGAGACTCTTGACTCCACCTTCCTTCAGTACATGACCGATCTGGTCTAGGTAGGTTAGTCTCGGTCTCCCTCGGTACCTACATCCTTCTACTTTCGCATTGTATATCTTCTTAACCAGGCGTTCGTTCGGCATTCTTTCTACATGTCCGAACCATCGGAGCATTCCCTTTCGCATCTTTACACCAATACTCTCTTTCATACCTACTCGCTCTCTTACGTCGTCGTTACGAATGCGGTCGGTCAGCCTAAATCCACAGATTTTCCGCAGAGATCGCATTTCGACCGCATTAATTTTACTTTCATACTCTTTTCTGCATACCCAACTCTCGCTTCCATACAGTAATGTTGGGACAAGCACTGCGTTATGTATTGCTACACGTGCCTTCTGGCTGAGGTGGTGGCTGCCGAGAAGTTGCCCCAACGCTCCGTTCACTCTATTTCCCGCATTCACTCTTCGCTCTATATTAGTGGTGTACCTTCCATCTCGGCTAAATCCACATCCAAGATATACAAATTCATCCACTTGCTCTAGTACATCATTACCTATTGTTAGTCTTACATCTGTTCTGGCTTCATCTCTTTCAAAGACCATTATTTTGGTTTTGCTCACATTCACGCGTAGACCCCTTTTCTTACAATCTTCTGTCATTGTGTCGACTAGGGTCTGCAGGTCAGTCGCTGACTGTGCCAGCAGGACTGCATCATCTGCATAAAGCAGAGCAGTGACCACTGAGTCGCCCATCTGGACACCCACATTCATATCGTTCAACCTTTGGAGACATTTATCCAGATATATGATAAACAGCCTGGCTGACAGAACGCACCCCTGCTTAACGCCGATATTGACGTCAAACCAAGGCGACATTCCATCATCCAGCCGCACACAGGCTCTACAGCCCATGTAACTGGACTGCACAGCCTGTAGCAGTTTACCGCTAATACCATACTCCGGTAAAATGTCCCAAAGTTCCTTTCGTACAACCGTGTCAAATGCTCTCTCCAGATCCACAAAACTGCAGAAAACCCTCTGACCTAGAGCCAGATGCTTCTCCACAATGTTGCGCAGAGAGAACACTTGATCCATGCATCCCCTTCCACTCCTGAAACCTCCTTGTGTCTCACACAGTAAATCATCGGACACCATCCTCATTCTCCTTTCAATAATTTTACCATACACTTTTGCTGCCAAACTGGTCAAGCTTATGGCTCTGTAATTTGCGCAGTCATAACGTGAACCCTTGTTTTTAAACAAAGGCACGATGACTGCGCTATTCCAGTCCCTGGGAACCATATATAATGAATACCCAGACATACTAATTTTATTATATAAAGGAAGCATTTACATACATACATATCATCTCGCCATATCCCTTGCAAGGTAGGCAGAGAGAACAGAGTGCCAGAGAACTCTATCCTTGCATACTAAACTTGCTTCCTCAACATTCATAATTCTCTTCATACACGCTCGCCGGTTTCGGATACTCTTGACTCCACCTTCCTTCAGTACGTGACCAATCTGATCTAGGTAGGTGAGTCTCGGTCTGCCCCGGTACCTATGTCCTTCCACTATCGCATTGTATATCTTCTTAACCAGACGTTCATTCGGCAAGGAAGCATTTATATTTGTCATATCATATTTCCGTTGTGAATCTATTGTCCTAAATGATTTTGAAGGTATTTATATATTGAACTTCTCCATAAAGGATTTTTTTTTCCATTGCTGATGATAGCAAGCAGCAGAGCACACCTGATTGTAAATGTTACTACCGCCAATGGACCCTTTCAATACCTGTGATACTGCTAGGCCGCTGCCTCCCAATGAAACCCTAAATCCACCCAAAAGTTAGACTGCTAGCTCTCTCGCTTACCAAACGAAGCGTAACAATACATTGGCACTGCTTAGACGTCGGTTTTCTGTAAGAGTGTGGTACTATCTCAGACAGACCGCGTTTGTAGATAGAAAACTATCAATAGTGTAGCCCTACCACTAATAAATATATAATTTATATATATATATATATATATATATATATATATATATATATATATAATACGAGATTTATCTATTACACCACACTGGTCGGACGGATTGGTAAAAGTATTAGTTCCAATTATCTTGCTCTCACAGAGCTTTTAATTGCTTGCGTCTTGTCCCTTAGTCACCTTTAGCGATCGTATACAGGTAATAAAAGGAATGGTGAATTATATTCTTACCCTATCACCATACATGTTATTTGATAATGAAATTACTACTGCGTCTAAACTTAAAAATATTATATTGTTATCCAAATAAATAAGATGGAAATTAAAATAAAATGACATACGTATTCAAATATACTTTTATATTTGTGATTTGAACAAAATAGATGATGAATCAGTATTTATTGAGGCTTCTTACAGACCGCATCCACAACCTTTCCATCCAGCATGGTAGCCGAGAATAGGAGCTTCGAGAACGGGAACGCCGAGACCGTATGCTCCCAGACCAAGACCATAACCACCAGCGAGGGCGGGAGCGAAGGCAGCATCACCGCTAGCCATAGCGTTGATACCGTTACCGCAAGAGTGGTGTACAGCACCAACACCAGCAGTGGGAAGAACACCTTCGACTCCTACAGTACCGACGAACGGCAGCTCACCGGCAGCAGCTAAGATACCTTCGTATACGTTCTCAGAAGCTACGGCGAGACCGACGGGAGCAATGGCAGAGGCACTGGAGACGGGGAGTGCACCACCGCTAGTAGGGCTGATGTCAAGAGCGGGACCAGCCAAGCCACAGGGAGCATCCCATCCATAAGCACCAGCTAATCCGTAAGGGGCACCCAAGCCATAACCTCCAGCAATACCTAAAGGAGCTTCCAATCCGTAGGCACCAGCAAGACCATAAGGAGCACCTAAACCATAGCCTCCGATAATTCCACGGTCAGCAGCTACTGCAGCACGGCTGGTGCACTGGCTCAGAGCGGACTGTAAAGGAAATATATATTCATTAGTATATTGATGTACATTGATGATCCGTAACGTGTACGATGAAATCCTCTGGCGGCTTTTTGGAGATTTTCAGGGACACAATGGAAGACTTCGCAAAAATGAAGAAGCGGTGAAATTTTATAACAAGCCTCGAAAAATTCTTAATAAATATTCTTGAAGTGGTCAGTGAAATAAACTAGTTTTAGAACCAAAATAAATATTATGTTTAGCACGGAGGACAGGCTAATAGATTACAATGTGAGGGTGTTAAGTCTAAACTATATATTTAGCAATTTACAAAACATTTTTAAATGGAAATAATGAGTACTAGAGATATAATTGGATCCAGGTCTGTTGCAAATCAGCTTCGACTGATTTAACAATTAAGCTAGATTAACAGGCAAATACAATAACAAAGTGTCGTGGACATTATAGACCTTGCGAGCGATATTATAACAGTCTTTGCGGGAGATGTATTTATTTCCATTTTTCTATTTATGTAAATATTTTCTGATTTTTAGCTGGTATTATATTAAATAACACGTCCTAAGATTATAAATTTGGCTTATTTGAATAAAAAAAATTACGTGATCCTCCAAGATATCGTTATCATAAGTTCTATTTATCATGACGGAATTGCATATAGAAATAAAATATATAAACGCTGATGTGTCATTTAGATGTCCGATTCGATATCTATTCCAAAATCGACGTACCTATTAAAAGACCTCTTCTTAGATGATTCTAAATCTAGAATTTCAAAAAAGTGCAACATTTGAACACAAACTTCAATCATCAATCCACTTGCCAAACGTGGAAATGTTGGCGTTACTTTTCTTTGGAAAATTAAATAATATGTAAAAAGTAGTAAGAAAGGAATATTTAATCTATTATACCTGTACGAAGAGCGCCTGAGCGCAGAAGACGAGGATGATCTTAGCAGACATGTTGTTACTGATGCTATGTACACAAGAGTGATGTTCAGTAAAAATGTTATAGGTTTTATACTTTTGCGCTATCGATATTTTATTTATATAGGTAATTGTAATAGTTTATGTAACAATAATAAGTGAATAATTTATTAAAACTTAAAGAACATCAATTCTGTAAACATATCAAATGTATGGCACAATATTTTTTAAAATAGACGCTGATAAGCTTATGTATTTCATATAAAAACTGGGATGTCATTAAATAATATTATTGTTTTCTATAACTTGAAACATCAAACATGAACTCCTTCGCTTTTCTGTTGGTCTGCATCCAAGCTTGCTTGATACAGGTAATATTGAAATATACTTTGATATTACCAAGTAAATTACTATTTTGCCTTGTGCTCTTATATAGTATACTATTTTAGAATGTGCTGCATGAATTATAATATCTATGACTTTCTACGTCTTACTGCTGAACATAAGTCTATTAGGAAAACTCGTTACCTCACAAGAAAGTTATAAAAATCGGCCGAGGGATCGCCAGTATCGCTTACCTCGCAAACTAAAAACTTAAAAAAAAAACTTATAACACCAACTGCGTTTGTTAACTTACCTACCAATCGTGGTGATTATGGCGTTATCCACACATTGGAAGTTCATTTGACGTTGGACTTTGATAGGCTGATGAATGGAGGAATGTTGGTGCCTTAACCTAAACGAACGTTTTATAATCTTTATACATACACAATTCTTCTGTAATTCTTCGGTAGGTACATATGAAATGTGACTGAAATTCTTCTAAATCGCTGGATCGGTTTTAATAATTTTTTTTTTATGTGTAATCAGGTTCATATACGATCGGTTTAGATTAACAATTGGGCCCGGTAGGTGGGGCTGCAATCGACTTCAAGGAATTCCGTTTTTATTTCTTTAAAATTTGTACCGAACAGCGCTTTGGGTCAGTTAGTGCTTTATAAAACTGTTTATTACATTTACTTTAGTTATGGTTTTCTATTATAATGTCAATATTGTAGAATGTATTCGGTTAATATCTGGGCAGATATTGTGGTATTGCTCCAGCCACGGGTCTTTGTATAGATGCATTGGCCTTCTTACCAGTCTCGGTCACGGCTGGGCTGAATACGCTAACTGGGCCCTTTAGCGCAAGCTGACTGAACATATTTTATAAAATTGTCTTATTTTTTATAATACATACATACATATATACATATCATAACGCCATATCCCTTGCAGGGTAGGCAGAGAGAACAGAGTGCCAGAGAACTCTATCTCTGCATACTTCACTCGCTTCCTCAACATTCATTATTCTCTTCATACACGCTCGCCGGTTTCGGAGACTCTTGACTCCACCTTCCTTCAGTACATGACCAATCTGGTCTAGGTAGGTTAGTCTCGGTCTCCCTCGGTACCTACATCCTTTCACTTTCGCATTGTATATCTTCTTAACCAGACGTTCGTTCGGCGTTCTTTCCACATGTCCGAACCATCGGAGCATTCCCTTTCGCATCTTTACACCAATACTCTCTTTCATACCTACTCGCTCTCTTACGTCGTCGTTACGAACGTTTTTTTATAATAAATATTACCTATTTAATTTACAGTCGGTCTTCAGTCAGTGCACCAGCCGCGCTGCAGTAGCAGCTGATCGTGGAATTATCGGCCCCGTTGGATATGGTTTAGGAGCTCCTTATGGTTTAGCTGGTGCTTATGGTTTGGATGCTCCTTACGGCTGGGCTGGATACGCTGACTATGGCTACCCCGCTGGCGCATGCGGTATTGATGCGTACGGCGGTATTGGCGAAGGTAACGTGGCTGTCGCCGGTGAGCTGCCCGTAGCTGGTACCACTGCTGTTGCTGGTCAAGTACCTATCATGGGTGCTGTGAGATTCGGTGGTGATGTCTGTGCTGCTGGTTCCGTATCCATCGGTGGCAAGTGCGCCTGCGGCTGCGGCTGCGGTGAGGGTTATGGCTATGGCTTAGGTGCTCCTTACCTGTACTAAGACATGCATTTTAAAAATAAATGGCGTCCGGAATATATGAACGGTATAAAGCAATAATTTTGTAGTTTTCATTACAAAACAATATTTTCATTATGTATTGCACTATGTAATATAAAGTTTACGCATTATATTCTTTTTCACCTTTTAATTCTCTTTCGGAGTCGTAATAACTTGCTGAAGTATTACTGGAGATTGGGCAACAGCACTCTCCTAGTAGACTTTTAATACAAGAAATCGTTTTTAGTGATTCCATCTGCATTACTTAATGTAATTAAATTCATTATTATTCAAAATTGATATACTTATTAAATTATTATTATTCAAAGAAAGGATATAGAATATATAAAGAAAGAATATTTATGCTGATTTTTTTTCAGTATTATCATCTACACATTCTTAATATAGGCTCTTTCTTCAATTGATCGTAAAACAAATCTATTTACTCCAATTACGAAACATGAAACATAACCTTATAGGTAGGTTATCAAGAGAAAACCGAACAGCATGATGGCCACGGCTTCCTTTTGCTTGGCTGTGTAATAAATTTAGTCCTACTAAATTTATTTAGATAAAACATATGTTAAATATGTTTAATAAATATGTAATTTTTTTTTATACAAACATCATTACAAGTAGCAGGTACCTAATTCAATGGCAGTGTACATATTATAAAAACATAATTATTAAAACGAACGTCTGGTTAAGAAGATATACAATGCGAAAGTGGAAGGATGTAGGTACCGGGGGAGACCGAGACTTACTTACCTAGACCAGATTGGTCACGTACTGAAGGAAGGTAGAGTCAAGAGTCTCCGAAACCGGCGAGCGTGTATGAAGAGAATAATGAATGTTGAGGAAGCGAGTGAAGTATGCAAAGAGAAGTTCTCTGGCACTCTGTTCTCTCTGCCTACCCTGCAAGGGATATGGCGTGATGATATGTATGTATGTATGTGTAATTATTAAAATATAGTATATCAAATTATAATTATATCTCTTCAGAACTTTAAAATGCATAAATAGCTTTTGTGAATTCACTTAATGAACATTAAAATATATCAAGTCGGTCAGCGGTCGAGTTAAGTACACGCAAGAACCGCGTCAACGGCGCTAGCTGCAGTAGGTAGGTGCTTGCGGTAGTTTAAATAACTGTGGCCGTAGTCGTCTGGCAACACATTCGCCCGGAACATAAAATTGAATAGTTTCGAGGATTGCTTGGCTATACCTAAAGCACCTTGCAACAATATATTACTTGATAGAATATAATATATAATGCCGGACACTAGTTCTCTTCTTATTTCTAACTTGCTGTAACCAACCGTACCCAGAATATATAGTGTAGGCTATAGAAGAGGATATCTGGGATACACACTATATTGCTTTAAATACAAAAATCTAGTAAATTTATTTTGTATACGTTCTAACATCTTTTTGTACTTAGTTTCATGCGGAGACCTAATAATCGAATTGCATTCCAAGTGACTTCTCGCAAGAGCCTCAAAAAATTCTTTTAAGGCTTCAATATTATTAAAGTTATTTGCTTGTCGTAATACAAATCCTAGGTTAGGTTACGCCTGGCACGTCCGCTGCGCCCGAACAGGGTTGGCAGGTAGCCGAGCGCGGCAGGAAGAGTCGCGGCCAGAGGAGGAGAGCGGCGGCCAAGCGCGCCGCTGAGGTCTCCGCTCCCCAGGCAGGAGCCGAAGGAGGCGGGAGGAAGAGGAAGAGGCCGCGCAAGGGGCTCCGGCTGCCAAAGACAGCCGCAGTGGTGATCACTGTGCTGCCTGAGGCGGCAGAAAGGGGCCTCAGCTATGAGGCCGTCCTGCGGAAAGCCCGCCGGGAGCTCGACGTCTCCGACATAGGAGGCGTCGAAGCCAGGACCCGCAAGGCCCGGACAGGGGCTTGGATTCTGGAGTTCCCTGAGGCCGAGGGCACCAGGACGGCCGATAGCGTGGCGTCGAAGCTGCGAGGTTTGTTCGCCGAGGAGGGTGGCGTGAAAATCGCCAGACCCGTGAAGTGCGCCGAAATGCGCATCGCGGGTCTGGACGACTCCGTGACGGTGGAAGACATCCGGGAGGCCATTGCCTCGAAAACCGGGTGTACCCTGGACACCGTCCGAGTTGGCGCCATCCGGCCCGGTCCGGGCGGCGTAGGTGCCGCCTGGGTGCAGTGCCCAGTGGAGTCGGTCAGGCAACTGGCCGGCTCAGGCAGGCCCCTCGTGGGCTGGAGCTCAGCGCGAGTCACCGTGCTGGAGCAACGGCCTGCGAGGTATTTCAAGTGCATGGCGGTCGGGCATACCCGACCAACATGCACTAATTGCTTTGACTGCGGCGGACTCTGTTTCCGTTGCGGTCAGACTGGGCATATGGCAGCATCTTGCGCCGCCCCGCCCGCGATGCTGAGCGGGAGGGCCAGTTGTATGAGGCGTACCACAGTGCGCGTATCGCCTTTCGGCTGGCCGTCCGGTCCGCCAAGGACGCGAGTTGGCAGGAGATTCTGGACGGTCTCGACCGTGACCCCTGGGGTCGCCCGTATCGCGCGTCGCTGAATAAGCTTCGCGCGCAGGGCCCTCCCTCACCGAGACCCTCCAGCCCGACCTCCTTCGTAGGGTGGTCGAGGAGCTGTTCCCGCGGCAGTCGAAATACACGCCCCTGGTCATGGCTTCGCCAGATCACGACCGGGCGGCCGACGAGAGTGTTCCGCCCGTGACGGAGTCGGAGGTGGGGGTGGCTGTGGCGAAGATTCGTTCCGCCACCATGGCCCCCGGCCCGGACGGAATACCAGTCCGGGTGTTGACGTCGCTCCTCGAGCACTTCGAGCCTCGCCTCAGGCAACTGTTCAACGCCTGTCTGACGTCTGGACAGTTCCCTGAGTGCTGGAAGGAAGGGAGGTTGGTTCTCCTGCCAAAGCCGGGACGGCCTCCGGATTTGCCGTCGGCCTACAGGCCCATTGTGCTTCTGGACGATGTGGGTAAGCTGCTGGAGCGTGTCCTCGCTGCCCGCATCGTCCGGCACCTGGAGGAGGTGGGGCCCGATCTGTCGAACGCTCAATTTGGGTTTCGGAGGGGGCGTTCGACCATCGGGGCCCTGCTATGCCTGAGGCAGACGGCCGCGGAGGCTGTCGCCGGCAAAGGAGTGATGTTGGCGGTGTCGTTGGACATCGCCAACGCATTCAATAGTCTGCCATTCAGCTGCATCAGGGAGGCGCTTCGATTCCATGGAGTGCCCATGTACCTCAGGCGGCTGGTGGCAAACTATTTGGAGGGGCGCAGTGTTCTCTACGCGAGCCCCGCAGGGGACATTGAAAGGACGCCCATGTCGTGTGATGTTCCGTAGGGGTCGGTTCTGGGGCCGACTCTGTGGGACACCGGTTACGACTGGGCATTGTTGAGAGGGAGTCTCCCCCTCGGACTGAGCGTTATATGCTATGCTGACGACACGCTCGTCACAGCCCGGGGCAGGACATTCGAAGAGGCGGCGAGCCTGGCCACTCTCAGCACCGAGGAGATGGTCAGGCGAATCGAGGCGCTGGGGCTCAGGGTGGCCCTAAACAAGACGGAGGCCCTTTTATTCCATGGGCCCCGTGTGAGGCTGCCCATCGGTGCCTCGTTAGTCGTCAACTCCATCCACATCAGTATCCAGGCCCATATGAGGTACTTGGGTCTGGTGCTCGACGGGCGATGGTGGTTCCGGGAGCATTTCCGTCAAATTGCTCCCCGGCTGGTCGGTGCGGCGTCCGCCCTTTCTCGGCTCATGCCGAACGTGGGCGGACCCAGTTTCGAGGGCCGACGGCTGTATGCGGAGGTGATCCGCTCAATGGCCATGTACGGCGCCCCCGTGTGGGCGAGGGCTCTGAACGTCCAGCTCACGGCTGTACTGTGGAGACCACAGCGAGCCATGGCGGTCAGAGCCATTCGAGGGTACCGTACGGTGTCTACCCAGGCAGCATGCCTATTGGCCGGGACACCACCGTGGGACCTAGAGGCGGAGATGCTCTCCGACCTCTACCGGTAGGTTACCACAGTGCGCGACGAGGGTGACTCCCCATCGTTCAACGAGATAGCCACCTGGCGCGAGGACGCCCGCCGAGAAGTCATCGCTCATTGGGCTACGCGGCTGGAGAGGCCTAGACACGGTGTTATTACCGTTGAGGCCCTCCAGCCCGTACTGATGGAGTGGATGGAGCGGCGGCACGGAGTACTTTCCTTCCGGTTGGTGCAGGTCTTGTCGGGGCATGGTTGCTTCGGCAAGTACCTTCACACGGTCGTGCGGAGGGAGTGGACTCCGTCCTGCCATCATTGCGACAGCGACGAGGACACGGTGCAACATACGTTGGAGGTGTGTCCGAGCTGGGATGGGCAGCGCCGTGATCTCGTCGCTGTCATCGGTGCCGATCTGACGCTGCCGGCTGTTACGCGAGCGATGGTCGACAGCGTCAGGAATTGGGATGCGGTTGCCGCCTTCTGCGAGGCTGTCATCTCGCAGAAGGAGGCGGCGGAACGGGCCCGCGAGGTTCCCGTGACCCGGGTCGCCGCCCGCGGCCGGGGCGGCGCAGGCGCGAATACCTACGCCTGATGCCGCACTAACCAAGGCTTCGGGTGATCGGACCGGGGAAATGTCCGGTCACCCGACGTGAGGCCACCGCGTGAGGGCGACGCCTCGACGGCGAAAGCCGTCGGGGCGTCGACAAGAGAGGAACCCGAGAGGGCATACCGCCGGGCGGACCGCCGAAGACAAAGATCGTGTACCGGTGGTCCGCTCGCACGGTGAAGAAGAGATGCTCGCAGGGTGGGTTAATGGGGTTGCGCGCCGCCTCTTCCGTCACCCCGGACCGATTTGGCGGGATGCGACGTTCATAGCCCACCGCAAAGAAAAATAAAAATAGGTTATCATGGGTTATTTTTTTTTTCTTTTTACACACCATCATTACACGTTGCCGAAAGTTTATTCGAGCAATAAAATGTACACCTAAATTCTTGACTTCGGTGACGCGGTGAAGTGGTTCTTCGTCTACAGTGTATTCATGATAATGCGGAGTGTGACCACGACTAAAAGTAAGTATTGAGCACTTTGCAACATTAAAATACAACCGATTTCATGACTCTATTTTACAACTCTATTTATATCCTGCTGCAATACCTCACAACCTTTCTTCTGTTTAATTTCACAAACCAGTTTCAAGTCATCAGCAAACATTTAAAGCTTTTACTTACTGACGACATTCGGTAAATTATTAACCATTAAATTAAACAGGAAGGGGAGTAGATTACTTCCTTGACTCACACCAGACTTTGTAAAATAAGATTTGAAAAGGTATCCTGTATAGTTAATTATTGGCTTCTATCCCGTAAGTAACTGTCAAAAAACGCTACCGTATGTGGAGTGAAGCCTATATTGGCCATCTTCAACAGAAGTGTATTATTATCTACCATGTCGAAAGCCTTCCGAAAATCAAAATAGGCAACATCCACTTGTGAGCCACCATTCACAGCAGGTACCAAATGTGTCATCAAATCTAGCAAGTTACTCGTTTTCCCACACCCAGGACGGAAACCGTGCTGTAACTCGGACAAATAAGCTTTTACTTGATGATACATACAGCTATAAATTTTCATTTCGCAAACTTTAGCAGGAGTGCTTAAGAATGCTACATATCTGAAATCACTCGGTATAAAACCTTCGCCACCTTTCGGTACAGATACAACACGAGTGAGCTCCCAGCGCTCGGGAAATATTGCTGATTGGATACAGATATTAAACATATGTAGTAATGGCTGTACTAATACTGCGCAACAATCCCTGAATATATGCGGTATGCCATCTGAGCCGACTGAGCGCTTAGGCGGTTATCGAGTAAGAGCATGTTGAATATCATCTGTATGCAAAAGTGACAGATGCACCCATGTGTCTGGTACCGCAGACGCGCTAGCTGCCGCTACATTCAGCTCTCTTTTTTCTTACCCGGGCCGCCATCAGCGCCCGGGGCGGCGCAGGCGCGAATATCTGCGCCTGGTGCCGCCCTAACCGAGGCTTTGGGTGATCGGATCGGGGAATTGTCCAGTCTCCCAATGCGAGGCCACCGCGTGAGGGCGACGCTCCGACGGCGAAAGCTGTCGGGGCGTCGACACGAGAGGAACCCGTAATGGGAAACCGCCGGGCGGGCCGCCGAAGACAAAGATCGGGTACCGGTTGCCCGCTCGCACGGCGAAGAGAGGTGCTTGCAGGGTGGGCCCATGGGGTTGCGCGTCGCCTCTTCTTGTCGCCCCGGACCGATTTCTCGGGGCGCGACCACATCCATGGTCCACCTTGCAAAAAAAAAAAGCTCAAAAGAAGTAGAAACTGTAGACTCTTCTGGCAGCTGTTGGGTTACAGAAAGTCCGGCGGAGTGGCGACAAAGTGGAGATTGAAATCTCCACTTTGTCGCTAAATTCACTGGCTAAACTCAGCACGAAATTCAAAAAAAGCGGCCACCTTCGAGATGCCACTTTGACACTAAGTTCTTTCTATGGTCAGCCACAACCACGCCGTACTTGGTAGCATTGTCAAAAGTCAGTTTCTGGCTTTTTCTGAGGGTGATTAGCGTCTATTTCTACATTATTATGTAACGTGCTAAGTAATAAAACGTTCTTGATTCGTTTCCTTGATAAATTGTGAGTGTACTTCTATCAGATTTCAGGATTTTTATTTCAAACTAAGTCAGATGAAGTGATTTGTAGTAGGCTCTCCTTGCTCAGTTATGATATTGTGCCCTGCTCGGCGACCACTTTGAGTTGCCTCCATTTGAAGTGTCCATAAGGTACCGTCAGTAGAAGTTATAAGACCTTGAAGCTTAAAATCATCCGAATTATGTCTCCTACCACGGCTTCGACCACAAGCACGGCTACCACTACGGCCACGAGAACTCGAACTGTGAATATTTTGATACCTGATCTTCCAGGTCACTTTATTCCGTAGAGCAACTCGAACCAAAAACTGGTACCGCAAAATCATCGTCACTATCGCGTTCGCTTTCAGAGCCACAACTAGATTCATCTTTTCGAATGTTTTGTAAGGATAAGAGTATTTCTTCATCCTCAACCCTTTGAGACATTGTGCACAGATTACTTACTATAATTTCGACTTAAATTCACAGGCAGTCAAAACTATACTGACTCTTGACTAACAAACTACAAACAAATTACATAAGCGTACCTAATTTATGTTTTACCCTCTCACGTTAAAATTCATCATCATCATCATATCAGCTCCTATATGTCTCACTGTTGGGCTCAAGCCTCCTCCATAATGGGAGGGATATTGACCTACTATGCTACGCTGGTCAGACGTGATGGTATAAGGTTTTATTTCGAGTTTTCCTTCTCTTGCATAGATGTTATATGTGTTTTATATCCCTTAATCATCTCTTACTATCACCCACGGGTAAGATAGGGGATAGTGAATTGTATTCTTACTACGTCCCCATACGTTACAATTATAAACCCTTATCGGATCTCAGCGGTCAAATGACTGCCGCCGTCTTTATAGGTATATCAAGATTTTAAATAATAAACAAAAGTGACGTGAGTAAGTTTCATACATCGTTTCATTTAACTACTAATAATAATAAAAGTCACAAAGTTTCAATACATTAAGTCAAATGGTTTTTGAATTAATCAACATTTAAATTCAAATTACAGTCAAATGACTGCTCCCGTCTTTCTAGTGTTAAAGTTACACTCTTTATGTCTAATTAAATTTCGTGAAGATTGTATATGTGGTGAGTCAAATTCAAATTCTTTATTTGCTTACAATAGGGTGTACATTGGTCTTACGAGCATTTCGAAAATAAATCCAATTATATCGCCTATTTGGCCATTACATAATAGCATGTAAATATATAATAATTATTATGAACTATGCCTCATTCCATTAGACCAGACTAAGTATTTTGAGTGATAGGTGGTGTGCATCTATAGGTTCTATGCATTCATCCGCCAAGCTTACGCATAACCCACTCCGCGCGCTAAATACGAGATCCAATTAATTACTTATCTTTATAATTTGGTATTTAATTTAGCTGAATGAATTCACAAAAGGCCTTAAAATATTCAAAATAGTTACTAACGTTATTATTACATGAAAATAAACTAAAATCGCCTAATATAATTAAATTATCATAGTATTTAATACTTATTTTTCTAATAAATTAAATATTACCATTTATTCATTCTCCTCGGTATTTGGTGGAATATATACGACGCAACAAGTAAATAAAAATCGATTTTGCATAAATACTAAAGCACAAATCAATCCAAACCTGTACCTGTCAATATCGGTATCGTACGGTATCGTCACTGAAAGTAGTTTGCAACGCGGTGTAGTCACTAAAAGTACACCGTCTTGCTTACGTCCATCAGTCCGATAGCATCTACATACATTATATCCAGTACGCACAATTTTCGCATTATTAATCCCTTCTTTTAACCCAGTTTCTGTGAAAGCAAATATAGCAGCTTCTATATATTAATAAAAAATATCTGATGTTGATGATTCTAATAACAATTATTCAGTTTTAGTCCGAAGCCCTCTCACATTTTGGTATAAGATATTGATGTTTCAATTGCCACTATTGTTGTGTTGCCTTGATTGTGCGACAAAACCAAATCCACTCATTAAATTCGACGTGTAATGGCCAGATAATTGAGTCACAAAGTTTTCTAAAGTTACTTTCTATTACCCCAAGTTTGAATGAAGAATAATTTTCGGTTTTAGTTTTTCTATTATGATATTTACATTAATTCCGAGCACATGTTTTATATACTCCTTTAAATTTTCTTCAGTCGTGCTCTTATCAAGTCACCATACGTGTAAATACCTCATTCTCTCAACTGCTTTTAAAGATACGCTGGAAGTATTACCACCTTTTCTTATTGGGTTATGCTTTTTCTTACTTTTAACTACAGTCCAAGAATCGTCATGACTATCATCAACATTTGTCATCGATTTGTTCGTAGCCACCTCAGCGTAACGAAGCTTGGATCCAACCACCGTCGGATCATTCATCTCATTGGAACGAGTGGTGTGCACGTCTACGTCGATTAGAGTAGTTACTGTCTACGCCGTCACGTTTTGCAGATGGTATTTGCCTGATCTAATATCAGTATTAGTACAAGTGTTTCCTTTCTAAAGTTTTGCACGACGCAGTCGCTTTTAATACGCTTTTAATTATTCGCTTTTAATAATACGCTTTTAATTAGACGCTTTTAATATCAGTACTTTTTACTCGTCTCCTACGAGCATACGCTTCTTCAATTATTTTACATTCTAATGTACTAAGTTTTGCTATTATCATATTATTTAAGCGTTATATTATGTCTTTGACACTATCCGTTTCCGTCGATGTTACAGACTTTATGCCTATTCCATCATGATGTGACTTTGATGTCTCTGCATCCAAATTATCAAACCAAGTTCTTCTTACCGGGGTATCATCTGTTACTCGTATACGTTGAGTAATAATCGCACAGGAATTACATTTGAAAGTATGCTTTATTTACCCCAAACCTTCTCCAGATATGTGTAATTATTTTTAAACAGTTAAATGAAGTATATTTATAACAATAACTGCCAATAAAGTTGTTTGATACAATAAAGAAACATATTATTATTTACAAAATAACTAGCAGCAAATGAATCCTAAAACCATGAATTATATTTGGTTTACTCCGCTTTATAAGAAATCATGATCAACTGCATAAAAATTGACCCATATAATATAAATACAAAAATAATACAAAAATAAATTACCTTTGATACCGCATGCAATAATTTATTAAACATATTAAAAGTAATTATTTTAAATTATAAATCAATGATAATAGAAATAACCTTAAAAGACAATGAGGTACTATTAAGTATCCATGCAGTCTAACAAACTTACATGATAATCTTGATGCTCTGATGAAAAATAAAATTGAAGCTTATCGTATAAACTTTATATTATATTATATTATAAAGGACTATTATTTAAAAGTAAGATAGCACTTAGCCAACGACATATTGAAGAAATTCAAGGGCATGTCTAATGCTTTTGAGAATTATCACGCGAATAACAACCCTTTTTTTCTCCTACCAACAGATGCTGATGAAATAAAAACTATTATATTTAATTTAAAATAATCTAATGCTTACTGTTATGACGCAATTCTTCTATTATTAAAATTAGCTATAGAAATCCAGCACACCTGTTAGTAGGTATAACTGCCGCCCAAAGAGCAAGCAATACACCTGATGGCAAATGTTACTGCCGGACATAGACCTTTACAATACCAGTGGTACAGCTAGGCCGCTGCCTACTAATGAAAATCCCAAATCCACCCAGAAAGATGGACTGTCGATTCTCTCACTCACCGAACGAAGCACAGCAGCTCATTGCCACTGCTCTGACAGTGATTTTCTTCGAGAGCGTGATACTACCTCGGACGGATCGGCCCGCGGTTGTAGACAAAAAACTGTCCACAGTATTGCCCCACCACTAATAATGGCTAGAATCAAAGCGTTTAACTCTAAATATGTCTAAAACTAAATACATAACTTTCAGTGTCAGAAATAACATTCAACCAATTATCAATTTTATTAATCTAAGAGCTCGCGTATGTTTTAATAGCTTCTGCCCGCGGCTTCGCCCGCCTAAAAGGTTACTTTTCTAAAGTTTTTCATCCTCTATTTTTATTTAACCTTTAAGAGTAATTTTTTTACAAAATTTTAATGTCATATTTATTTATATCTAATCAATAGCCTGAAAATAAGTTTCAAGCTACTGGCTTTAAAAATGAAGATACTTACTTACATCTTTTCATCCCCCTTTACAACCCCTTTTTTGCATTAAAAAGTAGCCTATGGCCTTTACCAGGCTCTAGAATATCTGTGTACCAAATTTCATTTAGATCGGTTCAGTAGTTTTGGCGTGAAAGAGTCGCTCTTTAGACAGGCAGAGTTACTTTTGCATTTATAATATTAGTAAGGATTTATGACAAATATAGTTGCAATGAAATCTCCAAACTTGCCACTGTTGGATATCTTGGCTTGACTATTAATCAGCATTTTAATTGAAAAGAATATATTTCTATTTTTTCTTTTTATGGCAATCTGCCGAAATATATTTCTAATTAAAACTAATTTTTATGTTTAATACAACACGTCACTTTATTTTTCTATGTACCAGTCCATTATAATTTATAGGGTCTAAGGCTAGCTATAAGGTCCAGCTTTTGCAGTGTTTGTAAGTTACAAAGTCACAAAAACGACAATTTTTGAATATCCTTATCTATAGAACCATAGAAGCTGTGTTTATATAATTTAGAATATAAATTTATTTAATTTCATGTATTATATATTTAATATAAATAGTATTTTAGTTTTGAAAGAGTTAAACAAGGTTGTGTAAACTTACACACGGTGCGGCTCACCAGTTCTTTTCGCATGAATTTCACTTGACATACTATGGCATGTCTAGATAATAATACCTTACCGTTTGGCTACACTATACGGTAACTTAATTTTAATTATTACGTAACTATTAAACGCAAACAGTGTTTATTCACACTTAGATGAGATACATGTATCTTTTAGGTTTCTACAAGGTTTAATATTATGACCCTTATTGTTCATATTGCATATTACAGAATGAAACATCGCTTTCAAAATAAAAAATAGTTGCTTATGTAGATTACTTTACCATTTTTAAAGACATGTGTTAAATTTGATCGATTTACCGACTACATGCCTCCAACAAATTAAAGCGAAATAAATCAAAATTTAAATGCATTAATAATTTTAAAAAAGTACAATGTTAATTTAAC